>OZ023316.1:213732-668732 GCA_964007375.1 Ophion obscuratus | reverse complement strand
CTTTTTCTTCACATTCGGCCGTGAAAAATGGCTGAATTTTTGTTTGAAAATCCTTTTTAGGAATCCGTAACTCGCGTCACCCAAAAAGAGCTTAGGAAGTAACAAAAATAAACAACAACAAAACAAATGGATTTTCGTTGCATTTCAACGATGCAAGCTTCAACACCGTTATTAAAAAGAAATCGTTTCGACATTTGATGCACGCCAATGGCTAACGAGACACTTTTACACTCAGTTTTTTTTTTTTTTTTTTCTTGTTTTCGGAATTATTTTCATCGCAAAGTCGACGTTTCCTCGGGTATTGGACAATTTTATTTCGCCACCGTGGCTTCGGGTGGGCTCTTACCGCGGACGGGCAAAATTACAATTGATACCGATGATGAACTTTTCACTACAGAGGATGACTACAGATTTGTTCACTACTACACAAAAATACTTGTCGAAATACAGGCTTTTTCATTGGTTTGCTCTTTGTCTTTGCTGATCGGTCTATATACCCGTTTGCGCTGCAGTGCTGCAAGCACGCGTTCGTTCATTGTTATTTCAGGTCAGAATTTCGGACGCGTGTTCGTTATTTGTGGTTCAGGCTGACCATATTTGTTTGTAATGCGATGTCAGACTCTGTAACGTAGAGTGTACGGGGAGTGCCTGCGGAAAATGTGATAGATATGACGCTCATACGGTTAAATCGCTGGTGATTTAGGATATTGAAATTGGTATAGCGGAGGGAAAATGATGACGATAGTTTTTGTGAATTCGAGACGAAAAAAAAAAAAACTCACCGAGGTGACAATCTTGTTTTTCCACATTCAGCGTATCCGAAAAATTCGAAAATCTTTACGTTTGTCGATCGGCAATTGGTGCTAAAATCATTACCCTAGATTCTTGCATAGTAATATAATTCATCGCGTAAGAAAATGAAAATCGAATTACCGTCTTGGCTAGAAAGGTCAATAGCGCACAAATGAAGCCTTCGTCGACCATTGCTGCAACGTGCACATTCAAAAACAAACAAGATTCTCGAGACTTGTTTTACAAAACCTTTGCAATTCGATTGTCCGTTTGTAGGTCAAGATTTTTCAATATTTTCTCTCAATTTACACCTTTTTAAGAATGATGAACGAAATAACGCGGTGGTACATTCTTTCGCATCAATTTTCCGTTGAATAATTATGAAAGCTGCATACAAATCGTTTTTTTTTTTTTTTTTTTTTTTTGTTTGTAATTATCAAGCACCCGTCGATTCATTGGAAGAAAAAAAAATAGCAAATAGAAAAAAAAAAGAAGACGGCAATACTCGAGGGAGGTACACCGCGAAGTTGCCATGAATAAATAACGCGTCGAACGGACGAAGATCTTCTCAAAAACACCAACACACACATTGAGCAATCTAATAGAAATATTCACACATTATTCGGGCGAGATGTCAGGCTGTTCTACATTAACAAACAAACAAACCCAAACAAGCTCTCCTAAATTAAACCCATCGCGGGCACTGTGTAATATAGCTACCTCCGCGGGCAACTTGGGTCATCGAGCGCCCGTCGAGATTTTTAAGCTACCGCAAGAGCTGTCGAAAAATGTGTTGAAGAAAAGCCGTACATTTTTGGAGACCTCGAGAAGCCATGTCTACCACCAAACGAGTCTGTTCCGTTTTTCTTTTTGTTTTTCGTTACGAGTCGGAATTTGACGACGACGACAACAACAACAACAACAACAACAACAACAACAACAACGAAACTTGAACAAATTCGTTCGATGCTGAAGTATCGACTGTGCCTAAAATGACCCACGTTGTTCGCGAAGGGTAACACTTTCGTAAATTACTTCTACCTACTACCACTACTATTCGCTAATACTTATACTACTAAACCTAGTATTCGTAATGATAGTAGTGGCAATGTTACTGTCACTACGAATACTACAACTACTACTCATATTATTATTATTACCGATACTACTATTACAATATAGGTATTTATATATTTACAACCGCGTGGTTTGGAGTGGAACATTGTGATATATAGATTGGTGCTAACACCTTATTGAAAATATGAGATGAATTTAAAGAAACAATAATAAATAAAGAGACGAAAAGAAGAAAGAAGAAAAAAAACATGCGAAAAATGAAAAAGAAAACAAAAAAAGCAATGATGAAAATGAGAATCGTGCAATATTGCGATAGTAACGGAGCAGCGGGGCCGGTTATCATTCACGGGGACTGGGGCTATGTTAAGTTTTACTTTATTTTTGTTTGAATCCTTATTTTTCCTTCGTGCGGCTTCATTCATTTGCGACTGCGAGGCCGTCCAGGGATTGTTGTAAAAAGAGACGGAGCGAAAGAAAGAGATACACGAAAGAATATATATATCGAGCGCTCGTGAGCGCGCGTTTGATTTTTTTTTTTTACGCGAAACTTGTTACCGGCGCCAAGTGTCGAGAAGCATAGCGGAGAGAGTGAAAAGGAATATCGAAATCAATGGGAATTTTCGGTTCGTCGTCGTTGTTCCGAAGGGTTGCTTTTGATGCGAACTGTGTTTCAATTCAAGGAAAGAAGAACGAGGGAAAATATGAAATACTGCGCGTGCATAATGAGCAGAGAGAAGAGGCAATTTCGAGCGAGAGAGAAAGAGAGAGCGCGATTTCTCTCTCTCTCTCTCTCTCTCTCTCTCTCTCTCTCTCGCTCTCTCTCGCTCTCTCACTCTCTCTCTCTCTCTCTCTCTCTGTCGAAGTAAGTAAGTAAGTAAGTCGATGTGATACGCGTGGAACCGGAACTAACGCGCAATGTTGCGGTGAATGAAAACTATGGCTGTGCAAGAGAACATTACGATTGTAGTTAATGTAGGCGTAGGTGTTACCTAGGGATATATGGTCTTAGCTGAATATATAGGGTGTATGTAAGAGCACGACGTTTAGCGTTTCGGTTGAAATAACAACGGTGCTCCATTCTCGCTACAGGATTAGAGCGCGAAACCTGTCGAGTGATAATCAGGCTCCTTGCTTCCGGTACATTATTTAACTAAATTTTTTTTAAATATTCAATGAGAAAAAAAATGATCATTAATATCTCTTTATATAATAATATATATGAAAATTACAACTAATCATGAATATATATGTATACACACCCACCCACACACACACACTCAGACCGAACCAATATATACATATATGTATATATATTTCTTAAGTGTGTGTGTGTGTGTGTGTGTGTGTGTGTGTGTGTGTGTGTGTGTGTGTGTGTGTGTGTGTGTGTGTGTGTGTGTGTGTGTGTGTGTGTGTGTGTGTGTGTGTGTGTGTGTGTGTGTGTGTGTGTGTGTGAGAGAGAGTGTGTACACATATGCATATATGCACATATATATATATATATATATATAAATTTTGTTACATCCTTTTTCCGAGGGGAAAAAGCTGTGTGTGTATAACAATCGTAAGGGACTATTTCTCCAAGAATTAGTATGCACCATTAAGAAATTTTAAGAAATTGGATACGGTTGAGGGGAACAGCCAACATTCGCCGAAACTTTCGCGGCGAGGTTCGCAAAACCCAATGAAATTTCAACGAGAATTCACGAAGATGCGTCTGTCGGACTGAGGAACTTAAAAAGTAAGCCCTCGAAAGATATAATAGTGGCTGAATGCCGAGGACGCCGCCCCCTTTCGTTACTATACAATAGTTAACGCCTATATACATATAGGTAGATAATAACAACAGGACCGATGAATTTTTGCTTCAACGCGGAACCAAGCCGGAGCCTGACGAACGTTTCTTCAAATGCGTTATTTCGCTCTTTTCTCATTCTTTACTCGCCATTATTTTTCTCGTTCGATTCACCCATTACAATTCTCGTTTAACTTTCCTTTCCGAGCACGTCAACACGTTGCAACGGATTTTTCACGATTTCTCATTGTCAGATTTTACGTCTCGCAGCCTTGTCTCAACTTTTTTCTTTCCTTTCGCAATATTATTATTATTATTATTATTATTATTATTATTATATCGAGTCTTTTTTCGTCTCATAACTTTCAGAATTCCTTGATGCCGCATACTTTCTTCGAGCCGTTCTCCTCAAATGTTCCGCGTCGAAAGCTTCATAGAATACTAGTATCAAAACAATAACTAGCGACCAACGAAGCAATGCATTCTCTCGAAACGCTCGATGTTTTCGTTGCGACGAGAATATAAGGCGGATCGACGCAAATTAAAATTTGTCGTTTTGTCGGCTCGATCGAGTCTTGTTTTCTTTCTCTCCGTTTTATTCCTCCTTTAACCTTATACCTCCAACTATGCAGTTTACTTATGAGAAAACCTGCCGTTTCCTTATTTGGAAGGCGCGTCCGCGACGGGAAACAGGCTGGCACTATGAGCATTATTGCGAATCGCCCTGTATAACTTGAACAATCCTTATGTATGTGTGGAGAGAGAGGGGGGGAGGTCGTTCAAGTTATACAGTTAACATAAATAAACAAAAGCGACACATTTATACTACATTAAGGGTTGAGAGAGAGAGAGAGAGAGAGAGAGAGAGAGAGAGAGAGAGAGAGAGAAAACCACGGTGATGAAGATTGAATCAATGAAATAATAAATGCAAACAAATCATCTCAACGATTATCACTAAATTTCAATATTAAGAAGAAAAACCTTTTATTACATATTGTGGAGGATAAACGTTTTCTCGATGAATGCGGGCGAAAGTACGTCATGTACAGTCGACATTAACAAATAGAAGGAGGTCAATGCAAGAGGGTGGTAGTACCTCCAAGCGTGTCGTTATCGTCGTTTGCCTCTATAACGCCTTGCGTTATTTCAATCGCTAAAATGCCAAATATATGTACACACAAAAACAGACACACACACACACACACACACAGGCGATGAATTCGGCACCGAAACATGATTAAGTCGAGAATCATAATCATAGAATAGGGGAGAGGTATGAAACGATCATAGGAGCAACGACGATAACGACAATAAAGCGATGGAAAATGAAGCAGCGAAAAAATAAAACGAATAATGGAAAGCGAAAAATAAAAAGAACGTCGACCAACGCAAACGCGAGTCGTTTTAGTATAAATAGTTTTAAAAAGAACAACAGCAAGAATAACATGGTATAATTCCTGTGCTCCAAGCGTACAATAGGCACATGACTTTCTGACCATGTGCAGCGGGTCATAACGAGAGCAATGCGATGGGAAATCTAGATAAACTTAATTGACTAATTGAAGAAGAAGAAGAAATTATCGAAGAAAAAAATGTTCATCAACGGAGGGAAGCTAGATAAATTATAACGACGATTTATATTTAAAAACAGAATCGGGCAGAGTAACCCGTCTTTTATAATACGCGAGACAGAAGCAAGAAAGAATTATTCTTATTACCTTTATCGTTATATACGATTACTCTTATCCTTATATGAATTTATTCTAACTTGAACGAGAAGAAGAAGAAGAAGAAAATCTTATGTTACATTGCATTATTATAAACATCTTTAATTATAGTGTAGATAAGATTAATTATGATGCTGATCATAATAACAAACAAACAACAACAACAACAACAACAACAACAACAACCACAACAAAACGGATTTAATCACATGTGCATTTAATGTATTTCATACTAATTTTTTGATTAAACATAATTGTGTGTTAACCGATCGTACCAATTTCTTTTTTCCAGATACTCTTACGATATAATACACACACGCGCGCGTACGTACCAACACATGTGTGTCGGTGTGTGTGTGTGCCCGCATAATATAGATAGACGTACACGTTAAGGGGTTAGACTAATGAGACAGAAAAAAATTGGGTTATTGGAAAAAATTAATTTTAACGTGATAAGTAAGATGATTGAAAAATCGTTTGGATATTTATTTCTTTGTATATTAGCGAAGTTGTGTATGAAATTTCATTAAAAAAAAAAACAAGACCAAAGAAGACGAGCAATTTCGTAAAGGACATTTCAGCGTGACCGGGGGTGAACGGTGGACTTGATTTTTGTCGGTCGATCGATCGGGGAAAAAAACGATTTTTTTTTCTCAAAATAAATAAAATATTGGCCAAGTTTTGTCCGAGTTAATTTTTTTGTTGTCGTATTTCGATGTTTTTTTTTCTCGATTTCTCGTGGAAAATTGACATTATTATTGTTGATAACTAATGAAAAATAAATATTAGGAAGAAAAACACGTTTAAAGTCTAACTGACAGTAATCGTTGTTCACAGTAGCCTAACACCTTAAACGTCGTCGGACAGAACGGAAAGTACAATTATGATAGAATCGCGATATCAATGGGGGCTTTTGTTCTTATTCCTTCTCTGTTATGTCCGAAAGTTCCAGGCATTCTATTTCACAACGACGAGGCAGAACTGACCGTAAGCGGCGTTTTTCCAAATTCCTCATCCAGCGCACTGGCACTATCCACTCAGCATTGTACTATCTTATTTCATTTCATTTTAATTGTATGTCTCTTTCCTTTCCTGTGTGATACCGACTCTCGTAGCCGTCAAAATTACGTACACGTTGAATTTTCTTGTTCACACGGGAGACCACCCTCGGTTCGACCGCGTTGTCCATTAGTCTTGTTGCACGCAATCACGAGATACAAAAACCTTGGCAACGAGTTCTCGCCAGTAGAGTAAATTAGAGTGTGTGTGTGGGGGGGATATACCTATAGTGTATAGAGCGAAAAGCCATGTAACAGCGTCTGCATGACCGGAAAATCCATAGGATCGATTGAAACGAGCACACGCGACTCCCGGCTATATTACTACCTATTCGAGCTTTATCAAAAGTACACATCGGAATGACGCCATCGATGAAACCGCCGCACGCTTTGCAACCTTTCACCACCGACTCGTGTGGCAACGAATAAAAATAACAAAAATCAGAATTTTTCGCTAATCACTAAAATTTGTACCGAAGAATCGATGGCATTTGAGCAAGTAGCTATTTCGCAAATCCCCAGGATATTTCGAATCGCGTGTTTTTTTTTCATACACACCTTTTCCCATCGTTATTCAACTCCCAACTATAGTACAGTCGTGCTGTATATTGGAATCGGAAAAAAAATATAAAAAGGCTAGTTTTTTGACAGGTGGTTTTGTAGGTGCCGCGGGTGCTAAATCCAAGTTTGCCTAAAAATCGGGGTGTAGGGTTTTTTTAAAGGGGACGAACGGGGATTGGGGTGGATTAATGCCAAAGTACAACCCCCTACAAGGTCGGCGCGCCGGGAGACAAAATGTTCAGAAAAATCCGGGCTTTATTTTTGTCCATAGCGCCGAGGTCGTGCAAGTTCATTTTGGGGGTGAAAAGGTGGGGTGAAATTTTGAAAAATCTGTTTTAATTCGATAAGTCTGTAGGAAAAATGCACACAATTTTTGTTCAAATGGAAACGTCATAGCCCTTGAAAAGACGCGTCGAAAAAATTGTTGAAACAAACCCAAACAAAATGTTTATTGAATAGCTCAAAAACAATCGATTTTTTGGCAATGGTTTTGATGTACGAAAAGTAGAGAATAATTTTCTCTATATTTCCGGTCCTATGGACTACCCTTGAATTTTGCTTTTTCCGTTCATAAAGAGGTACGAGTTTGAATTCGTGCGGTCAATAGTTTTCTCGGAATTAAATTTTTTATTTTCGTCCCCCGAGAGGGCTTGGGAAGAGGGAAAAATTCAAGGGTGGTCCATAGAAACGAAAATATAGAGAAAATTATTCTCTACATTTCGTACATTTAAACCATACCTGAAAAATCGATTCTTTTTTATTTATGCAATGAACAATTCACTTTGGCATTTCAACAATTTTTTTTGGACTTGAAGACATTATTGACGAGTAATGATCAAATACAAGATCGACGGGTCTTTTCAAGGGCTACAACGTATCCATTTGAACAAAAATTGTACGAATTTATCCTAAGGCGTTATTGAATTTAGACTGATTTTTTTTTCAAAATTTCACCCCACTTTTTCACCCCCAAAATGAAGTATCACGACTTCGGCACTGTGGACGAAACTAAAGCCCGGATTCTTCTGAAGATTTTGTCTCGTGACGCCGACCTCGTAAAACTTGTAGTTTGGCATCAATCCACACCCCATCCCCATTGATCACCTAAAAAAGAACCGTGTAACCCGATTTTTAGGCAAACTTGGATTTAGCACCCTCGGCACCTACATTATCCCTGTCAAAAAAAACTCGCCTTGTTCGAATTTTGTCCGATTACGGGGTTTTTCAGCGACCGCACGACTGTACTACTGTATACAGTGAAATAGAAAATAGCTCATCAATTGCATTCTCATAGTTGCCTCGAAATGCAAAGATAATCCGACAAAGCCAACCAACCTCGCCATCATTTCAATCTACGCGCTAACGGTCTTAGAAAACACGAACGATGACAATGTGGAGATAGCGAAAAAAAAACGATCCTGACAAACTCTATCGAATTCGAACGTCACCGGCGTCGATAAGACCGAAAAAATATGCTCCCACACGGGAGGTCGCGAAAGAGAGAGAGAGAGAGAGAGCGGGAGAGCGTCGCCGTGTTAGGGATCGAGCGGACGAATTTTGAAAAAGACAAAAAATAATGTAAACCATCTCGTCCAAAAGGTGCCGCAAAATCGGAGCGCACCATTGGCGTGCCTTGTTGACTCTGTGGTTTCTGTTGTTGCAGAGCTGAAAAATTGGCGGATATCACAGATATTTGAGAGACAGAATAACACGGACGAGAGGAGACGTTGCTCGTTGTGCGGTAAGATCGTGACAAACGTACGGAATCACTATTACGTGCATTTCCCGGGCAAGTACGCCTGTCCGCTGTGCCCGGCTGTCTATACACGAAGCGACACACTCCTAACGCACACGCGGACCAAGCACGCCCATGTTCCATAGCGCATGGGCTTCTACCGTCCCTATTACGGTCTCGTCTAGCTCATTTATACATTTGCCAAATTCTTTTTTTTTCTGCGACACAAATGTACGCGTATATATACATATACATACCTGCATATATATATATATATATATATATTACGTTCCTTATTGTTCGCCTAGTCGCGCGGTACTGCCAAACCAACATATGACGCACCGCCGGCTCACGGATTTACATTATTTTTATTATCACTATAATTGTTATTGTTATTACTATCGTGATCACACTATCATTAATGCTGTTATTGTTGTCATTATTACGTGCCACCGTTCCTTTGCTCCCGAATGTACATCTATCCTCGGCAAGAAAAAGTGCGGCTAAGAAGAAATTGCAAGATGCGAGGATGAAAATACGCTCCCTCCCCCCCTCTCTCTCTCTCTCTCTCGCTCGCCATTGTACGGCGCCAATCGCGAGAGGAAAGAGAACACGAGCAAAGAATCGACGACGTTATATTTTGCGAGTGATGATAATCGTGGTAATTTGGGATACATTTTATTTATTTTCCTTTATTACGAAAAAGGTCACAGCGGTGTAAAGGGAATTTGCTGTATGAGAAGAGCGAGAGAGAGAGAGAGAGAGAGAGAGAGAGAGAGAGAGGTTCTTTTTTTCAGCGCTAAAAGCAACGGGAGGAATTTTTTGTTCGGAGGAACGTCGTCTCCGAGCTAACGGGATAGAGTTTTGTGAATATGTAAATCATTTGTAAATATAATGTTTTAGACGACGATGATGATGAAGAATAAGTCTGATCGAATTGTGGCGGGGAATGCACATTTTTTTTTCTCGATAATAAAGGGTTAGCATTTTTTCTTTGGCACATGACTTTTTTTTAATCCTTCAGCTTTTTTATTTGTCGAGGAACGCACTGAGATGATACTCTTTTCGCCGCGCGCTTAATCCGTCGCCATTTTTGTAATACGCGAATACATTTCACACACACCTCGTTCCGATCATATCACGAACGTCACGATACAAACTAAAATATTCATAAACAATGTTTCACGGCTACGTTCTACGTCCTGGATATAACATTCGTCAATGACATTCGGCATTCGCCAATTTCTCCAAAGATCGAAAAATAAAAGCGTAAGCAAAATACTATGAAAAGCGTATTTCCTCTCTGATTCGAAGGCAAGGGAAAGCGTCCAGGAGTGTTTCATCGTCTACGTTACCCGTCGCGGCGTCTTCTACCCTCATTATAGCTTTTTATCGCATATGCGTAGCACATTCGGCCGTTGTACGATATTTACATATACGTCACACTTGTTAGCGTACGCAGAGGTGCGATGTGCCGGTACGTGTGTGTGTGTACGTGTGTACGTGTGTGCGTGTGTGTGCCATTTGCGTAAATCAAGTTTCGCCGCATGCGTTATCTCATCTGCAATGATATTAAAAATGAGTACCTTTGGAATTCTCGTCTTGATTAAGGGGTTAAGCTACTGTGACGATCGAAAAGCAGGAATATGGCCGAAAGAAATTAATCTTCAAGGAGTAAGCGGACCACATTTAATCGAAAAATCAAGTGAAAATCAAACAAGTTGTAAAGATTCGGGTGAAGGGGCTTTGAACACGTAAAGGGCTTAATTGTGTACTTGATTATCGCCACCCGCTTGATGCGAAACAATTTTTCTTCAAATATATAATGCTTACTGGCTAAGGCTTAAACGAGCTTTTTTTGTAATCGTGTTTCAATCGTCATTGTCGTTTTTTTTTCGAGGAAAAATGACATCATTATTGCTAATGAGAAAGAAAAAAAAATCCTAATTTCGTGAAAAACGCGTTTAAAGTTTTACCTGCGGTTCTATCGAAAGTTTCCCGGCAATGTGCGATTCCTTCACCATATGTTTCACATTCCTCTTCAATTTGTCAACACAGTTCGCAGTAGTCTAAGCCCTTGAAAAGGATGCGTGAAATGAATTTAACGAAAAATCAATGCCCAAAGCGGAATAGCTATTGATATTTACGAAACAGTATGTTCTCCGTTGATTCGAATCTTTGCCAAGCGGTCCATTTTTTTTACGCTTCATGTATTTCGGCGGCTCAAAAAGATGTCGGTTTTCTTTTCATGCGTTGCTCATTGAATGGCTCATTCTTTCCTCGAAACGTATCGTCAAATCTTTTCCCGCGGTCACTTATCGCTCAAGATACTTCATTGTAATGCTATTCAGACATTTATGTGGCTATTGGTTGTGCACTTGAAACAAGTTTTTTTTTCGTTTTCCCTTTAATGGTAATAAAATGTCAATGCACAACGTTCTCGAGAATGAAATCTAGTTTACCGATGCGCTACACACACACACACACACACACACACACACACGAGAGACGTGAACTTATCGTCGAGTCTCCGTTTGCGAATCAGCTCCAAAAGCTAAGAATGCATTTTTGCTTTTCATTGTAATCTTCATTGTGTTCCGTGTACACACATGTCTATATATATATATATATATATACACATATATATAAACAGGGTGTCCCTCTTATCCCCGTCACCTGAAATAACTCGGCAATCATTGACGTCACAAAAACTGTTTCAGACGAAAGTTGTACGATGTGAAGGGGGCCATCAAATGCGACTAATTTTAAAAAATTCCATTTCAGTGGATGCACCGACACAAAGTGAAGGTCACCTCCACTTTTTAAAATGAAATTCTAGATTTTTTTTCAACCATCTTGTGGAGCACCCCAAGCCGCATAAAAAATATTAGGGGGCCAAAGTCGTTCAGGGTTATTCAAGGTCAGCTATTAAAATGAAATGCAAATCTAAATATCTCGTATCACTACCAAATATTTGGTACTGACCCGAGATATTTTGATTTGCATAATCGATACTGACCTTGAATGACCTTGAACGACTTTGACCCCCTAATGTTTTTTATGCGGCTTGAGGTGTTACACAGGATGGTTGAAAAAAATGTACCCTACCATTTTAAAAAGTGGAAGTGACCTTCACTGTGCGTCGGCGCCACGACCGAAAAAAAAAAACAAAAAAAATAGTCACTTTTGATGCCCCCCCCGCTTCACACCGTACAACTTTTGTCTGGAACATTTTTTTTGTGACGTCTATAATTACCGAGTTATTTCGGATGGCAGATATAAGAGAGACGACACACTGTATATACGTAATGTGGACGCGCGAGAGTGTGCGTGCATAGACCGATTAATGAATAAGTAAGTTGATAAAATTCCAAAGGCGAAAGAAAATTTGCGAGGGAAAACAATCGGATGCATAACGTGCTGGCATTCTGCGAACAAATACCGCATGTATGTACTTGCGCAATTAATCCAGGATCGCGAGTCTCGAGGAACCGGGCAAATTGCGGGCACGAGGCAGAATAGGTACGGCTCAAATAATTCGAGAACTTGGCAGGGGCGCTAAACATGTATACATATGTGTGGGTGAGTGTGTGTGTGTGTGTGTGTGTGTGTGTGTGTATATTGATAAATATAAAATGATAAATCCACATGGAACGTGTAATATAATGCGTTGATAATTTTTATACACACGAACGTAAATATATAATTCATTAAAGGATTTCCACGACTTTGGTGTGTGATACTATGAAAACAAAAGTTACTTCATCCTGAGCCCGGACACAAGATGCGGGGAGACGCACCTAAAAACAATTACGTTTAATTAGTGAAATTGATAAAAGTCATTCAAATATCCAATGCTAAAAAAAAATGACACATTCATCGGTAATTTACTTTTGGCTCTTCGGCCATAGCATTTTTGAATGGAGGCATTACCTTCGGTGTACAAGATACTTTGCTTATTAAAGCAAAGCAGGGCTTCTGGCAAAGTTGATTGGTAACAGTGTAGCTAGATACGAAAATGTTTTAAAACACACACACACACAGCTATAAATACGAAACGACAGTCTGACGGGTCAGTGTGCAGAAAAGTCGATAATTTTGAACGATTTTTGGCCCACAACTGAAATATCGTTAAGAGCATTTTTGAAAGTAGTCCGTGCGAAAAGATTAATTCAATCGTGCTCACGTCTTTTACGGAATTCGGAAGCCCACTTTGGGGAAAACATATATTTTCACTTTCACGGCTAGCGAGATTTTGTTCACTTTAGTGCTCTACAATGCGATACGATTCGAACAAATTATGTATACCTGATACATTTTTCTGTGCATCTGAACGACAACTTGAAACAAAATCATTGATATCTTTCCAGCATTATTGTTTAGTAAAATCCAGTGTTCTCAATATCTTCACAATTGTTGGTTTCATGCGAAATTTTATACCTACGGACCACCCGGAACGTTTAACGAGGCGTCTTTCCTACTCCTTTATTGGCCTCGGAATCATTTTTGATGTCATCATCGTTACTTTCCGGTCACGATAAATGTACTGGAATATTTGTAAATTCCTATGTGTCTCCACGGACGGATAAATATGTTTAATGCTCAGTCTCGTCCGCTCAGCTCAATACCGCGAGACCACCATCCTGCCTAAGCAAAAGCATGGTTTGTCCTCTACGGGCAATTAATCGATCCAACGAAATGGTCAGTCACACGAATATGGGCGACACCTCAACCTCTCTCTCTCTCTCTCTCTCTCTCTTTCTCTCTCTCTCTCTCTCTCTCTCTCTCCTTCTCCCTCCCTCCCCCCTTCATGACCCCCTCTCGCTCCACCAGAGAACCACACACCCTACCCTTTTGCCGCCTGTGTAATAGATGCACTGATCAATTGAGACCCACCACTCGTGCGTTTGAAGGCTGGGGGGGGGGGGGGAGGGCGACCCTTTCGCGTTGAACCGTAGAGCGTCGAGAATGATGAGATTGCGCCAGGTAAATTGTTGCATCGACGTCTGTGTTAATATATACGTGCGCGCATCTAGTGCCGGACATGTCTGTATGTGGCCTTTCCTCGAAACTTTGATGTTGTACCCGTTAGCAACACAGAAGCCCCGAACGCAATCATGCTCATTCTCTAGGGCTTTTTATGATCGAACTACTAAAATAGATACGACAGCGTTGACATTTGTTTTTCTTTTTGTTGTCGTTATTTACGATTATATTCCGACGAGTTGTGGCTTTTTCCGCATCATCCTTAAGTCGACGTTGCACGGCTCTCATTGAGCTCACAAATTCCATTTTTCGTACATGTACGTAACTGTTGAATACAAGCAAAATGTATTGCAATGTTGATTGTTCCGTTGATCGATAAAAAGCCAGGGAAGCCTTCCATTGGTGACAAAGAAAAATAACCGTAATTAAGTTGGTTGAAGAAGCGCGAGTGTTGGTAAGTCAAGTCATATTCATTCGGATTGTATTACGGAAAATATAACAAGTTCAACTAGGTATGCTACAACATCTCTGTTGGTTGAAAATTCGGCAGCACGCGGAAGAAATAAGGGGGCGTCCATTAATTAAGTTAGGCGTTTAGGGGAGGGGAGGGGGTCGAGCGAAATCTCACCCAATCTCTCGTGGGGGAGAGGGGGACTCGGCCAATATCACGTAATTTTAGTAATTTTCGTAATTTTAGTAATCACGTAATTTTTATCACGTAGGGAGAGTCTCCCTACTACTTTACATGATGGAGTAAATGGTACAAACTACAACCGCAGTTACTTCTACTACAATTTATTTTCCGTGGACGTATGCATTTTGGAAAATCTCACGTGAGATTAGGGGAGGGGGGAGAGTGTCGAGCAAAATCTCACGTCGAGGGGGTCGAAAAATCGCCAAAATCACCTCACGTAATTAATGGATGCCTCCTAAGCTGGTTCCGTCTATCGTGTTAGTCGTAAAAATTGTCGTATATTACCAACGTGCCAACAAGTTGCAAATATACCACCGTAATACTCACACATTTTCACCACGTAAAATATTTCTTTTCATTAATGATCGAAAGACTGTACGACGTTCCGATGTCGGGGAAAAAAAATATACATGCGCATACCTCCGTCTTTATCACATACGGTTGGGTATTGAGTGCTTGGAGAGTCCGAGTGAGAGAAGGAGGGAGAGAATCTTCTTTCGATACATTTTTGTTGCGTTTGTTATGAAGCTAATTTAACTTTGAAAATCAATACGAAAATCGATCGATTTCATTTTGGTTGAAATGCGGTTTGCAACTAGCTTTTGGCAGGCTCGTTCGTCCCAAAGAAATGAGAATATTCACCAGCTGTCCTTGGTATCTTGGCAACTCGCCATAATGCAAAAGTCATGCAAGATCGATCGTTATTATTTTCTATAACATTTTCGGCTATCGTAAGCTCACGGTTATTGGCGTTTATCAACCTTTGGATCGGGGGTGCTCTTTGAATCTTTTGATAACGATATAGAAAAAGATAGGTGCAGTCGGATGCGGAAAAACCGCATCGCGCGTTAACAGTAAAAGAAAGAAGGCATTGGAATGGAAAGCTTTGCACGACTTGTGCATTCCGTATTACAAATAATAATAATAATAGTTATTGTTCGCATTTTGTCTGCATCAAGAGACACTACACGGGGGGAGGGGCGGGGGGGGGGGCATAGCCTCTCGGAGGAAGGGTTACTCCGAAATGGATCTAGGATGGTTCCTTTTTTCGTGGCTATTTATGTCACCTGCGCAAGGACCGAAGGATAAACATGAAAAACAAACAAAGAGGGAGGATGAATATTGATTTGAGATAAAATTAAGAAATAAGTAGAAAAGAATAGAATGCGCAAATTGTGTAAACGCGAGTGCCGGTAAAATCTCGAGACACGTTAGAGCATGAAGGCGGCTTTGGGTTTGCAGGTTCGATGCCAAATGTTCCGGTCGGGCTCTCATATCACGAGATGTTCGCCGTGTCGCTTGGTAACCCGGCACTTTGGAGATGCCGAGCGTGCGGCAAACAGGTGACCAATCGTTGGCACCACTTCCACATTCACACCGCTCAACGATCACTCTGCCCTTACTGTCCGGCGACATATAGCAGAATCGACACTCTCCGATCTCACATACGTACCAAGCACAGGGAGCACCTCTGCGCCAAGGGTTCCTTGTAGAGGATGGCGATCCTCGGTAACATGCGCCGTCGTCTTCTCGACGGACTTGTGCACTCGCACCTTGTCTAATAATGTTCACACCGGTACGTACCACAGGGCGGCGGCGGCAGCGGCGGCGGCGGCGGCGGCGGCGGCGGCGGCGGCGGCGGCAACATCAGAGCAAAAAAAATCATAACTAAGGCGAATAGCGATCGGACCCTCCCGGGGGGGGGCAACCTTTTTCCATTTCGGGATCCTCGAGGTTCTTTCTCGCCGCATAAGATGAGGGCAATTCAGCGACGGGCAAAGAAACAACAAAACAAACACGTCCGAACAAGGAAGTGGATTTTTCATCCTTAAAAAATGACAAAGTCCATTGTTGGTGCCTAATCACCTAAAGCCAAGAATCCCCTCCAACGTGCCACAAGTGCTGAGCGACGGGCGCTCTCGTGTTGATTCCACGCAAAGACACGCACATTTTGTTTTCCTCGTGCTTTTTCCCCTACGTGAGAACGCCAGAAATAGGGCATTTCTGGCGCGATGCGACAATTACCTCGGTTGTGCAACGTTTGCTTTTGTTCGCTTAAACATTGGAAAATAATTGTGCAAGGTGCGCTCGCGTGTTGGGGGGTTTTTTTTTCCCCCTCTGCGGTGGCAAAGTATTTGAGGCACGGAGGGTCGCCGAAGCTCATCACGGGAGGAGCGGGGGGACTGACGCTGAAGATAATGGAACGGAAAAACGGAGCGCAGACATGTGGGACTGAACCAGCGAGTTCTCTCATTATCTATTGGATACAACGAGTGCAACAAACAACCGAGGATACGTCGAATTGTTGTATACTGTATTATTAGTGTTGTTATATTAGAGCTTACGTATAACGGACGCGATACGCCGACCATATTCGATACACTTGACAACAGTGTGTCAATGATGCCCGAATGATTTCGAAAGATCGACAAATCCGTCGGCCTCGTGGGCCTTTTGGCTCACAAACTCTGGATGAGAGGTCCGCTCAGTTTTCATCTCTGCATGCATACATACATACATACATATATATATATATATATATATATATATATATATATATATATATATATATATATATATATATATATATATTCAAAAAGAAGAAAAACCACGGTGTATATACCGACATTTTCATTTCTTTATGTAAATTTCTGTACAGTTATTTTTGTGCTGTGTGAGTAATCATTTTTTTTTAAACGTAAATGATTGCATGGAAAATCGACATATTTGGACTTTTCTATCAGACACGAATTATTTTCGGGGTAAGGTGAACGTCTTTTTTTTTCCCCCAAAAGTGCATCTCACTGAGATTACACGTTTCGTCGATTTGTTTTTCCAACATTGCTGCGACGAATCTCTCGTAAACGAAGAAGATCGATGAAAATTGCAAAGACGCGTTAAGCTCAGATACAATTGTTTACGTCTTGTGCAGAGCGTGTATATCGAGAGTCCCCCGGACTATGGTCGAGAATTGGTGAAATTAGCCACGTATAGACATATCCCACGAAGGATACTGCAACGCTAGCACGAAACTTTTTGCTTCGGTGCAACGCTAAAACTGTGTTAAAGCGTCGTGAACAGTCGATACTACACGGAAAGTCTCAACAATATATAGGGGCGAATCCCGTTACACCGGACGGGGGGGGGGGGGGGGGGGCACCTAGCCACTCGGACACTCGTACTATCTCGACAAGTCGCAACGTTTTATTACCAAAGTTTCATTCAAGTTTTTAAATATGTTTATCCAGAGGTTTCATTTTTGTTAATTTATTTTGGTTTCAAACTTCTTTGACGTACTTATTTCATAAATAAAGTTACATTTGTTTTTTTGATTGTCTGAAAACGTTAGGTGTCCGCCGCTGGGCAAGTTCCCTCTACTCTTTCGGATCGATCTTCCATGCTTTTGGAAACGTTTGTTCCCATTGTAAGTGTGTTCCTGTGGTTTTCCAGAAGTTGATAGTTTCAATTATGTGGCTAAACAAACACACGATGTATATATCCATGTAAATGTACAGTTTTTACCTGTCGGAAATTCAACGACAAATATCGCGTAACCCCAACGACATACGTGTCTCCTAGTCATAATTGGGGCGTCTATATATATATATATAACATTCAACCAAATATTTTATTTGAAACAATTCAAGATATACCAGGCGTGTGTCGCTTACTCGAAACGCCAATAACTTATTTATTCTCACTCCATGGCGTCCTTGAGATTATCATCAGCCGATAAGAAGAAATATATACATAAATATCAATGTTAAAATATACTTTTGAGCAGGCAATACGAGAATTCTTCCGAGGCACTCTAATCCTCATCCTCTGATGACCGAATTAACAAAGAGGTATATACGTATATGCCTATTTTTATAGTAAAATTAAAGGTTAACAAAAAAATAATCGTTTCGTCATCGTGGTGGCGTGAACGAAGGTGCGCTATGGAGTTCATCTTCCCTCGGGCTACAATGACTTCCAGCAAACTGATCGTGGCACTTTGTCGAGAGGAATTTCTTAATCAAATTTCATGAGATACCGAGCAGATAACGTTAGAGACGGAGTTAAACTTCCTGGCTGTGTGTGTGTGTGCGTGCGTGTGTGCGTGCGTGCGTGCGTGCGTGCGTGCGTGCGCGCGCGCGTACGTGCCTATGTGTACACATACATATATTTTACTTAATCAGTTTGATCCAAATATTTCTATGGGAATACGCCAAACCGATAATCATTGCATACGATAACGATGGAATTGGAATGTTTCATTGGGAAAAGGTGGTTATCCCTTGAATGTCGTTCGTCCAACGGAGCAGATGTACTTGCATCTTTGTATTAATCGTAGTACATTTATAGTAGTATAACGAAGAGAAAACCGAGATCTCACAAAGCAAGAGCTGTGCATCGAGCTTTCATCCTTAAACAGATTAATGGTGACCAATAGGTGAGCGCGAAAGACGAATCAAAGAAATCGCAGAACTGACTATAAAATGTATTCTCGGTACACGGCAAAGGGTCGGGGGGGGGGGGGCGTAACGTTGAAAGAACGAAAGTGCCAAAGGTAAAAATTTCATCACGTATACCCATGTATGCCGCTATAAATAGTGGTAATTTTCTTGCGTTTAATTTTTTTTTTCAAGTCCATACGTAATCGTGATCGATCCGTCTATACGATATATACATACTTTTTGTGCAATAAAACCTTTTCGATGTGGGCACGTACGTCAACTTAATTCATTAATTTTTCCTCTTAGGACTTTGCGTGCACATGGCTTGTTCTGGTTTGTGCGTAATTGTTATGTTCATTTTTGTATTCCGTCTGGGCTGTGGAATAATCCCCGTTTTTCCATACGTTTACACACTTTTGGTTCTTTGAATTTGAACAATCCCTAATCTTTCATTTTGGCCTAGAGGAAAATATATTATTTTGGCGGAAAAGTAGACGTACAGTTCGAAAATAAATGAAATTTCAGCGGTCCGTAAATAGTTTATTGGCATTTCATCTACGCAAAACCTAGGCAAAGACTACATCAATGACTAACTCCGCTGGAAAATCACTTTAAGCCAGTATCGTAATGATTATTATATCGGCAAATGAATTCTGCACAAAGGAAAAGTACCGATTTGAGAAGAACCATTAAATTGTGTTATTGAAACAATCGTGATATGTTAATTGGTACAAAAAATATATATTTCTATTTGCATTGTTATATTGTTCATACGCCCGTCGAAATAATCGCGCGAATGTTATATTTATTTCGCCGGAATTGGCACGAACCCTCGTAAGCAGCGAAACTTGAAACACAACAAAACAAATTTTGCACAAACACGTTGAATTTTTTTTCTTCTTCCGACGAACACTCCACCGCGTTGTCACCGGAAGAAAATTGATCAATTGGACAGTGTCTCATATATTGGCGCTCTTTCTTTCGTTTTCAATGTGGTTTTTTTTTAGACTGATTAAATAGGGACAATTTGATCGTACTCTTCAATCGAATGAAAAGTGAGAATTTACTTGATAATTCCGCTTAGTAAAGCTTCAAACGAATCGATCGTCGCAATATTATTCGAAATTTACCAGAGAACGATTGCAAATGACAATTTCTGAACCAGTGCTCCATTCCCATACTTTGACATATAATTGAAAGTTGCGAGACGATAAAAAAAAATCAAATATTGTTCAGCCTCGTTGGAAAAACCGCTTTTTCCTCCTTTCCACCATCCGATCCGACAATATATTCATTTCACATTTTTTCACATTTTACATTTCGCTGCTCTACATTGTAAAAACTTGAACGTTCGTCGACAAACTCTAGACGTTCTGGCCAAACTCATTTGAAAACTCGCGAAAGAGCGACGAATGCGGCTAAGGCTCAAGTCACAACAATGCACAAGGCTGACAGTGAAGATATGACTTTTTTTTTTTTTCTTTCTTTTTCTCTCATGTGCTTCATTTCGACCGACCGAATTATTCGTGGTTCTTTCAAGTTTTAGACGTAGCGTGAGTTCGGATACAAATACATGTATGTGGCAACAGAAAGATAATGTTGTTATCAGGCACCTGTCACACCCATTCTACGTTTCCCGGCTCAGCGACATTACAAATTTCGTTGCAGTATGGGAAATATTCACAGTACACACTGGGATATACCCACGGCATTGCAGCGGACTATCCGTATACTGTCTTTGAAGAAAAAAAAAGCACGCAGCATAGAAACAATGGATAGAAAATGAAATATCTATCAGTAGTTTTCACTCGAAAAAAAAAAGAAAAACATTTAACGAAAAACCATTCCCCTCACTGTGAGCAAAATCAGAGCGACAATTTTGTCTTGTTTCCCTGGATCGTTCGAGTAAACCATTTTACTCTTTGGACCAAAATACTCTTTGTGTAATTATATTACGGATAAGAAAAAAAAAAACGGTGTATACACTACGATCTCGATTTAGCAAATAGCGAGGGGAGCCGCTTCGCACTTGCGTTCAGTCGGGAAACTTTCGTTAACACCGCACAGCTGATCTCATGCCCCTGATCTCGGTGCGGTTGTGGGCAAATCCAACTTTCCTAAATCGAGATTCCAGTGTCGACAAGTCGTCGGTCATTCATTGAAATTGCCAACGTCGGTAATCATAATTGTGTGTGTGTGTGTGTTTCTTGTTAGGATTAAGTGTAAGAAAAGTTACAACTGTTATCGAAATGTCGCTTTATAAGGCTAATTCCGCTGGAATTGAAGTTTTTGTTTGTTTCTTCAACTTTTCCCCAAGCAATAGCAGCAGGTTCGGAATCTGCGATCGAGCAAGACTATCACGCGGGCGACGATCAATGACGGACTGAAAGTTTTGCAAACGTGTCTAAAGCGTGTTCAACTTGAACGGATAGTGACTTTTCGATGAAAGCTCGCGTGGTATGAGTATAGGTACTTGTGGAAACGCTCTCATACCCAGGAGCACGCTCTAACGTCGATCATACCAAAGATACACTTGTAATTGGACAGAGATATTTGCGAATTCCTCATTCTGGCATAAAATTATAACACTCCAGTACAACTGGCTAACGTAGCTTCGAAACGTTTTCAATTTAACGGAGAGCCGCAATTTGTTCCGGCTCATTCGCTATTGAGATGTGAACTTTTGCATAGGTCATGTGGGGAAATGTGCATTTGTCGCTTGGCTCAAATCATTCTCGAAAACTGTCAAAGAGAGAATAAGGAATGGCAAAGAATTACCGAACTTTACTTTAATTGCGCCATTTTTTTTCTGGCCGAACAAGGCTACGAAAATCACTTGAACTCTTTTAACGATCATCATTAAATATCTACAATCTCAATCGAATGACAATATAAGAGAACTTTTGTCCCCTTCTAATGATGCAAACTCCAATAGCATAAAAATACCTTAAGCATAAACGCGTAGTTCGTGTACGTTTCAAATTTGACGCGTAAGAAACCCTGGAGACGGTAGTCTCGCGTTAAGATTTTCTATTCATCAATTTATCAAGCGGCGTAAAAATGTTAGGCACGTTCATCGGAAACACGAACAATGTGCGTGTTGAAGAAACGAAGCGGGGGGAGGGGGGTAGGGGGCGTCGCTTTCATTTCCACAGGCTCAACTGGAAGCTCCAACGATATAGTAATTCTAATGTGCATGCTCAATTCTAACGCGATATTGTTTCTTCCTTTCGATTTTAGCCCGAAAAAGCGCCGTATTGCGCTTTATATAACAGGTGGAGATTGGAAATACGTTGATAGATATAAACAAAACAAAAAAACTCGAATCTACTTTTTCGATCGTTGTGACAATTGATATTATTAAAGAATACGCGAAAAATTGGCGCAAAAAGTGTTCCTGGGTATCGTTAAAATGATACATATACAGTTAATTTTTCAAGTATCCTCCGAGTTAAATTAATAACGTAATTATCATACAAGAGGCCATTGATATTGTTCCTGCTATTTGCAAACACGATAAATCTTCTTAAAAACCCCGTCATTTACTGACAATTGCTTTTGTCTAAAACTTCGGAAAAGAAGAAATTGAGGCAACGAGAAAAGATGAAAAAAACCAAATATCATCTCAGTTTTATACTCGTACGATATCGCTTTTCCCATCGTGAAGCGTGAAAAACGAAAATGACAACGGTATTCATGGATCATTGGTATGTTAAAAAAAAAAAATATCAATGCTGAGGCAAAAAAAAGATTTTTTCCAACCGGCAGAAATTAAACAAGACTTTTCTATGACAGCCATTGGGAAAAACATGTTGACTATTTTTGCGCGAGACGGTTTTCGAAATTTCTCTGAATACCGACAAAAATATTATATCTTCGTACACCCATCCGTTGATGAGTTCTCTCCCTCTCTCCCTCTCTCTCTCTTTTTGTTGGTGACTATATAAAGTGAATTCAAACATCTGATATATAAGAGACAGTAGACACATTTACAAAATCCGAAATTTGATTAATCTATCATATATCGACTCTGGACAATATCTTCTCTGACTGACGATAATTTCACTTGCGAAACTTTCTTATCGTATGTACTCACCAGCATAAATCCTGGATAGCTGGAATGCCAATAAAGCCAGACACACATTCATTCCCTAACGTAGTTCTAACGGTAAAGTTTTGGCCAATATAGCGTTGATGGAAAAACGAAATTTCACTACCTCGATTGGTGAAATTCTTACAATTACGGAAGTGTGCATGTGTGCGCGCGCGCGCTTCAGGCAAATATCTTCGCAAAAATCGCGTTCTCGGTGCTTGGTGTCGTCTCGATGACGACAGAAAGTTCAGCAATTGGATGAAGTCTCATAGTAGAATGCCAGCATTGCAATTTAAAAACGCGTTTGCAGGAAGCCTAAATCCCGTTGAAGTACGGGGTCGACGCGAGAAACAAGTTTTCGGCCAAATCTGTGAATGGGTTGTCGTCCTTTCTCCGATTCTCAAGTAGCTTATCCGGGACCAAAGCGGAGTTAAGGCGACAAAGCATGATAAATTAAGCCAGCAGTGCCGTGTCTGTATCACAGAGCGTGCCATTTTAGCATTTCCAAACAAATATTTTCCGCACTATGCGATGTTGGAAAAAAAAAATGTTTTCCGTGAAACTTGTACACTTTTGATGATTATTTTATTTGCTATTTAATGGCGGACATGACTATTGCCCGGGGAGAGGCATCACGAATATTTCAGGGTGACCTTGGTTGTTTTTTTTAGATGGATACGTTCTCCCTCAATTTGTTACCCGGAACAAAGGCTCGAAATAATTTGAGTTCTAGTCAAGTCTTGCCTTTCAAATACGTAGCGATATCGGAAAATATTGATTTTTGATAAAATGGTGCATGTTTGAAGAAAAAAAATGGGTTTCGGTATAAAAATAACGATAAAAAAAGATTTTTTTACGGGAATAGTTTTCAACGTATAACTAAAAAACCCTACCTACTTTGATGTAAAATGTTGTTGTAAGGTACAAAAAAAATTCAATTACATCGGTAAAGAATAGGCGATGTAATGTTGCCGCTTCATTCAGCTCCAGCGCAGTCAATTAGCTACAAAGTCTCGTGAAAAAATTGTACGGATTGTCGAAGACGTGCAGAATAAAAGCCACCAAACGGAATTTTCATTCTATCAACTGAGCATCCTCGTTCCTTCTAATTTTTTTTCCAAAGCGATTTCGTAACACCATTCCAGCGGCATTATCGGCATAAGATAATGATGGCGACGATAATAATTGAACAAAAAATTGTTTCCATTTTACGACAAAATCATTTTTTAAACGACTGGAATATTGAATTAGTATAATAATAAATTGATCCAAGAGGACATTGCGTACACCTGATACCAAACCATCAGAGCAAACATCATTCACGTAAAATGATGATTCACTGATGAAATAAACGTGCGTTTTTGTGCAATCAATTACAGAACAATAGATCAGAGGGCGTCTCGTTGAATACAGCAAAAATATTTCTCTCGCCATCAAACGTAAGGAGAATTAATTTAAACCATAATAAATAACATTGGATGCTCTTGGAAGTGCTACACATTTAGCCAAATGCGGAGATATAGTGTTTCTTGGTGCCGGCGATCCCGGACAATCCTCATGTGTACCGTACTCCTTAGAACAGCATTATTGAAAGCATTTTTTCCAAACGACACACAAGTTGGCGAAATATTTGCATGGAAAGACAAAAATAGGACACTGTGTATATACGAACGCGCGTAAAAGCTGTCGTTCGCGTGTTTTAGAACACGCGCACATCAGCAGTTTTAGCTCCTCGTTTTTAAATAACTTTTGCATTTTGTAATTATGTTGAAGTTTGCATCTTTGGAATTGAACGATAAATTCTTTTTTATATTTTTATTATTATTCAACACTTATCGCGAAGGTTAATTTTCTACATTTCCTCCAACGATCCAAAAATACCCTTGAATCTCTTTCACAATCAACATTGACGAAAAAATATGTGCAACTCGCAAAAAATATACATTGCATTTCAAAGACGCAAACGTCAACATTTTATTCCCTAATCGTATAAAACGGTCAAAAGAGAGGAATGCACGACTCCGTATTCAATGGATTACGAATCCCTCAACTACTCATGATTTGCGTATACGAGGATCACTATCCCGAAAAGAGAAGAAAAATTGGTCATTGTCCAAGCTCAAATATAGTCTTCTAGTTGTTGGTGAAAAAATCAAGACACACACGCAGGTAGACGTAATTAATAGATCCTATAGACACACGCACACAAACACACATACACACGCGGGCGCGCGTTAAGACGTTAAGTATAATATCATTGAAATAAAGATGTACGGAAATGCATTGTATAAAGATCATCGTGGCCGGGCAAA
The DNA here is from genome assembly GCA_964007375.1 of Ophion obscuratus. NCBI lineage: Eukaryota > Metazoa > Arthropoda > Insecta > Hymenoptera > Ichneumonidae > Ophion > Ophion obscuratus. The sequence goes on along the minus strand of OZ023316.1, from coordinate 643,466 downwards.
AAGTTGACGCGCATTTCGCGGTTGCCGCAATTAGCATATCGAATACACTCGTCGAAAGTCCATAGTATAAGGAAAGACAGATCAACATCGAATATCATAGTATCGAGTCCGAATTAAATTCTTAAATAGCTAGTTAAATGTAATGATACATTATGAACAAGATACGAGAGGGGTGAACGCCGTTATCTCGTCGTTAACACGAATATGAGATAACGACGATGGAAATAATTTCATTCGATCGAGTACAAGGTTCCTATTTTTTTTTAATCCTTCCGTAGCCGACGCGATGTCGATGGCCTGCTGTCGCGTTATTTGCATCTCATTAAAACAGCACATGTACAAGTCTCCCGAATTCACATTCTTCGAATGAGCATTCTATCAGAAAAAAAAAACGTTCTCCGCGAGGGCAACTCTACCGTACACCAAGTCTACCAAATAAAAAGTGCCAGATTGCAAGTTTTCGGTGACAGCTCTGACGAATAACAAAAACACCGCGTGACAACACTCCGCGCTTGGGCAAGCGCGCGTACGTCGCGCTACCCTAACACAAACCACCGCCACCGACATTTTCATTCGATAGACTCCAATTGTGTTGTGTGTCCCCCCCGAAAAGCTGTTTTTTTGTTGGTAAAACTCTCATTCGGTAGACTTTTCATTCGAAAGACCTGTAAATGCGCCAATAAAATCTCGGGAATTCTCGACAAATGCGCCCGACGTATATCGAAGGGAATTTACGCGCGTGAAAACGAAAAAAACAGAAAATGCGCTATCGCGACATGTTTAGTCGTTTCGTTGGACAAAAATCATATACACGCATTGGCAATCGATAGGCTTAGGAAAAAAAAAGGGTAAAAGGAAAAGTCAAGCCGCACATCGAAATTGCGATGACAAACGGTCGATGGGTCGTGCTGTGCAGGTCCACATAACGAGCACTTGATGTAATCATAATTTGTATTGATATCGAAATGTCAGTGTCATGTCTGTCAATGGTACTTAAATATCGTTAGGGTTAATTAACAAATACACGAGTCCCAAGTCACAAAATGCATAGAATATAAAGAAAAAAAATGCAACACCGCACACGACGATGCACACTCACGCGTATGTGCACAATTTAAAAGTAAACAAACAAATAAACACACAATAGCAAAGTGGAGGAATACAAACAGATTTACGAATCATCCGTCAAATCATAATTGATAATACTAGTAATAATAATGATTATTGTATATATAACTATGATATACAGGGACAGCGTTCATCGGCATTGTCGTCGTTAATGTTCGTTGTTGTCCTATCTCGCAATCAATTGTTTCATATTTTATCGGAATCTTTTATTTGATTCGACAACTTTTCAAAGTAACACGTTGACCCACCGCTTAATGCGCCAAATGTGAGAATTACTATTGGAATTTGCGCCATCCAAAGCCAAAGGTTCGACGGCTTGTTCCGCAATGCTTGTCCCTGGAAGATGAAAAAGCGCTGTACAGCGATTCCGTAGCCTCTGTATAGCGCGAATATCGCACGACTACAATAGCCCGCGGTCCGTCCGATAACGACCGGGCCGTTTACCAAATTTAATTAATAGATTATATGATAACGCAAGTGGCATCATCGTCACTCGCATTTAACGAGAACAAAAAAAGAAGGCAATATACAAGGGGTTAATGGAAAAAAAAAAAGAACCGAAAACAGCTTATTATTCGCTCCGACGCTTATAATTATCTGGCGATAATTATAACGATGGCCCGCATCATCTTGCCTGAAGGAACTTTGTCATCGTATATATGTTACAAAACTTGTGAAAATGAAATTATTTAGTTGAGCGAATATTTTTCGAATGCTATAATGATTATTCTAAGCGAATTGTGTCGTGGCTCGCTGCGCGGAAGAAAGCTATTTCGCGATATTGAAAAATAGACTATGAAAATCATTGCAGTGAGTTTTTAGAGTACATTGGGAAATTACTAAGGACAAAGAGTCGGATCTAGATTCGAGGTTGGTAAATTGGAGAAAAAAAAATCGATCGATCATTTTTCAGCACCACCGTTGCAATCGTCCAGGAGGACAAGGGGGAACGAATTTTCATCTTCAAGTAACATGTATCGTCTATTGTTTTGACGTGAAGGAAAAAGAAAAGAGAGTATTTCGAAACCATTTAAGTGGCGAAAAATCGGTAGTATATTATTTTGTCGTATTTGCTAATCGCTCTTGCGTTCATTTTCCGAAGGCAAAAGAAATAAGTTTTCCCATCGGTAGAGAATCACTGACTCAAAAGAGCGGTAGAGTAACATCTGAGCCCAACGCATAAACGTACGCGCCTATTCGACTTTTTATCAACTATAAACACGTATGTAATTTTCAACATATCTAAAGCACAAACGATAGCTAATGATATGTAGAAAAATATCCGACAGTTTTGTTTGATCGCATCTGTCAATTGAAAAAAGGCGTTTCCAGAAAAAACGCATTTGAAGATTTGAGCATTCGATTCATATAAAAGAAATTTTACTTCCGCTCAATCAGCGATGCCAGCTTCGTATAATATCGAAATTGAACATCGCCATCGTGTTCTTCAGTGTGCAACACTTTGACAGCTGTTGCGACGTTTAAATAATTGAAAAGTGTATTATGCAATAAATGAAAAATGGATTTTCGGATCACCTCGAAATGGTCAGACCGCCACAACTTTCAAGTGCCGGCAAGAAACTAAACCTAAAGTTTTGTTTTGGTCGAACGACTTGAGCGATTGATACTTGTTTTGGAAAGTTTTCTATTGGCATCTTCTCAAATATCTGTATTCCATCCAAGTTTCTAGGTCCAACGAATGTACAAAACATAATATAGATCACGGAGGAAGTCAAATCAGGTATGCCAAGGAATAAAGAAATGTGTGAGCCGCAGGACGCTCGATCGCTCGGAGTATGAAAGGCCGAAATACTCGGATTTTTTTTAACAACACTTTAACAGCACATTTTTAATGGACCGTACTATCAAACCGGGCGAAAAAAATAATATTTTTCCAAAATTTAAGATCGCAATGATCGCTCAAGTGACCGACGTTACTTAATCGCTTAACTCGGCCAAAAATAAATGTGTGCAATACGAAACAATCAATATGGGCAAAACGTGACACAAGCAAAATACTTTTCTCCATAACATTAAAACATATAGCTCTGACAATTATTTGATCGCTGTACAATATTTCGTGCATGTCGGGATCGTGACGTCGAGGTTTGCGTCGATGGAATGTGATGATTTCTCTTAATTGCTCAATTTTTTCAGTCGATCTTGGCTACTAATGTGTCTCAAGTGTTTTTAGGATCTTTTGCAGAGATCTCTTTTTTTTATTTCATAATAATAAAAATGAAGAAATAATCGAGAATTGCCGTCGGACACCAACGATGCGAATACGATTTACGATCAGCCGGCCCTTACTCTCTTGAGAATTTCACGAGCTTCGTAATCCCCAATGCCTTCCGTTGAGCGTTTCACCGATGAAAAGTCAAGTTCACTGACCTTTTTTTGTTAACCCAAAATTCTCCACTAAAAGTTCAACTTCGGAAAATCTATAAAACTCGTTGGATAACTTCGAGAAAATAAATGTTAAAATCTAAACAACGTCGTCTGCAAGAGTTTTATGAAAAATCGTTTATTTTGCCGCAGTTAATACGACTGCAAAAGTATAAGTTTCCTCATAAGGCATTTCACCGACGTAAACATTTTTGCGCAGTTCGCGGTTATTCGTTAGAAGCCAGTGCTGAATTGCTCAAATGACTTTTTCCAGCATAAGATATAGAGACATGTACGAAAGCTTCGAAATTGCCCTTTCATTGGAAAAAATCGACCAATAATAATAATAATGATGATGATGATGATGATTTTTCGCGCGACTTTTTGACTGGGCGGCAGCCGAGGTGATGTCGGAAGCCTCGAGTGCCGCCCAGCGTTATTGTTCCGGTCTCGGCTAAGACCGAGCCTAACCCACGGGGGTAGGTGAATGTTTCCCAGTGCAAACTGAGGAAGTGCGTTGCCCGAAGCAATAAAGTCTATTATAAAAAAGAAATAGAAAAAAAATAAATAATAATAATGATACGTGGAAGAAAAAGTGAGTGTTCTTCAACATTTTTACCGGTGGAAATCTCAATCAGCCTTCAAAAAAAGCAATCTCGTGCGGCATTTCCACGTTGTTGCTCACTCTACGTTTGAATTAAAAACTATCTCAGTATTTTCGGCGTTCCATCTTATGAACCTCAATGGTAACGAGGCAAGCGTAAACGATAAACGACCTCAAAGTTCTCCTGGACCGAAAGTCAGATGAGAATCCTGATACCAGCGTGCTAGTCGCACGTCGCGTCCACAGGTACTCTGGAAGCTCATTCGTGAGACAGGATTTTTCACGTCATCAGATGAGATAATCAAATGAGATAAAAAGAGGACGCGAGAGAGAGAGAGAGAGAGCTCACTCTTGTCGACAATTCGAGTGATCGTTCCAGATCGCGCGCGCGCGCGCACGCTCTCATTTTTATTGTACAGTAATAATCGATGTGAATTGTCCCGAGAGCGCGACCGCGCAGGCACGATCTCTCGAATCTACAGCATCCGAATAATGTTTGTCTTCTCATGCCATTTTGGGCACCTTGTAGTTTGCGGTTATACCGAGCAATGAGGAAACAGCGAGCTTTTATGTGTCTACTGATCGTTCTGTACTTAAATTATCTTCATGTACAATATTTAATAATAATATTAACAATAATCGATATTATGGTTACGTATATGCAATGTATTTTTGTGAACAGTATTGAAAGTCCTACTGTTGTACAGTTAACTATAAATGATAAATGTACTATGATGTACTTATAATGTATATAGATATATTTCATTAAAATGAATATGAATTTGTGTAATATTTCGAGTATATTTATTGCTGTTATTGCGTCATAATGGCAATAATCGTGTCAACGAAAATCCCCCGTCACCGGAATATATCTGCACCATCGTGACGAATTTACGAACGTAACAATGTGGCGCACGTATTTTTCATCGGAATCGAGAAACACGGTACGTATATAGATATACATATGAAGAAAGGCGATAGTGTCCCGACCTTGAGCCCGTAAAGACAAGTGATGACAAGTATCGTTCTTTTAATCTTTCTACGTAGATGCCCGAAAAAATGACCAAATAGTGATTTTTTTTCTGGCAAATTGTTGGTAAAGAAAATAAACACATTTTTTAAACAAAGATACATGTATTGAGAGTCTTGCAAAAAATAACCAAAACAAAAACGAAAAAAAAAAACGTAGCCCCGGCAAATGATGACATTATCTTCGAGTCTTTTGGCGGTGGACACTCTCCAGGTCAAACGATCCATCTGAAATCTAAACCCAAACGGGTTATTCAAATTAACGATCAATCTGAGTCGTTGACGATCGTCGATATTTAAATTTATTTCTTTTTTAACAACGTGGCGACCAATTGAAACTCGAGCGTACAAAATCTATGAAAAAAAGTCGTCAATTTTTACGTGACTATTGAAGAATGATGATCGACTTTTTTTTTACGTGAAATTGCCAACGACCTCTAAATGTTTCTAATCGTATATCCTATAAATTTGGGAAACATCCATTAAGTGTTTCTCGAGATGCCATGTCCACCGACATTTGAAAACAGTGCTTCGAGAAAAATGGGTTTGAAGCTTGAAGTATGGTGCTGCTACCGCTCGCCCTTTTAGCTATTTTCAGGGAAAATAGCTAAAAGGTGATACTATCGGATAAAAATATTTTTGGAAAATTGCATTTTTTATTCTCTAGGTCCTAGGTAGGTGTAGCCCGTTAATCCACCTACTATACCTCAGCCACACCACGCTGCATAACGATATTTCAACGACATTCATCATACAATTTGTACCAAAATGCCTCAATATCCTTATTTACGAATCAAACCGAAGTGCCGATTCTTAGATATCATCATTGTGTCTATCAAATCGTAGGCAGTTAGCGTAGCATGGATTTGTATTTTGAATTATATTTGCTACACATTCGTCTTTTGTGAATTTTTTTAAGTCATTTCGCAAAATATTTATTAGCTTCGATGATATTTAATATTTTGTGAAACGTATCGAATAAAGAATTTCATCATCGGCCTACTTCAAAGTTTCAGTGAATGCAAAAAACCGTGTGTAACCGTACATTGAAATCCATATTTCGCAATGTCTACAGGAGTGTACTTTCATGTACCATAGGAGAGGCACACGTTCTCTCCCGTGTATGAAGGATTCACTCCGTAGCCTACCGACTAAATACTTGCCTCTATCCTGCAGAGCGGGGTGGCAACACGTTAGTATAACCTCACGCTCGCGGGACTCGCATCCATCGTCTCTTAATCGTGTCGTTTGTCCGTCCAATCATCTCGTGTCATTCCCTCGTCATTTTTTCCTCATTCATCTTGCAGACAACATCCATCCTCTTCGTTAGGTTTCAGCAATGCCTCGACGAATGCGGCGATGTTTGTCGACTGATCCTCGTCTCGTAGCATCAGCCCGATTATATTATCAGGCGTGATGGCTCCTGTCCTCCGTTCGAGCCGTTGTCATTGTGTCGTCCATCTGTCGGAAGTAAAAAAAGTGCGTTCCGCGTCTATTCTCGTATGTGTCTGCAGTACCTACAGTCTGGCGTCCGTATACTCGTATCGTGTTGTGAACGTCGTACTTTCAAAAGCGTCCGTGTCCTGTGAGGAATTGGCCGAGGGAAAAATGTACCTCCCTGAAACCCCGTTCGGTCCACGGAGGGTCCCAAGTCCGTTATCAGTCGCCTCGTCTGCATCTTCCGCTTGTCTCCGTTGACCAGCGTGCGTGCCATTCCATCAGGGTATTGCCGGATAGGGATAAGGTTCCGACCTATGCTCGAGCTAAAATTTTGCACAAACGTTCTTTTTAATTTTTCGAGACAACCCTTAAAGGGATTTTTGGCGACTCGCAATAGTTTTCGAGATATTGCACTTTTAAGTTTTTTTTCTTCAACCCACGCTGACTCTATCCATATCTGCTACATCTCCGTTTTTCTTTCCAATTCAAAGGTATTTATTGTTCTTATTAGTAACACATTTATGTTTAATTTTCTTGCCCCTAGGGTCTCTAGACTATTGCGGTGTAGAAAGTAAGTGTGTCGTACACGAGTATATGCCTGTGTTTGTATTTCAACATTATTTTTCCTTAATTTTAGTGAGGTTGAGTGATTGGATGAATATTTACAATGAAATGAGGTTTATTATTAGATGAGTTTTATTGATCGGGTTGAGGTATTCGGCAAAGGATGTTATTTTTTTGCCGCTGGATTGTCGTAAGAACGTCGTTGGTCGTCTGGTGTCAGTCCTTTTAGGTAAGGACATGCGTGGTTGCAGATGAGCTTTTTTAGCCCGTCTCGGTGTAGTTAGCAAAGGCGTACGAGAAACGGTTCTTCACGAGTCATCTGCCAGAGATCTTCTGTTGGGAAGGATATTGGCCGTCCAGCAGCCTGTTTTAATATTTTTTTTTTTTGCAACAGACATTCATTTTTGTAAGAGCCGTGGTGTTGTATAATGGTAAAAGACATTCCGTTTCATAGTTTATTGACGGCAACACGCATGCACGGATCACACGCCATTTGACGTGCGCACCGACTTGAAACTATCTTCCTATGATGCCTTAAAGGCAGTTGACGACGTATTTTGTGATTGCAAGTCTTTTGGAGGATTGCGGTGCTATTTGTTGCATTCTCGGGATGGTAATTCCGAGGTAGCTCAATTTTCTCGTTGCTTCGATCGTCACGATATTTTGAGTTAGAGGGTATTCGACGACGATACTGCGTTGGACGCGTGTACGTTGGTGTTTTCTTCCAAAGATTATGACTCGAGTTTTGCCAGCGTTACATTTTAGTCCCCATTTGTGGGAATAATACGTCTTGGGTGTTTCTCTCGGCAAGGTATTTGGCTCGTTGTAGGGAGTGACCGTTGCTTAAGGTCATTAGGTTATCGGCCTACTGTGAGCTGAGATTAGCTGACATGAGTGCGGGACGCCGGATACGTACATGTTGATGACTATTGGACCTAGCACCGATCCTTGCTTCCGAGATCGCATGTTATGTTCATTCGAATGTTCGTAAGGGCGTAGTCTAAGTTGTGTTGCTCGCGCTCGCGATTGGCCACGTCTCCGTTCATATAGCTATATATGTTTTCGCGCTTTCCGTTTTATCCAAACAAACCTAAGCCCAAAGACTTATTGCGCGTCGCCAAAATCTCCTTCAGGGGTTGTCTTGAAATATTAACAGGAAGGTTTGTGCAAAATTGCAGCTCAATCGGATGGGGGGGGGCTTCGGAAGCTTAGCCTATTTGTCGTATGAATTGCTGACGTGTCGCTGGCGCACGCTGGACGCTGAAAAACTTGATTTCTTCATACATAGAGTCGTCGGAAGCGTTTATCGCGTACAGTCGAGTGTACACCACCGCAATCATATGTGCGTTACTTTTAGAGAGTCGCACATTCTACTACAGTACAGGCGCGAAACTAGAGAAATTATTCGGAGCGGATTCTCATTTTCTCTCCGCAGTTTATAAATACCGCTTTTTAACGCAAAACCCGCAAAACACACCATGCGCGTACGATTGTGAAGTAACATGATGGTACGGCGCATGCGCGAGGCCCCCTCCATTGCGCGTTTCGCGAGCTGCGAAGTCGCGCGGTAGCCGGGGGCAGTACGCCGTTGGTCTTTCGTGGTTTTGCGTGTATGTGTTGTTTTACCTCAATTTCATCGCCAAATACACGATGATCGAATTCATGTAACCAAGGATATACATTTTTCCTCGTTTCTTTATCGTCTTCGTCGCTTCCCTTGCATATTCGGCCTCGACGAACACCTCCGGCGTGCAAAATAATGACTTTGCAAGCGATCAAATGGGAAAATGGAAAGCTCGAGGTTTTGGACCAAATATTGCTACCGGCGATATCGAGATACGTTGTCATCAACCGCATCGAGGACGGCTGGAAAGTTATCAACAAGATGCAGGTACATTTGTAATATTCTACTTTTACTCGACTGCGTATATTCGAGGTCGCGATGCTCATGTATTTCCCGCCGAACAACTTCAATCTTTCAACCCTTCCCGAGTTCGAACCTTCCCAACGAAACTTGAATTGCGGCCACCGTGCGGGCATTCTCAACTCAAAGTCTCGAAAATCGCGAAAGCTATGTACTCTCTCAGAAAAAAAAACCCGATATTTCGGCAGAACAAAAAAAAGTACATCCGCCATTCGCTTGAAAAATCAACAGAGTCTCAGATCGTTTGCCCGAAATTTGTACCCACTGGATGTGCGATGCATCATGCAAAATATGTTTTATAACTTGAGACCCCGTGCTAAGAGGAGGACATTAGTTTCAGTACCGCAAAATGTATGCGAAATAAGGGCTGCAAAAAAAAGTCGGCCTTCAATGACAGTCGCTGTGTACTCGAGGGATTAAAATGTCAATTTAAAGAACGTCTTCAATTGTGGCATCTATCTCTCATACGTGAATTTAATTCCGCCACAGGATACATCTTTGAATAATGTTCTTTTACGTATCTTAGGCCGTTGGGCTGCTATGACGACCCAAAAGTCAGGCTTATCGAGAAAAAAAATCATATTGTAAAATCGTTTAGACATTTATTTGTAGGTACATTAGAAAAATTGTGTACCGAATTTTATTCAAAAATATTAATATTTGAATAAGTTATAAACTAAACGGTATATGGAACTAAAAACGAGTTTTTTATCAAAATAGATCATATCGGCTGAGACTTGAGCGGGCCTTTTTTTTAGATCGTGTTTAATCCTCAAACAAACAAAAATGTTGAATTTTTTCTTCAATTTTTCTAGCAAAATCAACATCCTTATTGTCAATGACTCGTGAAAAAAAAAACGGCGAGTTAGCGTACAAAATCAATTGGTTCATTAGGTGTCGAGAAATATCATTCGCCGTTTAAAAAAATATAGTTTGGAAAAATCGCATCCAAAGATTTACTAGCAGATCTATCATTGTAATAATAAGTTTATATACATTATTATACATTGCGCAGCTTCGATTTATACATTGCGCAGCTTCATTATACATTGCGCAGCTTCATCATACATTGCGCAGCTTCATTATACATTGCGCAGCTTCATCATACATTGCGCAGCTTCATTATACATTGCGCAGCTTCATTATACATTGCGCAGCTTCATCATACATTATATACATTGCGCAGCTTCGATTGGGCTTTTCCAGCTAAATTTCTCATAGCGTAAGAGTTTGCATACGTCATTATAGAACCCCGCCGCCCAATTCCGTCTCCGACATAGGATACGCCTATTGTCGTTGGAAAAAAAAAAATGAGTAATCATTGCATCATATAATAGCACGGATTTGTACCTCAACATTTTTTCTTCCCAGGTTCGAGGTGCCCCGGCGATTGCGATTGTCGGTTGTCTAAGTTTAGCGGTGGAACTTAGAAAGGAAAAGTTCCCCGATAAGAGCAGCTTGCGTCGTGAAATAGAAGGACGATTAAATTATTTGGTTTCCGCGAGACCAACCGCGGTCAATATGAAAGGGGCAGCAGAGACGCTCATAGCCATGGCCAATAGACTTAGCAAAGATGACAGTATCACAGTCGATCAAATGATTGAGACGTAAGAAAATTAGGCACTTTGTTAGAGCGCTCGTAAGCCGATTGGGCTTTTCTTACATGCAAGCATCCTCGCGAAATTCTCTTTCGACTCGTCGTTATTTATTTGATTCGGAAAATAACTTTTGCCCTAGATTTCTACAGGTAATCGATTCCATGCTGGAGAAGGATATGGCCGATAACAAAGCGATCGGCGATCACGGAGCTCAAGAAATCCTAAAAACTGTATCGGAGGATGGCTTGGTACGTGTTTTAACTCACTGCAACACCGGCAGTCTGGCAACCGCCGGCTATGGTACTGCGCTCGGTGTTGTAAGATCGCTCCACAACAGGAAGAGACTCGGTTAGTTGGCAGGATAGATTGGTTGTAGGCATTTCTGCGTAATGTACCTTGTTACTTGAAAGACGAGTGTATTGCCGTATGAGGGTCTCAAAGATACGTCTTTTACGGTCGAAAACAGCTTGGGGGGGGGGGGGGGGGGGGTATAACGACATTTTCTATTTTGTTACGGTAGTTCCAATGATTCTCTTTTAGAGTGAAAATCATCGAGATTCGTGATACAAGACATATCGGAGACAAATTTGTTTTGTTACTAAAGGATTATTAGTTCGTGGAAATCAATTAACTTCTTGGACGAGTTTTTTCAACGTCAAAACCCAGCTAGACCGAATTTTTACACGTGAAAACGGGAATGAACGGAAATGGGTAAATCAACCCTTTTACGCAAAAATATCTAGGCCCGTTTTCGATAGAAAATTTATAACCGCCCTAAAATGGCTAGGCTCGTAGTATAAGATACGACTATAGTACGGTACGGTAACACAAATAATTATCAAAATGCACTGAACGAATAATCGAATGATAATATTTTTTCCCACGTCAGAGCACGTGTACTGCACGGAGACGAGACCGTACAATCAGGGCGCTCGACTCACGGCGTACGAACTGGTGCACGACAAAATACCTGGCACCTTGATCTGCGATGCCATGGCTGCGGCGCTCATCAAATCGCGAAAGATATCCGCTGTTGTCGTCGGAGCAGACAGAGTAGCCGCTAATGGCGACACGGCTAATAAAATTGGAACATACCAGGTGAGAACTTGACGCTGACTTTCATATGCGAATCCTAGTTTTGTTGCCGATATTTCCGATTATCGTGCTCAAATTGGAACTTATTCATGATAATGCTATCTTCCGTAAGTACCATCAGCAGGTTCTTCAAAACATGCTGCGTAATTAAACATTATGAATATATTATAACCGTATTGTTAAAGAAAACTGGCACCTACCGCAACCACTTATCAGATAAGAGCAGGTTTCAAAAGATGATATAAAATTGCTACAACACCCCGCAATGTGCCAACTATTTTAGGAAATACCTGGAAGACGCTAAAACATTCGGTAAATTTGGACAAAGATTCACTAGGCATTAGTGAACTATAATAAATAAAAACAAGTAGAAAGAAAAAATGCGAAAGTCTTAACGCTGTGTGTCACACCGACCGAGCGACCACGAGTGCAAGAGACAGCTGATTTGCAGGTCTAATCTTCAAGACGGCTGAGGTTACCGAAAACAAATCAAATCAACACCTTCCGCGCTGTTAAAAGACGACCAACGTCTATCTGTCCTTAAAGAAATGGCCCCCACGTCCAGTCGGTAAAAATCCTCTACGGTCACGTCTTTTCTTCTAGACCGGTTGCATTTCGGGCAAACGAAGAGATAGACGTTGATCGTCTTTCAACAGAGCGGAAGATGTTTGTTTTATTTTTTTTCGGGAATATCAGCCATCTCAAAAAACGCATTCGTGGCCACTCGGTCTGTGTGCAACTAAGTCTAAAGACAAATCGAAAGGTGTCTCACGTGACATATAACTACGAGAGGGGGAGCCGAAAATCTGTTTTGAAGTTGTCTTCGAACCAACTGATATTTCAAGGAAAATAAATAAAGTCTCTATGTACACGAGAACAGAATAAGCCTCTTTTTCCGAAGTGGGAACCTTCTAGTAGCAATTTATGCAACTCTATTGTCACCGATTTCCAGAGCCGCGGGTTACGAAAATTGAAACTAGGTCCGACTAAAAGACCCCCCGCCCTACTTCTCGGCCAAATCATGTTAGGAACAAAAATGGCGCAAATAAAAAAATCAACTTTGAATAAGAAGTCAACATGTTTATCGATATACAGGGTGGGGCATTCAAAGTGTTACAGAGCGATAAACCATTCAAACCATTGGTAATATCTAAAAATAGTTCGAAGTGGAAAGTAGTATTGTTCGAAAACGACGTCATACGGAACCATGGTCATTTTTTTTTAGTCGAGCCGCCAACTCTACACCAAGGTCAACTCTATTTTTTTTTTCTAATTCAACCATGTATTTTCTTTCATGACATCATTACTGACGTTGAGACGAGTTCACTGGCCTCCAATACAAACCCATTCTAGTCACACAAAGTATGAAAATAGTCGTAAAATTGAATCAAATCGGAATAATCGCTGGCAATGGTCATCTAATATGTGTCAATTTTTGTAATTGGATTCCTAGAAAAATGCGTACAGATTTCTCATTTTTTAGCCATGTGCTTTTTTTCTGACGAAGCTAACTTAACGAATAAGGGAAATGTTAATATGCATCATATGCATTATTGGGCGGATGTGAATCCTCGATGGATGAGAACTGTACCCTTTCAACACCCGTGGTCTATTAATTATTGGTGCAGCATTGTAGGCTATCACGTCATCGGACCATATTTTTCTTTGTAGATTGCTTGGTCGCTTTTGAAGGTTAAACTTTCTGCAAAACATACCGCCTCAATTATTGGAAGACGTATCCTCAGAAGCGTAGCCTCACAATCAACATCTTGTTACCAATACTTTTAGTAGTATGTAATTAAATAATTGTCATTATAGTTTACAACGATACCAGTCTTATCGTTTTTTTTCCCGATTTTTTTCCGACTCTTTTCCCTTTTAGGTTCCGATCTGAAGTTAGTAATTTTTGCAATATTTAGTCGAAAGCTATATCAGAGACAACAGTGTCATCAACCCTGAACGTGACCCTTATTGGCACAAATTTTCAGAAAAATTACAGTTAATTCGCCATCCTCATTGTCTATCTGATGAATGACACCGATATACCGACATTCCCTATTTTTGTACAGGAAAATTGACTAGCACGTAGTCTCTCATGTTATATTAGCTGATTGAAATTGAACTTGGCCCAGCAATATTCTCGAATTCGGTATTGGATAGAATATCATACGAAACCTCAGTCTCTACACGAGAGTCATTACAAATAGCATTATCCTGCGTGTGAAGATCGGATCTCGATGCGTTTTCACATTTGGAGTCTGTGTTAATATCATCAACGTTAAGTTGTACCTTTCCTTCGTACTGCACTGTTCCGAAATTGAAATGCTGGCATTCATCATCACAAAAGTCATCATTACCTAAAAGAAACAGCATACGGTATATCCCAGAAATTAGAAGGTAACTAATATCAGACCAGGCACGAAAATAAAACAATCCCCTGGAACATAATGCAGTCTCCTGTGTCATCAAATGACAGGGGACGGTTGCTGCAAAAAAAACCTTATCTTGTGTTAAATCGTTCGAAATCTTCCTAGAATTAAGAGTCACACGTGCTGACTTATCAGCTGAATAAGTGAAACAAGCATTGATTTCAATTTAATCGCATATAATAACAGAAGAGCTACGTACCAGAGGATTGTTAAATCAAGCGTCGCCGTCATGTCGTACAGCCACAAACGCAGCGTTCACACGGAATAATATGGCTTTAGCTAGCCTAATAATAGAAGGCAAACAAAAATACGAATTGGGCACGATTTTTAAGTTAAACCAGGGGACTGTTGTGACATTTTTAGGACAACATGTGAGTGATAGTTTTTTTCATATTGAAAAATTATTTAAAGTTTTGGTCGTATTTTATAAACACATGTACTTTATTATGAATTAAACTTATGAATGTTAGAATTAGGTAATGTTAATATTAAAAATAAATATTAGCCGTGAACCTTGTCATTCTGGAAATGGGGCATGACCGGAAACTATGTTTTAGGATGTTTGAAAGATATTAAAATGAATATTAAGATATTACGTCATTACATGCGTTTTGGCGCATCAAGAATAGGTAACGAACTACCCATTCAGATATGTAATATTCAGTAATAACAACTTCAAATACATCAAATTTTCCTGGGACATCGATTTTCCATTTGGTAGAAAAACACCCATATAACAAAATAATAAAAATACATAACCGACGAACAGCTTGAGGTCCGTTTTAAAAAGGTTTTATTTGAAACGCTCAAAAGTAAAATCGTACTTTCAATACTATCCGGTATTAATTTCGTACTAATTCAAATCTAGCGATCCAATCGAGTTCCCGGCATCCATATCTATAAAAAAACTCTTGATCCGGGACACGTTTATATAAAGCAAATCCATCTCCTGGGCTAAATAAGGCCTGGATGAAAAAGAGCGTTGAAAATTCGTGACCAACAAACGATTTTACATCGAAAACGAGGCTATCTGATTCATTTTACCGGAAAGTAAAAAAAAATCCATTTTCACGTCTTGTGTCTTATCGATTACGACCAAATCGAATCTAGCGGTCCAATGGACTTCCACCTCGAACGCACGCGGTATGTCCCATTGATTACGTATTTGGCAGATATGCATACATTTTTCACGGCTCCACATCGCTGTATTTCACTGCACAGCAAAGAAACCACCATTAAAATCGGACCAGCCAACACAGCGTAATACTTGGGCATACGTATAAAAAAATAATAATAAAATACACAGCCAACGAACAGTTTGAGCCGGTTTAAAAAGGGTTCATTGAAAACGCTCGAAAGGAAAAATACATACTCGTAGTTTCAATACTATTCTGTATTCGTCCGAAGACGTTTTTTCCGTACCTCCCGTCTGAAAACCTGGGTCTATCGCGTCCTGTCGTTTTTGCACCCCCTTAATACACTCAACAAATTCTGAAAAAGTTCATGCTACTGTTTGAAGCATTCATTTTGAAGTGCCAATCACAAAATTGTGGTAAAATGAATTTTTTTCAGATGTACTACTAAAAAAAATTGTAACTAAAGGAAAATGACGATAGCGTAATTTAGAAAATCGCATATTAAAGGTAAATCCGGGAGCGTATTGTAGCGTTAAGAAAAGAACTGCTTCTGTTTCATTTGTTTGAAGTTCAATGCTTAAGTTTTGGCTGTATAAACCGGCAATAAATATGTATGGTGTCGTGCTATTCACCCATTTTATTAGCGCAAAACTTTATTTTAACTCCTTTTTTTACAAAATTAATTATCTTACGACCATTTTACAAAGTAAAGGCCTATTGTAAGCTAACTAAGCCATAATAAACGATTGTAAGTTAACTAAGCTATAATAATGCTCGTCGCAGACCGGTTTTTCACATTTCACGCAGGATTACTGCGTTTTCCTATCTTTCTCAATTTTACAGTAATAGCATCGCTTTCTCTTTTTTAATTTATCCGATCCTGGTGCTGGGCTTCTTGGGGTTCCGGCCGCCGACAAGATATCTTAGATACTGTTATATAGTTAAAGATCTGTGCAATCCGGGCCTCGTTGCGCGCTCTTGTAAATGAGGTTTTATAAATGAAAGAGCTAGATCTTTCAAAAACTCTCTTCTATTTTCAATTTTATTTTCAGTCAGAAAATAATATAATATGCAAGCATTAACACTGGCCTGGTTGGTCCAGCATGCCTCAGAAGAAAGGCATAGCCAGCGGCTGCTTGTACGGGCGCAGGTGGTATAATTTCCATAGAGCTGGTCAAAAAGATCTGTGCCACATTCAGTTTTATTCTAGAATTCTATCATTTGTGGCTTTCCACACACTTTTCCGCTTTGATGCATTGATGACAAGAGGAAAACTACTTAATTTTGTTGGGGCAATGCGAAAGCAGAAAGTTTTGCCCGTCATAACCGTACCTCGCAGTGCCCATACAAGCATTTCTTTTGAACGATGCCGGAATCTGACGCTTATTTCTTCGAAGCGTGGATCACTATCAAATATTTGGCAGTGATGCGAGAGATTTAGATTTGTATCATCGATACTGACCTTCAATGATCTCGAACTACTTTGACCCGCTAATGTTTTTTTATGTGGATTGAGGTGCTCCGCAAGATGGTTGAAAAAATGTACCATTCTATTTAAAAAAGTGGAGGTGACCTTCACTGAGCGTCAGCGCCTCCGCCGAAATACAACTGTACAACTTTTGTCTGGAAGATTTTTTTTGTGACGTCGATAATTACAGACTTATTTCGGGTGGCAGAGATACGACTGACACCATTTTGTAGCTTACAGCCAAAATTGGCTGTAAGCTACAATGGAACAGGAGAAGGGGGTTTCTCAAAGAAAGTGAAACGGAAAAAAATATTCCACATACACACGGACATGTATAGTGTAATGATTTTAGATATATAATTATCTTATATATAACGCTTTATTGAATATTCGGTGGACGGGTCTGCACTTCAACTTTTTCGAACTTGCGAATCCTTCGATAATCGCGTTGGACTCTGCCTCATCTGCGCGGTCTGCATTCGCAGCTGAAAAGGCCGGAAAAACATATTTTTACCCATCGTATTCCTTACAAGGGGACCTTACAGGCTGTCACTCACGGATTTTGATAAGTTCCAGATATGTTGTAGAGGGACCTATCCCGAGTACCTGAGTAAACGGATTTTATACAACGGTCTTTAGTTTTCGAGAAAAAACGTTCGAAAGTTTAGCTCGTAGCTACTATACCGGTACGGTTGCACCTTTGTCGAACTAGCGGGCGTGGTCCTGTGGGCAAGGTTCCTGGCTCTGACGCTTGAGGTCCAGTGTTCGAGTCCCGTGATGGCGTTTTTTTTTTTCACAAAATATAAATAAATTCGATGGATGATGCAAAACCGTCTAATTATTTAATTTTTTTATTTTTTACTTTCCATTTTTTTTTAATTATTTATTATTATTTGCTTTTTCACGCAGAAAAAAAGAGAGAAAAAAATTAAATCATTTTTCACAAGAAACTGCAGTTTATTATTTTTCATTACAATATGAATTTTAAAATGACCTGCACAAAATCAGGAAAGTTTACAAAACAATTGTATGACGAGTTCTTGAAATCTTTCATTCTTCCCTACGTGAAACAAAAAAAAATTCTATTCATTATGGATTCGTGGGGAGGGCAAACTGATCAAACGCTTTACGATCACATCTTTGTAGACGAGAAGAAGGCATGTACATGCAATATTAAAGTTATACCGCCCAAGTGCACGCCGATTTGCCAACCGTGCGATGTATATTTTTGCCGGCAAGTGAAAATTTTCACAAAACAAATACAAAATGCCCCCGATTTGTTAAAAAAAATAACAGAGAAATTGCGTCAAGGGAAGATTTCATACAAATTCATGCTTTGATTCTTCATCAATTAAGCGCACCTGCTTTCGCGCCGATGATTAAATATGCGTGGTTTGCATCGAAGTTAATTGAGGAAAGACCGTTATTTTTAAATGTCAATCAAGTATGCTTTCCAATAACGCGGCTGAAAACCCCGTGCGCCTGCAAGGCCATAGCCTTTATACAATGTGCGCGTTGTTTTTTGGTCTTGTGTTTTGCTTGCTTTTACGACAAATACCACCCGCAATATTGTTCTGATGTAACAAGCAACCACAGTGATAGCGAGTAAGAAAAACCTGTATATTGTAATGAAAAATAATAAACTGCAGTTTCTCGTGAAAGATGTTATAATTTTTTCTTCTCCTTTTTTCTGCGTGAAAAATAAAATAATAATAAATAATTTTAAAAAAATGGAAAGTACAGGATTTGAAAAATGAATCAAAAAAATTAAATTCATTAAATAATAATAAATAATTAGACGGTTTTGCATCATCCGTCGAATTTATTTATATTTTGTGAAAAAAAAAAACAAAAAAAACGCCATGACGAGACACGAACCCTGGACCTCGAGCGTCAGAGCCGGGAACCTTGCCTACTGGGCCACGCCCGCTGGTTCGACAAAGGTGCAACCGTACCAGTATAGTAGCTACGAGCTAAACTTTCGAACGTTTTTTCACGAAAACTAAAGAGCGTTGTATAAAATCCCTTTACTCAGGTACTCAGGGTAGGTCCCTCTACGACATATCTGAGACTTATCAAAATCCGTGAGTGACAGCCTGTAAGGTCCCTTTGTTAGTTTGAAATTATTTTAAACGTAAAAAGTTCTCCACAATGTTTTCCGAGATGTCTAGTTTATATATATATATATATATATATATATATATATATATATATATATATATATATATATATATATATATATATATTGTAAATCTGCAATTCGAAACAACAAACGCTGGCCTGACAAAAAAGAAAGTACTGTTGTGGGCAATCATCTTTTTTAAATAAAATTTAGATAACAGTCACACGTTTATGTTAGCACTAATGTCAAACTCTTGCAATACCTCAAAAAACAATCAACTAATTTTCAATTACTCTTGAATTCAGTAATCATTCTTTAAACTTTACGTTCAGTAGGCACTCAATTAAATAAGGTTTCGTTTCCTATTTTTCTTCTACAAATCGACCCAACACTTACTTGCTTGGGATTTTTTTAACCATGTCATTCTCTATGTTCAGCAGTGACATATGAGAGCATTGTGCTTCTGAGCCTCATTTTAATCCGCTTCAGGGCAGGTAAACTCCTCTCACAGTCGCGGAGCTCACTGGGAGCTCACTATTCCTGCTTGGAAATCTTATATAAGTTAGGACAGTATTCCTTTTTAACATGCTTTCTTAAATTTCCAGTATTTATTGCATCATGTTTAAATGAAAGTATATTTTTTATGGCCATCCCTTCAGCTTCTGAAACTGACGTATCAATTATGAAGATTTTTTCCTAATTGTTGATGAAAGCCTCTCCGTTCTTCATGTATAATTTTAAACAATGCGTCAACTGCATGAGCAAACGGTATATTCACGAATCGGCGTTTTAGATTTACGATGATTTTATCTGATACTCGGTGGGAAATGTTGATCTTCCAGTTGTCTTCTGGTTGTGTATCGGTCGGAAAATCTAATGTATTTGCCCATAGATAACTTAATTGTGATCATTGAATACCTTTTTTAATTCCGTGATGAAATAGCTACGCTTTATACAAATTACGGCGCAGGAAATGAAATGAAAATTCTACTGCGATGTTGCTTGGGTGAAACTTAAATAGAATAAATTCGACTTTTGGGACTTAATTATTTTGAACCCCCCATGCGAATGGCGTTGAAACGAGCATTTACATATCTTACTCACGCCACCCCCTCTGTATGCGTCGACCTAAGCCGAGTCCAGCCTCGTCTGGTCTGTTACCTGCCTCTGTCGCTTTGGTCGCTTTCACCTCGTCAAGTATAGTGGTTATATAGAAATAAGTACCCAAATAGAATTTGCGATTGGAAAGTAAATGCCAAAACGAATATATGTTGAAGTAACAAATGCCGCAATACGTCGCGTATGCGCAGTGTCAGTAATCAGGTTGCACTCTAATACCGTTTGAAAAATGAATCCATCCATAATTAATCATAAATATTGACATGTAAAAAACTTTACGTTATCACAGATTGCCATAATCGCGAAATATCACGACGTGCCGTTTTACATCGCCGCCCCGCAAACTTCGATTGATTTTATGCTGTCGAGCGGGGAACACATTCCAATCGAAGAACGACCGGATCGCGAAATGACTCACATCAATGATCAACGAATCGCTGCGAGTGGCATCTCGTGCTGGAATCCGGCTTTCGACATCACCCCAGCCAGCTTAATTACCGGTATAATAACCGAAGTTGGTGTTTATCGGCCTGAAGAGTTAGAATTACTACCGTCGGCAAAAAATAAGAAAACTATTTCGGAGTAATTAAACAATTGTGAGGAAAAAATCTGAAGGCTTCCACAGGGTGGTGAGGTATCGTACGAATGGTTCGGAATTAATCAAGCTAGGTCGTAGTGTCGAGGTACACGAATAAACTTGTACTGTGGTATTATGAACGGTATTAACAATATCGAATGGTTGTATAGAATTTGCCTTTGACAGGGATTCCGGAACGCTGCAACATATTTGTACCATTCCTTTGCATAAGATTGGATTATATATATATATATATATGTTTTTAAATATGCGCAACGTACTGCGGGATTGGCTGGACCAATTGAAGAAAAAGGGGGCCCGTTTTCAGCGTTCAGTTTTGTCTGGAAATAGTGAAACTCGCATACCCGGTAACTGAGGTTAATAATTGTATCTCAACAAAACGTGTGCCATCTTATCGATTTATATATTCAAGAAACTCTGCACATACATCAGTTGCGTATCTCATTGAAATGTGAGAAGAAGCGATATCCTCGCTGCATTTGAGAAACTTTCTATTCGATTGTATATTTTTATAACCGCAGTGTGCTCGAAATATTGCAACAATGATTATAGCGTTTTTGCTAATAAAATGTTTATCAAAAATATCAACATTCGATTTGATTCCCGTTAATGCTGTGGTTTCGAGCGCAAACTCGATAAAATATCTGTATGGGAAGACGTATAAACGATATGGATATCCACGATTTGTCGTATGGAAATGTTGCGATCGCTATAAAAAAGAAATGACGAAAAGTAACGAGTTCCATTGCTCGACTCAATGGTGGAATAGTCTAACACTGGTGTGGGCCAAAGTGATGCCGTGCTCGTTGCAGGCTTCGATGACTGCTTCGTCATTGGTTGAACCTGCCGGACTTCCGATGTAGCGAGCACCACTCTGCAAAACAACGATGTTAACATACTTGGTGTACGGATTGAAAATTGAACATGTTTTATGGGAAAACCATCTGAATGCGATTATTTGTTCATCCCCAATAAGGGACATTTGCATTGAAGATGGGGATGCCACTGATTCCAAGTTCAACCAAGGTCCCTAAGAAAAATACAAACGAATTTTCGAAAGCTGCTAAATATGCCAAGTCATTGTAACATGGAAAAATATAATTTCTTTGCTATGTTTCTCAGGATATAAAAATATGATAAATATAGCGGAGGCCAAGAATGAGCTCGGTAAAGGCGGCGACACATTAATTTCAGGCGGCCTTTGGATACAACACGAGAGGGACGCTCCCCCAAAAATGTTGCAAGTGAACTAAAACGAAAATTTGGCAATTGACATACTATTCGTGTAACTTACAGGGGGACTATCTCTAAGCACTCACCAGTCTAGCCCTGTCGACATTGTCCCTGAAGGGGAAGAAGGCATCGCTGCTTACTGCAACACCGTCCATCTTCTTGATCCAATCTATTCTATCCTTGTCCGTTAATTGATGAGGAACGACATCGTAAAAGGCAGCCCAGGCGGCTTCCTCCATGTCCTTTCCAATCGAACCATTCACATAGTTGTCGATGGCGTTAGCGATTTCGGCGCGTTTAACACCTTTCTTAAACTGCATCGAGGTCACCTTCGGGTGTTGACGGAGCCACCTGCGGAAAGATATCGTCAGCTTTGATATTACTTTACGGAAGGTTTGCTTTATTATGAGGGCGAATTTGTCACGTGAAGAAATTGAATTGCACAAATAAGGTAAGAGACAAAGGCAAAGTGAATTAGGAGGACTAACCAATTATCGGCTTTGTCACCGGCGAGCCTTGTGCAATGGATGCGCGACTGTTGGCCCGCGCCTATTCCAATCACCTGTCCGTGCTTGGCATAGCAGACCGAATTACTCTGCGTGTACTTGACTGCAATAGTCGCGACGATGAGGTCTCTCAGAGCTTCCTCGGGCAATTGCTTCTTCGAGGTGACGACATTTGCGAAGGTAGTTTTATCAATAAGCGCGTTATTGCGTTGTTGCTCGAGCGTTAAACCGTACAGGACTTTGCGCTCGATCGGAGCCGGCTCGTAATCAGGATCGATTTGAATAACGCAGTAAGCGCCGTTCTTCTTTTTCCTCAGAAGTTGAAGAGCTTCGTCGGTGTAGCCTGGCGCGATAATACCGTCGGAAACTTCCCGGGATATGATTTTGGCAGTGACGAGGTCGCATGGCTCGGACAGAGCTACGAAGTCACCGAAACTTGACATTCTGTCGGCGCCACGAGCACGCGCGTAAGCCGAGGCTAGGGGCGTCAATTGGTCAAACAAATCGTCCACTTGACAGAGTTTCGCCTGGACGTGATCGAGGGGTATGCCCACCGCGGCACCGGCAGGACTCACGTGTTTAAACGAGGTCGCTGCTGGCAAACCTAGCGAATTCTTCAGCTCTTTCACTAATTGATATGCGTTCAGAGCATCGCAAAGATTTATAAAGCCCGGAGATCCGTTAGTTACACTGATTGGAAGCTTTTCGAGGATAGTGAAGATCTGTGCAGGCTTCTGATGAGGATTCATTCCATAACGGAGAGACAGTTGCGAGATACCGGCGCTGTACTGCTTGCGGAAGTAGTCGGATATGGCGTTGTCGTACTCGGCCGTGTGAGTAAATGCTTTCAGCGCGAGAGACTGTCTGTAAGATCATTGTAAACGTGAGGAGACGGTGCTGATTTTCAAGCTCACCGCGCGAAACTTGTGCGAACAGATCAATTCATTTTGAGGAATTGTGGCCAAAATGTTCACAGGGCTTTTTTTTTTTTTTTTCTTCTTTTTCCAACTCCGCGACACTTGCGAATTCTCATCCGATTTCATCGGATCCGGCCGGATTTTGTCTCGATAAATAAATACAATAACTGATAAAAAAAGATAGCGTGTAGGTATCCAACCTTTGAGTAAAATTGTGTTACTGTCGTGATGTAATATAATAACTTTCGGAATAAAATAAATCAAATTGTATTTAATGCGACTTAGAATGCCCCATACGTTTTGGAGAAAATCTAGCTATTTCACGATATCTTAGGTACAACCCTCATGAGCCAAAGTACCCTGTTGAATATAAATTTCACTTATTAAAGGGTTAGGCTACTGTGAAGATGGCAAACACTCGTTCGTCCCTTGAGTCAACTCGAATTGGATAGGAAGTCCCAACATGTGGTGCAGGAAGCGCAGATTCAAGCTAAACTTATGATTACCGCAGAGCAGAACACTGCTAGTAAAGCTTTAAAGGCGTTTTTCTGGAAACTGTATTTTTCTAAACAGTATACACGATTCCTCGACATCCAATGCACGCATTGACTTAAAATTTGGTACGATTAATCAGTTTAATAGTCTTGACCGACGTTTTTCTTCTTTCTTTCGACTCTTCGGACCAAGTCTTTCTTTAAAACGCGAAAGAAAAAATCCAATTTGCTTTTTTGTATTGAAACTCGATAACAATAAAAGGCTCGGTCAAGTGTTAGCCAATTTATCAATTTTAAAGAAAACCGCGTTTTGTTTTGTTTCAAATGAACCGGATGGCCACAATCAAGTACACCGTTGAGCCTCTCGCGTTCAAAGGTCCTTCGCGACCGTTCTTATAATGCCTTCAATGACTAATATTTTTCAATGACGTTTCGTGCGTAACGTCCTTGATGTACATACAAATAAATATCCACACGATCGTTCGATCATCATTACTCTTTCGAAGGTAATTTTTTTTAATCACCCTGATTTTCGAGCAATCACAGTAGCCTGTGACCCCTTAATCATGAAATACCTTCTGATATAGCAAAGAAAAAATACATGAATGAACAATAGAAATATGACTGTCGGATGTACCTAGTGGCGAGTGACGTATCCTTGTGAGTAGAGCTCTCCAGTTCACCTATAACCTTCTCGTAATCTCGGGGGTCACAGATTACAGTGACCCGAGCATGATTCTTTGCCGCTGCTCTTAGCAGAGTAACACCGCCGATATCAATATTTTCAACAGCGTCGTCGATGGTAACACCGGGCTTGCCGACCGTATGGACGAAGGGATACAGATTGCATACTACGATGCGCACCATTTCGTAATTCTGCTTCTTCAAATCTTCCTGATCGGCGCTGTTCAACCTAGCCAGAATACCTGTCAACAATAGTACTTATATTCCTCGAGTGTCCCAATGTGGGCGGAGGCTCGTTATAGGCTTGGAGCAAATATAATAATAAAACCTGCGTGTACGGCAGGATGAAGGGTCTTAACACGGCCGCCGAGCATTTCCGGAGCTCCCGTTAAGGTGGATACATCCTTGAGAGTAAGACCAGCTTCTCTCAGGCTTTTGGCTGTACCGCCGGATGCGACCAGCGTAAAACCAAGTTTGACCAACTTTTGTGCCAACGGCACTAGATCGGTCTTGTCCGAAACACTCAATAAGGCTGCAAATAAAATGTGCACTCTCGTTAATGATTACTCCATTGCGCTTTACCCTATCGACATAGGATTTTATTGTTCCAGCCGTTAAGGAGTCCGATACTTAATCGTAAATGCAAACAAAATGTTGATTTTTCTCAGACATCGGCACGAGCGATAAAAGTTCAACTTTGGAAATCCCATATGCAAACTAAATATTCAAAATGATGAACGCATGGCCATATAACGGTTTTGTTTTAAATTATGAACGATTTACCAAAACAGTGCTAAATTGCCTGGATTTTAATTCGATTTTTTTCGTCAGAAATTCATCGGTACTTATTGATATTTCCAAGTTGAATTTTTATCGACATATCGACATTTGAAAAGATCGGTGCCGTTCAGCGTTTATCGACGCCGTTATTGCCGTTAAAATGTAAAAAAATATGAATTTCTCTTGAAATTCTGCCACGTGTATGGACATTCGCATTTTTTTATGGAAGCCTTAAATACTCAACTCTCGTTGAGTTTGGTTAATGTTTTACCGGGCGAGAAAAACGCCGGCAATGATAGAATGGATCGGGCCACGTGACAATTTAACCGAAATCTCCAATATTCCCGAAACAAAACGTATGAGCGATATTTCATTTTGTATTCGCTCAAAATGTTGAATATTACATTTTCCCCATTTTATCCGAAAAATGTTGATTTACATTTCAAATACTTTAACAACAGGTTCAAAAACAATGGCATACTTATATATAATTTATCATATATCGGTCCGTATGCGTGCATGCGAAAAAAAACCTACCAACTTTTCCTCCGGACATTTCGAGCAGTTTTTAATTAAATTCGATAAGAACAAGACAACTGACGCTTTCGTACGAGTAAAACAATTGCTAGCTATGAAAAGAACGTGCTCACGCCAAGAAATGCGAGAAGCCTCTGTTTCTAACTGAGCCGCTTGTCCCTTTGATAATAGACTCCGGCCCCACTATCGCATTTTTCCGTATCTCGCCACGCTACGATACGCTCCCCGCTGCCGCCGGTTACACAATTTCAATCCAATCGGTCCACTCGCCGCTTGTCACGCTCAACTTCTGTCTTTATTTGTACGTTTTTGCTTTCATACAAATTTCGTTAACCACATTCGTCACATATGGCCATGTTATTGCTGCATAATGAGAAACTGTTAGAATGCATTCATGATTATTTATTATTGTTACGCTTCCTCTAGTGATATAGGCAATGTTACTCGTTTTGCCTACTGTTTTACCTACTGAGCAGGTAAAAGAAGAAAAACTGAGGGTTGAATAGAATATTAGTTGACTCCGCTTATAAACGCCTTTTATAAAATGTTGCAATCCTTGTAAAAATCATAAGGCCGAGTTTTCTTCTAGACGGATGACATTTCTGACAAAAGAAGAGAAAGACGTTGTTCGTCGTTTACCAGAGCGAAAGGTGTTTGTTTTCTTTTTTACCGGAAAATCGACCGTTTCTATTAATTGGAAATTAACACGCGACAACGAGTCATAAGTTCAATACAGAAAGCAAGAGTTTATTAGATTGCCATAAGATCTGACCAGTGAAAGTGACAAGATCGTTAAATTAAAAGTCATTTGAAATACATCGGCATCGAATACTCGTTTTGAATGCCATTGATTTTTTAGGGGTACAGATATTGTTCAGCAGAGATGAAGAAAGACTCCTGATACTTATATATTCCAGTTATTTCAACCGATATCTTTAAGCTATTGAGAAAGTCGTAATTCATTGATTATCTTCTGTCCCCAATTATGTAAAATGTTTACATCAATGCTTATCACTTGGACCGTAGGGGGTCGAAGTGAATAACATGTTTATCAAAATCTCAGTTACGATTACTTGACGTACTGCGTATATAAAAGTTGTGTAACATTGTGGCTTTATTCTACGGATTACTGTTGCAATAAGTTCGGTCGGAAGAAATTTTTCAAAGTATAGTCAAGTGCAGTGACCACATGGTTATCAGTTCCAGTCATCTGTAATACATTTAATACGAGATTGATAATCAAATTAATTTGGCGCTTGACAAATTATTCCATGGGAACCGCAGTCGATTTCGTTTTTTATATCATGTATTACGCTTAGGTACATGTAAAAAAAGCTACCACGAAAAAGTGCACTCGGATGGCATTTTTATGAGTGCAATGTTTTTATTTTTTGTATGTACTTCCGTGATGCTGTTGTAAATGTCGCTGGTAAATACTGGAGAATAAAATGCATAATTTGTTTTTCGACCGATCGGTGCCTCTTCAAGTCCTGTTGGATTAGTCTTGTTAAATATTTAACACTCCTTTTTATATTTACGAAAAAAACAAACGACTTTTTAATATTTTGAATACGCGGTCTCCATTAAGTCCTGAGTTCCAACGTATATTCCTTGCGAGTTTTTGGGTATAACTTGCAATGAACCCTTCCCTATCACTCACTACCCCGCATTTCGCTAATCTAACCTAACACGTTCCGTTGCGAGCACAGCCGTCTTAAGCTACACATAAGACGACATTTGCCTAGGATACGGGGAAACTGTGGAAGCAGACCCGTACCGGTAAAGGCGGCCCCATATTCTTCTGATGCTCTGGTGCACGGATTTTAACTCAAGTATATCTTAACACCAAGGCATCAGAAGCCAAGCCTTCCCCCTCCGCTCACTGATTGATGCGCCAGCCGATGCACGGCTAGGTGGTCACCGCTCCGAGTATCGGCCATGAATAGCACTGCTTAACTCGGTGTACCGCCCGAGCCGAATCCTGACCGCTTATCCACCAGTGTCGCTTAATATTTTGAATATTTATTGATTAATGAATACGAAGTACTTATTTTTAGTATTATTAATTAAACTTGTCATAAACTAATAAATTAAATTAACGCAAACATAAAAATATTCAATCAACCCACTCTTAGTTAATTTTAGTTCACGTGTGCTCATTATATAAGAGAATTATTGAAGCAGAGGAAAAATTAGTTTCACAAATTGCCAATCTCCAGACAAAAATAGAAAAACAAACATGCGTGAGCTAAAATATATGAAATATATAATATATAAAATATATAAAAATATATCATTTATATACCACTTATATCATTTAGCACAAAATTTTCGATTACGAAATATAATTACCACCGTTCGCACTTACCGTTATCATTGAATATTGGTTATCGCTGCAATAACCAACATTCGTGAAATTAATAATTATTTACCTAATTATTTTAGATTAATTAATATTATAAAAGAATTTGTGAACAATTATTTTTTGGCCTCTTCAAGGTATTTGCTGTTTTTGATCGAAAATTCACCGTACAGCATACAATGATTCATTATTTCTCTAAACAAAAAGTCTTACGTGTCATCGTGTTCTGGAAAACGATGAAATGACAAATTGGAATCTTTGCGCTTTGAATTACAGCATCCCTCGTAGGCACATAAACAGTTGGCATTTTCAACATTTATTTAAATCGAAAAAGTTTAAGAGCTCGGCAACCTGTCACAATGAACTCGAACTCGGACGTTACTCGACGCAAGAGCGTTAACAAGAGCGTCTTATGGAACTATGCGGTAGTGGAACAAAGAGAGAGAGCACTAGCGAAACGAGAAGCTGCAAGAGAGAGCGAGCATGTCCCCAGCGAGAACGGCCGCACGTGTTCCCAGCGTCTATTATACCTACGAGAAGAAGCAGGACACAACGATGTACCAGCGCATAACATCTGTAAGAATAAACAGGACGCACAGTTATGCTCACGCGTTTGAGCTTACGAGAGGTAGCAAGTGCGAGAGTGTAAACTGCCGTCAGCGCTACCAATTGAGAACTAACCGTGAGGACATGTCCCCAATAAAGTCGGCACATAATTTCCTTAAGAACCGGTATTCTATATACGTCTGAATTCGTGACAGCACACACACACACACACACACACACACACACACACACACACACACACACACACACACACACACACACACACACACACACACACACACACACACACACACAATGTAGATCAAGAGGACAGCTGGACAGCCGTGCGCGCAGCGCCAGGTAGCACAACCCGAACGCTGGACCACGCTTTTCTTACCATTTGAATTCTGTCTCTGCCAACTTTGAAGATATCGATATGAAACTTATAGGTTATACTCTTAACACTTAAAACATTTAGAAAATGCGCAAAATAAAAGTCGACTTGTTTTCACTTTACTAGGAAGATGCGGCTCCTTAGAAAGGTGCTTTACGACAACTTTTACATATACATAGATATCTTCAAGTATCTTTACACATTCTTTTACAAGATTCTGTAACACGACGAGGCTAAAGATAAATGAAGCGAGTCACCTTTGTCTGGTAGTGGGCGGCAAGCGTGGCAGTATCTACACGCCAAGTAATGATAAAGAACATTTGGTTTTGAAACTCCTGACAAAGTAGCTGTTTACTTTGGAACCCTTTACGACCCCGCAACGACACTTTATACAGTAATTTATATTTACTACACTTCTATTGTTAAATATTGGCATGGCTAATGAGAAATGCAACGAACTTTAATGCAGTTGCTGAAAAAAAAAACGGTCTCATATACAGGCACGGAGCCTAGATACAGGAGGCCACACTTGGCCGTTGAACTCATTCCGAAAACGGTATCGAGTTAGGATGGCGATGAGGTGCTCCAAAGCCCTAAATATAGATATACGCAAAACATGGGTCCGATGCGGTGGGGGAGGTTACACTCGTACATATTCCTTTAAGGTTGTTAGGGGGCGTACGTAAATTACGTAACGCAATTCGCGGCTGGGGGGGGGGGTCCGACCTTGCGTCACGGTTTACGTACGTTGGAGTGGGGGGGGGGGGGGGGTCAAGGTTTGTGTTACATCACGATTTTAGAACTGCCAGAAATAGCAATATTACTGTATGTTCAAGTTGTTAATTTAACACTCGCGCCCAATTTTACCGTGGGAAATTGACAACTTCCCACACGAAATGTCGGTTAAGGAGGGAAGTCACTATGCAAGAACTTGCACAGTAGCTTTCTTACTTACCCAAGCAAAATTTGAATTTCTTTTTGTTTTTTATAATTCTTGAAAGTACATATATTGAAAAATATGTTGGCAACATTTTTATTCACAAGTCCGAAAATTGACAGAGTTACAGTCACTTTAGAGAGAACAGGTAGAGTGGCCGGTTAGTGCCCCCGCAGTCCCTGCAGGTGTGGCATCGCTCACAATGATATGAACTGCAGGCTCTTATTATCTCGTGAAATATAATGAAGATGAAAAACCGTCATATTGCCCGCGACTAGGTACTTCAATTTTCAGCATCAATATTCTAGAAAAAACATAACTTCATATCAAGAAAAACGGAACGAAAACTTTGAACGCGTTTTTCTCGAAACTTCTTTTTTCGAACTTGTCGCAGCGAATACTCAAAAACTTATCAAACGATTTTCAATTTTTTTGTTGACATTTTTGTAAACGTAGCGACAAAGGTACGTAGCGGATTTTAAAATTTTTGCTAATTGCTATTTTTAAAGACTGCTTGAATACAAAAAAGAGCCTTGAAAATAGAACAAATGTCCAAAGTGTCGGCATTTTGTAAAAAAAAAACACAAAATAAAAAACGGTTGCGTATAATGATAGCTACATTTGTGTAGATATCGATAAATTGTTGACTTTTTATTTACAGATG
This sequence comes from Ophion obscuratus, assembly GCA_964007375.1. Taxonomy (NCBI): domain Eukaryota; kingdom Metazoa; phylum Arthropoda; class Insecta; order Hymenoptera; family Ichneumonidae; genus Ophion; species Ophion obscuratus. The sequence continues at coordinate 612,773 of OZ023316.1, read as the reverse complement.
ACCTTTTATAAAAATATTGATGGGACAATGAGGAGACATTTTTGTTCGTCGCCATATCAAGGCATATATTTCGGTTCATTTAAAGGATTTTTCCATAAAAAATTGGCGTTAAAGTCGATGAATATATACTTCAAAAAATGAGTATAAACCCAATCATTTTATTATTAGTTATGTCTATGAAAAATATCGCAATCATTGACGACGAAGCACCCGTTGAGTAGCGGAATAGAGGGGGGCGGGGGGTCTGGCCAAGCGTTACGGTCCTGTTGTGCGGGGGAGGGGGGGGGGGTCAATCATTGAGAAATTTGGCGTTACGTAATTTGTGTACGCCCCCTTATGGGGTTTAGACGTCGGGGGTGAAGTACGAGAGGAGCGCTCTATGCTCATGCACGAAGCCGAATGACTGTTACCAACTGTTAGCTCTACACCCAAGAAGTTGGCACCACACTTCTAAGTTACAAATATTTTGAAGGTTGTTCCAGGTTGTTTTAGGTTTGTTCTATTTTGTTCCAAAACGGCATAGGGCTGAGAATGAAACTTTCAGAGAAAATAAAAAAAAAACGATTTTTGAGCTGGCCCCGCACTTTTAAGGTATCGCGATTCTGACGGTTGTTCTGGGTTGTTCTATATTGTTCCAAAATATCGCGTTCGAAAAAAATTCATTTTTGACAAAATTCGCGAAAAATAATTTTTGAGCTAGCACCACATTTTCGAGCTATTGCGATTGTAATGGTTGTTTTGAGTTGTCTTAAGTTTTTCCTACATTGTTCCAAAATATTGCGCTCGAAAAAAAATTATTTTTTAGAAATATTGAGAAAATTGATTATTTAACTAATATCCCACCTTTTAAAAATCGCGATTTTATGGGTTGTTCTAAGTGGTTCTAGGCTTGTCCTAGATTGTTTCAAGTTCGTTACACGTTGTTCCAGCATATCACACTTTTAAGTTACAAACATTTTGAAGGGTGTTCCAGGTTGTTCTAGGTTTGTTCTACTTTGTTCCAAAACGGCATAGGGCTGAGAATGAAACTTTCAGAGAAAATTAAAAAAAACCGATTTTTGAGCTAGCACCCCATTTTCGAGCTATCGTGATTGTTGTTCTGAGCTGTTCTAAGTTTGTTCTACATTGTTCCAAAATATGGCTTTCGAAAAACAATTATTTTTCAGAAATTTTGAAAAAATTGATAATTTAGATGACATCCCACTTTTTGAAAAATCGCGAATTCTTGGGTTGTTTTAAGTTGTTTCAGGTTTGTTCTTGGTGTTTCTAGTTTTATTCTACGTGATTTCAGTATATCTTATTTTAAAAAATGTATTGTTCGAAAATTTCGAGAAAATTGATTTTTTAGCTGCCACGCCACTTTCGAGAAATCACGATTATGTGGATTCTTATTGGCCGTTCTAAGTTTGTTCTAGATAGTCCTAGTAATGTTCTAAATTTTTCTCGTTCGAAAAAAAAATGTTTTTCAGAAATTTCGGGAAAATTGATTTATAAGGTGGCATCATGTGGGTAAAATTGGCCCAGTCTTTTTCGAAATTAAAAAAAAAATTGAAAATGTGTTAAACTGTGATAGGTTGATGATGCTACTTGTGCTGCGAAATAATTGTTTTTTTTCTTTAATATTAAAAGTTCTGTGAGCTAAATGACAATTAAAAAAAAAGTTGGTCCAGCCATATTCAAATTTCGAAAAAATAAATAGAATTAAATTGTGCTTGCTTTCTGCTACTTGTGGTACTAGAGACAAATTAATAAAATGAATGGAGACACTGAAAAAAAAATCATTTTTTTGCAGAAGTTCGCCCGACCATTTTTGAATGCTAAAACTACAAGAGTTGTACTCAATTGTACTAGCTTCGTACTACTTGTTCTAAGTAAAAAAAAATCGAAAAATGATACATCGTAAAAAAAATGTAATCAATTTTTTTACGGACGGATTTTTTGCCCCAGATGTTTAAAATTAAGGGAAACAAAGATTGTGCCGAGTTGTGGTACCATATTAGTACATGGTATTACCATTGAAAAAAAATTTATTCGTATTAAAGATTTAATACAGACAACCATGGAAATTGTGGGGCAGAATATGTTTATTCCCTTTGCATTCAAAATTGCAATTTTTCATCGCAAAATAAAGGTTGCGCTGAGTTGTGCTAACGGCCTACTACAGTGTACTACTAATAAAAAAAATTATTCCTATAACTATCAATGTTAAGATGCGATCATCATAGATTTCGTACGGGAAAAATTGTTTATTAGCTTCTCATTTGAGACTGCAATTTTTTATCGCAAAAACAAAGATTGTGCTGAGTTGTGCTGAGTTGTGCTAGCATCCTAGTACAATGTGCTACCAATAAACAAATGTATTGCCTATAACTTTAATATTAAATTGACTTTATCATGGATTTTGTACGAGGAAAAATGTTTATTACCTTCGCATTCGCGACGCCAATATATTATTGTAACAATAAAGGTTGTGCTAAGTCATGCTAGCATCCTAGTACAACGTGCTGCCAATAAAAAAAATTATTCTCTTGAATTGAAATATTGAACTGACATTATTATGGATTTCGTACGAGAAAAAATGTTCACCACCTTCTCATTTGAGACTGCAATGTTTATACTGTTCAATCCATGGTTGTCTCAATTAAAGTTTTAATTCAAAGAAATATTCTTTTTCATTAGCGTTTCATTGTACTCGACCGCTAGCACAACTTAGCACAACCTTTATTTTTTAGAGTAAACATTGCAGCCGCGAGTGCAAAGATAATAAACATTTTTCCTCGTACCAAATCCATGATTAACTGCATTAAATCTTTTAATTAAAAGAAATAATTTATTTATTCGCCTTACATTTTACTAGGATGTTAGCACAACTCAGTACAATCTTTATTTTTGCGATAAAAAATTGGAATCGCAAATGTGAAGGTAAGAAACATTTTTTCCTTTACAAATTTAATGATAATGTCAATTTGATGTTTTAATTCGAAGAAAGAATTTTTTTATTGTCGCTACTTTATACCACGATGCTAGCACAACTCAGCACATTCTTTATTTTCCCGATAAAAAATTGCAGTTGCGAATTCGAAAGTGATAAACATTTCTCCCTCTACTAAATCCATGATTGACTGAATTAGGGGGAGATAGACACCTAGGAGCCGGAAAAAGGTCATTTTTGTGAATTTTTTCAAGGAAAACTATTTGAAATATCGGATTGGGGTTTTAATTATCTAAAAGTATATACATTCAAAAGTATGTTCAATTGTCTTTATTTAAAAATATTAAAAATATACAAGGATATTGTCCTTGAAGCGTCGCAAAAAAATCTGCGTATACGGTACCCACTGGCGTTTCTTCAAAAATCATATGAAACAAACACCAAAAAGATTATTAAATTAGATTCTATAATCTAGTACTTGTCATAGCCGATTTTGAAAATATCGATTTATGACACAATGGCGGACGTTTGAACATAAATAGTGATTTTTGGGCCAAAAATTAGTTATCATTTTGCCTATAAAACAAAAACGGGAAAAAAATCCTATGACAAGTACTAGATAATGGTGTATAGAATAACCACAAAAAACCTCAAGGCGATCGGTTTATTGGTTTTCAAGAAATTTTGGGTACCGATTTGAAAAACTTGGTTTTGAGAAAGACGCGTTTGAAAATTTGGGAATGAATAAATCATGAAATTTGTCAACTTATATGGAATCATCGATACCAGGCCCATAGTGTAGGTCTTCTACGGTCGACGAAAAGTTCATAGCTTCTAAATCCTCGACCTCTCGACCATCTAGGTATATATCTCCCCTTAAATCTTTTAATTTAAAGAAACTATTTTTTTATTGGCATTACATTACGAAACTGTTTGGTATGAATTTTTCCTCATGTTATGCTTATTGAAAATAAAAAATGACGAAGAGCGACCTCTAAAAATTGATATTTTTTATTTTCAATAAGCATAACATGAGGAAAAATTCATACCAAACAGTTTCGTAATGTAATGCCAATAAAAAAAATACTTTCTCCGAATTAAAAGATTTAATTCAGTCAATCATAGATTTAGTAGAGGGAAAAATGTTTATCACTATCCCATTCGCAACTGCAATTTTTTATCGCAAATATAAAGGTTGTGCCGACATGAGTTGTGCAAGCATCCTAGTACTAACAAGGAACATCCCTCAGGTGTCCGCCTCCGATTTTGTTGAAACTCATATATGTGATAGAGCATCGAAAACTTTGAGATACGTATTTTTTTTATCGGCGGAAAAACGGATGTAAAGGGGGAAACCGCCCCTCAAAGAAAGGCGTGTCGAAGGGAGATTTTGCAGTTTCACCCAGAAGCAATCCACCGATCTGAATGAAACAAAAACGAAAATTCTTCTAATGAAACGCGATGAAAAATTTACTATGAAAATGTTAAGAAAAAATGTAATAGGGGGTAAACCACCCCTCAATTTGCCTCTTTTGCCCCCACACTTAAGAGGGTTGTATGCAAATTAATAAAACAGGTATCATTTTGAAGGGCAATTAAAATTAATGTTGACGGGTTTTTGCGTTTTGGCGGCATAGCAAATTTAAGGGGGTAAACCACCCCAACATAAATTTATTTATCATGGTTGTTTTTTCTGTGTCTAAAGTATATCCACTGATTTTAAATATTTCTATAAGCTACAATTTAATGTTTTACCATATGTCAAAATTATTACATTCGTCTTAAGGGGTAACTACCCCTCTGACGAGAAACATCATTGAAGTATCCGCTTTCGATTTCGTTGAAACTCATATATGTGGTAAAGCATTGCAAACTATTGAACATGTTTTTTTTTGTATCGGCAGAAAAATGGTGTTAGGGGATGAAACCACCCCTCAAAGTTTCTCCCACAAGCAGTCCACCGATCTGAATGAAACAAAATCGAAAATTCTTCTAATATTAAGCGATGAAAAATCCACTACAAGAGTGTTGATTAGAAATATAATTAAGGGGTAAACCACCCCTCCATTTGCCGTTTTTCACCCCACGTTTAAAGGGGTTGTATGAAAATGAATAAAACAGGTATCACTCTGAAGGGGAATCAGAATTCAAGTTGACGCGTTGTTGTGTTTTAGCGGGACAGCAAATTTAAGGGGGTAAACCATCCCTAACATAAATTTGTTCATTTCCATTCATTAAAAAAATCAGAAGATTTTGAAAATCCTGTTAGCTTTGGTTTTGGTGAATCGAACACACATTGTGAAATACCCGGTTGCAACAATTTGGCCATTATCAGATGTGCATGGTGAAAAAATCGTTGTGTTTAAAGCTTTTTTTTGACGATTATCATTATTGCAGGAATTATGAGCCATGATTGTTGATGGTTGATAGTTGATAGACTAGAAAAAAAAGTATATATCACAAGAAAATAATTTGACGGCATATGACTGCAATACTTTTCACAAGTACTATTAATTAAATCAGCTGAAATGATTACCAAATAAAATATGTCAAAATATATTTAAAACATGTTCGTTAACCTACTATAAAACCCTCAGTTTCATTAATATGTTTAATTAAATAAACGGTAAAATAATAAAAATATACATGCCTCCACAAAACTACGTCGCTGGCTAAATTGTCGGTTGATCCAGGCGCATCATCGTTCCGAAATATACGAAGTGAGCCTTATAACTTATTCTGGAAATTATTATAATTAATGATATAGTAGAAGTGTATGTTTATTCCTATGGAGATGCTTAATGGACGTGCATATTAAAATCGGAAGCGTTTCGACACGAAAATATCAGTCTTATGAGTAAGGGGTAACCCCTACGTCCCCACTCCCAAAGTACCGCTCCTAAAGCTCAAAACGAATATGCCTGCACACACAAACATAAAATTGATATTACCGATGGAATGAAAACAGTTTTAACGAAATTCGTGAAACCTTTCGCGAAACTTCAAACGAAAAGCAATTAGAGGAGGTAGTTGACCCTTAAAATGTAAAAATTTTAAATCGTAATAATTTAAAAATGCGGGAGAATATTTTGAATCCGCGGATACATGTTAAACACAGAAAACACGACGGTGATGAACAAATTTATATTAGGGGTGTTTTACCCCCTTAAATTTGCTGTCCCGCTGAAACGCAAAAACACGTCAACTTGAATTTTGATTCCCCTTCAAAATGATACATGTTTTATTAATCGGATTTTTTAATGGCAAATGGAGGGGTGGTTTACCCCTTAATTATATTTCTAATCAACACTCTTGTAGTGGATTTTTCATCGCTTAATATTAGAGGAATTTTCGATTTTGTTTCATTCAGATCGGTGGACTGCTTGTGGGAGAAACTTTGAGGGGTGGTTTCATCCCCTAACACCGTTTTTCTGCCGATACAAAAAAAACATGTTTAATAGTTTGCAATACTTTACCCCATATATGAGTTTCAACGAAATCGAAAGCGGAAACTTCAATGACGTTTCTCGTCAGAGGGATAGTTACCCTTTAAGACGAATGTAATAATTTTGAAATATGATAAAACATTAAATTGTAGCTTATAGAAATATTTAAAATCAGCGGATATACTTTAAGCACAGAAAAAAACGACCATGATAAATAAATTTATGTTAGGGGTGGTTTACCCCCTTAAATTTGCTATGCCGCCAAAACGCAAATACCCGTCAACTTGAATTTTAATTGCCCTTCAAAATGATACCTGTTTTATTAATTTGCATACAACCCTCTTAAGTGTGGGGTGAAGAAAAGGCAAATGGAGGGGTGGTTTACCCCCTAATTGAATTTTTTCTTAACATTTTCATAGTGGATTTTTCATCGCTTTTCATTAGAAGAATTTTCGTTTTTGTTTCGTTCAGATCGGTGGATTGCTTCTGGGTGAAACTGCAAAATCATCCCTCGACGTGCCTTTCTTTGAGGGGCGGTTTCCCCCCTCAAATCCGTTTTTCCGCCGATAAAAAAAATACTTGTCTCAAAGTTTTCGATGCTCTATCACATATATGAGTTTCAACCAAATCGGAGGCGGACACCTGAGGGATGTTCCTTGTAAGAGACAAATGGAAAATCGATGAGCCAGTTCCGAAATTTTGCTTTTGCGGCAGAACAGAAAGAGTTTCCTGCATCAATTTGTTAGTGGCGATGAAAAATGGATATATTTCGAGAATCCCAAACGCAGAACATCGTGGCTTTAACTTGGCGAAGCGTAAACATCGACGGCAAGGCCAAATCGCTTCGGAAAAAAGAAAATGCTCTGCGTTTGTTGGGATCAGAAAGGAATCGTGTACTATGAGCTGCTGAAACCGGGCGAAACTGTCAATGGGCATTGCTACCAACAACAACTAATCAATTTGAACCACGCATTGGTCGAAAAACGGCGAGAATGGGGCATGAGACACGAACGTGTGATATTGCAGCACAACAACGCTCCGTGCTATCGCAGTTCCATCATCCAGGACACCATAAAAGCACTGAAATGGAATCTGCTACCCCACCCGCCGTATTCGCCAGACCTGTGGCCCCTTCAGACTACCACTTGTTTCGGCTGATGGCGCCTGGCTTGTGTGGGCTACACTTTGCCAATTACGATACAGTGCAAAATTGCTTGGACGAATGGTTTCAGTCCAAAGACGCGTCTTTTTATCATCGCAGTATTTATGTATTGCCAGAGAGATGGCAAAAATGTGTAAATAGCGGGGGAGAATACTTCGAATGAACCATTTTTTGTATCTTTCTTAAAATTTATGATTTTTTATTGGTAAAAAAAACCCCGAAAACTTAGTTGCGCACCTAGTACAATGTGCAACCAATAAAAAAATGTTCTTTTAAATTTAAATATTAAATTGACATCATCATGGATTTTGTAAAGAACAAAATGTTCATTACCGTCGCATTTGGAACGGCATTTTTTAAACGCAAAAATAAAGAATGTGCTTAGTTGTGCTAGCATCGTGGTATAAAGTAACAACAATGCAAAATTCTTTCTTTTAGTTAGAACATCAAATTGACACTATCATTGAATTTGTAAAGGAAAAAATGTTTCTTACCTTCTCATTTGCAGCTACAATTTGTTTATCGCAAAAATAAAATAAATATATAACGAATATAAATATATACTAGTATTATTAAATAAATAAAGTCTAACAAACGCTGGATTTTGTCTAACAAACACTAACAAACGACTAACAATCGAGTAGGATTGAAACAATCAGCATTTTGCTGAAATTGAGGAGTTACATGTACAAAGTCCTGCTCAGCCGTCGTGACAATGCGGCCAACTTCACGTGGCTTATAGGTAACTTCACGTGGCTTGCAGCGTGCGATGGGGGTGAAAAGTTTTTTAACGATAAAGTCAAAATTAAGCTCTAACAAACGATAAAAATCGACTAACAATTACTAACAAACGATTGGTCACGAAAAAAAGTTCTAAATAATTGGAAAAGCATTTTCTTGCCGCTAACTTTGACATAAAATTTGTTCTTCGTATTATTAAATAAATAACGTCTAACAAACGCTGGATTTTGTCTAACAAACACTAACAAACGATTGGCATGGAAAAGAATTCGATATTTTCATAGTCGGCGGCTAAGTTTATTGAACTGTACAACGCGGATGTCGTACTGAAGGAAAATTTAAACGAATGCCAGGGGGCCGCCCTTCACACAGCGCATGCGCTCCGTTCGTTTATTTGAAGTTTCCGATACAATTATAAAAAAAATAGTTTTTGCGCAGAAGTATTATTGTAAAAACTAGGACGAATTAAAATTGGCTAATGTGGGGAATAATTCGGTTTTGGAAAGAACATTGAACGATCCAATCTCGCATTCCAATACCACGTGATACCTCCATTCATGGAGGCTAGAGTGGGAGGAGGCCGATCTGTGCATTTCAAAGTGGCTACAAAAATGTGGTCAAACAGAGATGGCGCCACTATCTCTAAGACCTCGAGAAGTAAGCCGAGTATCGATGTCGTGTTAGAGGGATGGAAGAGGATCGAATACGCATCCCAGCAAGCGGTGCAGCGAGATCGCGCGCACAAGTTACCCCCTCGCTAGGCTCTTACGCGCCGATCACACAATCATAGTAGCGCGTGTCCGTGAGCGAGCGACGCTCGGACATCTTCGGAAAGAGCCGAGCGCGCCGAAGTTTCCCGACCGCGCCTTCGACAGATTACCACCAATGCATGGACGCCGAGCTCGTTTATGTGCGGCCAAGTCGGAACGAAGCTTCGAGGGAAAAAGCAATCTGAGCACGACTCGCGCGTGACGTCACCCGACGGCACGAGCGAGGCTTTTAGATGATTTCAATGCTTATTTAGCTCTTGATTCTCTGCGTTATCAATGCATACAAAACAATGTATCGCGCACCCTGATTGCTTATTTTTTTCTTTATACGTTAATTTAAATATCATTATCAACCCAAATTACAACTTATTTATCTTCTAAAAAATTGTTTACGCTTTAGTCACACCCGTCCTTATGCCAAATAAATTATAATTAATAAAAGTAAGCGAAAAGTAAGCGGAAAAGCATTATCCCCAAAAACAAGCCAATCAACCATCCGGCCGCGAACCGTCAGTACCAGAAAGTGCATATTCTACAAGCGATGTGATGGTCCCGTTGGTAGCGTTCCTGGCTTCGGTCCGCTGGGGCGCAGGATCGTTCCCCGCGCTCAGTGCTTTTTTTTAAATTATTATTAGTATTAATTCTTGTTTGATTAGTTATTTTTATTAGTTATTTTTTAGTGTCGAAAAATTTATCGCGCACTCCGACCGCTTATTTAATTAGTTTGTACGTTAATTTAGATGTAATAATAAATCTAGATTACAACTTATTTATCTTCTAAAAAATTGTTTGCCCTTTACTCACACCCGTCCCTATGCCAAATAAATTGTAATTCATAAAAGTAAACGGAAATATATTTATAGTCGTATTATAAATATGACTATAATTATATTCATTCTCGTAAGTTACGATTCGCGGCCGGATCGATGATTGGCTTGTTTATGGGGGTAATGCTTTATCGCTTGATGATAGTATATGTGAATGAATATAATAATGCGCATATAAATATATTTCCGCTTACTTTTATGAATTACAATTTATTTGGCATAGGGACGGGTGTGAGTAAAGCGCAAACAATTTTTCAGAAGATAAATAAGTTGTAATTTAGATTTATTATTGCATTAAAATTAACGTACAAACTAATAAAATGAGCGGTCGGAGTGCGTGATAAATGTTTCGACACTAAAAGATAACTAATTAAAATAATAATGATAACTATTAAAAATAACTAAGCAAATAAGAATTAATGGTAATAATAATTTTTAAAAAAGCACTGAGCGCGGGGAACGATCCCGCGCCCCTGCGGACCGAAGCCAGGAACGCTACCAACGGGACCATCTCATCGCTTGTAGAATATGCACTTTCTGGTACTGACGATTCGCGGCCGGATGAATGATTGGCTTGTTTTTGGGGATAATGCTTTGTCGCTTGATGAAAGTATGAGAATTGATATAATAATACGAATATAAATATATTTCCGCTTACTTTTATGAATTATAATTTATTTGGCATAAGGACGGGTGTGAGTAAAGCGTAAACAATTTTTTAGAAGATAAATAAGTTTTTATTTGGATTTATTATTATATTTAAATTAACGTATAAACTAAAAAAATAAGCGATCATGGTGCGCGATATTTTTTTTGTATACATTGATAATGCAGAGAATCAAGAGCATCAATAAGATCAGAGAATCAAGAGCATCAAGAGAATCAAGAGAATCAATAAGCATTGAAATCATCTAAAAGCCTTGCGCGTTCCGTCGGGTGACGTCACGCGCGAGTCGTGCTCAGATTGCTTTTTCCTCGAAGCCTTCGTTTCGGCTTGGTCGAACATGAACGTGCTCAGCATGAAGAATAGAGGTAAGGAGCCCGAACGCGTATGCTAAAAGCACCCCAAACGTGGACCCTGAAAGTGACGAAAAGTTGTGGTTCGAAATTCAGCCACATCAAGCGCTAGTGCCGAGAGGGGAGGATGTGAAGTATGGCATGGGTGACGCTATGAAGTGAGCGTATATATAAACTGGAGAATTCTTGGTTACAATATTTATATATCATTCTTGGCTGTTCGTCTGTGAATGCGAAATTGTAATAAGGATTTTTTAATTGCAGTAAAAATCAGTTTTGTGGAGTGCAGCGAGTGATTGCCCCGCATTATATAAAAGCAGGTAAGAAAACGGTATTTTGAAACCATTTTCTGTATTATATTATAATTGTAATTCATCGGTTGATTAAATACATTTCTCGAGCATGAAAGTGAGGTTAGAATTCGTATTATTGTCATAATATGTAATTACAAATTTTATTTTGGGTTCTTTTCTTGTTGCAGCGCACAATGGCGAAATACTGTTCGTACCCAGGGTGTCAAACTGGGCGAGACGCCAGCAGAGCAAAGTGCAAGCGCTTAGGACTACGACAGTTGTCCGTCTTCAAGGTTCCAAAGGTAAATCGCCTGTTAAAATGTTTTCTTTTTGTTAAATGACGCATAGAGCGCGTAATTTGTTGACGAAATCTGAAGTAATTGCATGCCACTTATTGCCTATAGGAAAAAAAAATTTGCTCAATGATTTAGCGTGTATATGAAATTTCAACCTGCTTTGTTTTTTTCCTGTATCTTGTAGAATATGGTACAACGATGCAGCAGAGCCATCGGGGAGTGTCTTACCCACACTGATTTCGTGTGCGAGCTTCACTTTTCCAATGACTCGATAATAAAAGAAGACCGCATCAAAATGCCTGATGGTACGATCGAGGTAATTCCTCATCTTCGTCATACCCTCATCGCTGATGCTATGCCCATCGCAGTCCATAACAAGGTAAGGATTGTAATAATTATAGTAATTTTTTGTGTGAAATGCATAAAAACATTCAGCGCTACAGGGGCATGACTTTCCGAATGAGTTTCTCCGCCACTTCTCAACTTTTTTTTCTTTTTTCTCTATTCTTTTCCTGCTCCGCTTGACTTTTCTATAATACCCTCTTTTCATCGAATGAACTCAGCTAACCTGCAGCTGTGTTTGCTAATTGTTTGTAGCTCGGTTCAGCAGTATAATTTATCAAAAGTTAATCTTTTTCTTGCGGTCTTCAATTTTTATATGCGGAATATTCTTATCTGCTACCCCTCTTCAATTTCCTCTGTTGTCTTTACTCTTTATTACTTGAGTCAATTCGTTGATATCGTACTTTGCTATCCCCTCGAACAATTGGACATAGATTGTCCATTATTACATTGAGATAAATATAATAATCAATTATTTTTTATTTCGACAGGAAAACGGTGGTCAACCGGAACAGAATGTTCCCTGCGACCAGTTAGCCGGACCTTCTCATGGATCCGTAGCTATTAGCAACGACGCTGTCGTACATCAAGTGCCTACGACCTGTCACGATTTTCTTACTCCGACGGAGGTAAGTGTTGTATTTATTGAAAATGAAGGGAAAATGTCTTTCAATTTTTTCATTCAAAAGCAGAATTGTTCTATGAGCTACTTTAGGCTCCGACGTGATTTACGCTGGCACAATTTTCGGCCGCATGACTGGACCGCGCATTATTCATTTCCGGGCATGCAAAGAGATCGCGAAAGAGGCTGAGGGAATAAGAATGAGAGGAGGGGGAGGAGAGAGAGGGAGAGAAAAACGTGTGGACAGCCTTCGAGATATCCTTAAAATCGCACCTGCGAATCTTCGCCCTCGACGCGAGAACTCGCGGATTATTCGTTTTTCGTTTAATATTTCACGTATGTGTGTGTTTTACGGGACATGTGAGCGCGTCCTTGACAAGCCGCGATAAGCCTCCAATGAAAAAAAAAACGGGGTTTGGAGCGAGTTGCGTTAAATGGGGTTTGGAGCGAGTTCCGCTCAATGGGATATATAATAATTGCCTATGTATATAATTTAATTAACAAATGCACGATAACAGAATTAATCGACGAACGAATAAATTTATTATTTTTTCCATCTGTCTTGCGTGCATAACTACGCTTTGAATATTCTATCGCTCTCTCTTTTCTCATTCCATCTCTGGCGTATCCTATCCTGAGTACAGCAGCGCCAGCGGATATTTCCGTAACAATTTTCGCTGATTCCATAGCCCGCGTCCACAGTACAGCGTTCGGGCTCCTTACCTCTATTCTTCATGGTGCTCAGCGTCCATGTATGGGTGGAGCTGCCGAAGGCGCGGTCAGGAAACTTCGGCGCGCTCGGCTCTTTCCGAAGATGTCCGAGCGTCGCTCGCTCACGGACACGCGCTACTATGATTGTGTGATAGGCGCGTAAGAGGCTAGAGAGGGGGTAACTTTTGCGCGCGTCTGGCTATATATATTATTTTGCATCTCTCTCGCACGCAGCCTACTTCTCAAGTATCACGCTGCCTCAGGCACAGCTCACTTCTCATTATTTACTTGTTCCGTCTCTGTCACACGCAGTTCACTTCTCGAGGTCTTAGCAATAGTGGCGCCATCCCTTTTTGACCACATTTTTGTAGCCACTTTTTAAAAGTTTCTCCATAAGAGATCGGACTCCTCCCACTCTAGCCTCCCTGCCACCATTGCTGCGCCTAGCCATGGAGACTAGATGCAGGAGGCCACACTCGGCCTTTCAACTCGTCCCCAAAACGGTATCCGAGATAGATGGCGCTGGGGTGTTACGGACCACATGTATAGATATACGCAAAACATAGGTCCGATGAAGACGATTCTGACGTACCTTTCATTCATCTTTGAGTGTCAGAGTTATAAAATTTAAGACAAAGTAAAACGGTATTTGATTAATATGCATACAGTACCGATAAAGCATAGTGTTAAAAATCCATCACTTAAGTTTTTTATTCTTGTGTGTAATTTTTCAGAGTATAAAACGAATATGTATGACAAAACTTGAGTCTGCAGATATAATTCAAATTCTAAATCACCAATTACGTGGATAATCACAACAACAAAAATCTTCCTCCTTATCGTTACACAATAATTGTCATATAAAATGTAAATCATACCAAATTATATCAAAAAAATTATTCGATTATTTAAAAAATGTACATTTATATCAAGGTTTTGCATGTCAAATCAAAGCACTCATGAAGAACAGAAAATAAATTTTGAAACGTTTATTTCTATTTCTTTTACATTTTTGTAACGGTTGAAAATGTCTTTGAAATAGGGTGCTCTCATGGTGTACACGATTGTGGCCGTAAATAAGTTCTGAAACAAAATTTGTAAAAAGATTATTAATCAGTATGAAAGCCACTATCTTGCTGTGGAGTTAAAAAAAAATTGAAATTGCCGAAATGGCCGCGTTTTGAGAAAAAAAGTATCGAATTTAGTCCATTTTGTCGAGATTGCAGTTGAGTGCTCGTTTCCACTCAGAAAGCCTGTTATAGCACTATAAAATCCAATAAAATTTTTAACTTACACGTAGAGATACTTAACCAAGAAACGTATTTCTTAACCAAAAACTTTTACATCAATTTATCTCCAAAACATATTTGACTTATTAGGAGTACGAAAGACCGCATGCTGCTGTCGTGCGACTATTTGGAAACCTGGGTCTCGATAGGATCGCCACCGTCTGAGAGAGCAGTCACCACTCTTAAAAGATCGCGAAATGTAAGGAGCACACTTAGTTAACGTAAAAACCGTCTTTATTCAATTATAAAGGCACAGGTACAAACGTATCAAGATCTACGGTGACCCGACACAATACTTGGTGAAAACTGTCCTCTTGACCAAGGTTCACCTTTTCACGCGCTTGTCCAACTTCAGACTAACTATCCTGTGTCACTCGTTCGGCTAATCAGTCCTAGCTTGTAGAGCGGTTCCTCCTGATTGGCCGATGCAATACGTTTCCCTCATTTGGGAGAAATGCGTATGGGGGGGGGGGGGGGGGGGGCGTGCGCACCGCCCGCCAGTGCGCACGGTCCATTGGTACGCACTGCCCATTGGTCCCTAATTACACCAACGCGAAGGTAATTGGGTTTTTAACGGCCTCGCATCTGCGAGACCCTCAGCGAATGGTGGATTATTTTACGAGCGGGTCACTGCATTGGCAAAGAATGATTATATGGACTTTTATGGTACAAAAAACGCGATGTTCGAATGGTCTTTTACTTTCATGGAGGATCCGAGATATTCCTATTGTGACATGGTTTTCTTGAGCCTCCAATAGTTAGAATTATTGGGCCTAAAATGCTGTCGCGACGAGAGGAATTCGTTGGCAAATGGACCCGAGTAAATGGCAAGAGGCCGCCCAATGGCCGGCGCGGTAACCACCGGTAGCCAGGATGGCAACTAGCCAGCCAAAATGGACGAAGAAGAAGAAGAAGAAATGGCAAAAAGCGAAGATCGCGACACTGCCGTAATCCCAATGCGCACCGCCGAGTTCGATGTTCGTACTGACCAGTCTTGCAACCTGGTACTCGGCACACTTTCACTATATTGCACACTGAAATTAAATTACAAGAATCAAATACTGATGATAGTTTTTAATTATCGAATATGGTGTATTATTCGTAACATTTATAATGAAAAGAATACTAATTTCTATCCACATTCTCAGTGAACAAGGAAATTTATTTTCTCATCAATTATTGAATAAGTTACTCTACGGGCGACAAAGTTTTCAGTCGGAATATTTAGTATACTAAAACAAACAAACTCACCTTTTCTCGATTTCAAAAGACTTTATCTTTAAATGGTCATGGGGAAATTCCGAGCCTCGATCGCTCGAAATGTTGACGTTTGCTGTCACGCTCGATTTGTCGTGAGGTTAGAACCTCGTCCGATCACTTTCACCTCGTCGACCAATACATTACTATACATAAAGCCCGCGGCTACGCAGCGCCATCTATTTTGGAGCCATTTTCTGGGACGTTTTTTTCAGTTGCTTTGCACGGGAGCATGGAGACTCCATACAGGAGCCGCAGGAGCCTAAACTCCAATGGGGAAACGATAAAAAAAAGCGTGCCCAAAAATGAAGGCAACAGGGATGGCGCTGCGATCGCGCGAAGAATTGCGGTGCTACCTTCACTCGACACAGACCGAGCGCGAGTTTGACACGTTACTAGGGTGAACGAAAAGACTGCGAAAAAATAGCGAAATTGAGAGCGGTCAATAATTCGATGGTTATTATATTCTTTATAAATAAGTATTGTTAACTTTTAAAAGTTCAATCTTCGTTTATTATAATTGCCAATATTCCTTCACATGTTCGTACAAGTTTTTTTAAGTTCTTTACCTTTCGCGTTTACCCCACCATGTTTGATATCTCATTAATTAGTATGCTAGCATAGAGTACGGAGCCTTGTCACTACTATGCTATAGCATAGTAGTGAGATGGACGAGCCTAGAAATATACACAGTGTAACGCGAGGGGTGGAGCAAACGACGCATAAGGATGGAGGACCTCAATACCTATCGATTGACTCCAATGCATGTTATGTGACTTTCAGTGATTTCAAAGTTATTTTGGTTTTTGTGATTTTTTCTAAGATACTAATTTTATACGACAGTCCGTAAATTAAATTAAATTAAAATTAAGTCTGCAAATGTTTTTGCAAATCTAATTTTTCTACCAATTTTCAAAGGCTCTAGGATAAAAAAATCACATAGGGTTGTTTTCTACAATTTATATATTTGAAACTTATACCCGTATTCATAGTCCTTCCTTGAGGAACAAGGCTTCCTTGTTCCTCATTTCGCGTTTCATAGACCTTCCTTGACAGAATAAGGAGCCTTATTGGCCTCCTTATTTCAAGGCAGGTCTCGAGCTTCCTTGAGGAAACCTTCGGCGCTGTGATTGGCTGTTTCGTTTCATGTTACTAGCGCTTGCGCTTGTGCTTGGCGTCTATGCAGTTTTTGCGTGTATGACAGACCAGTCGACAGATTAACCTCAAAAACAGTTAAAAGTGAAGCACGTAAAAAGTTTCGAAACGTATCGCAGTGAACGGAGTTTAAACAAAAAAAACTGTTGAAACTCGTAAAAAGTTTCGAGGTGTACCACAATTCACGACGTAATCAAAATAAGCAATTAAAACCACGTAAAACGTATCGGAGTGTATCAGTGTACGGCGTAACCTCAATAAATAATTAAAACCGCGTGAAAATTCGTACAGAAGTGTTGCATATAATTACTCGGCATAATGAACAACGATTTTTTAAACAATTCTGATAATGAGCTTGATGATGATGTTCAGGAAATTGAGAATATATTTCGATGGGGACTCGTCAGAAGGTACATTCGGGACTTTGAGAATCCTATCGAAAAGTACGACGATGTGCCTTTTCGAATAAGATATCGGTTCAGCAAAGGAGCTGTGGTCGAACTTTTATTGCCGATGGTAAATGCACAATTAAGGAGATTTAATAAACGTGGGCTGCCTGTGTCTCCGTTGATACAGCTCTTAATAACTTTGCGTTTTTATGCAACAAGTAGTTTTCAGGTTTGTAAATATGTTTCTTGTTTAATGTGATATGAAAACGCATTACTACCTTCTTATTTATTTGCGTTGTGCGTTCGTTGCAGATTGTTAATGGAGATTTACGAGGATATAGTCAACCATCTGTATCACGAACCGTGGCTCGAGTTTCAAGAATTTTGGCATCGCACTTGAAGCAACATATACATTTTTCTAACGAACGTGTACGTTCAAGCTACAAGAACAAATTTTATGCGGTGGCCAACTTCCCGGCTGTAATCGGATGCATTGATTGCACCCATATACGAATCGCGAACCCTGGAGGAAATAATGGAGAAGCATTTCGAAATCGGAAAGGCTGGTTTTCTCTGAATGTGCAGGTAATTCTTTGAATGCTGTATTTTTATTAAGAACGTATGAGTCACATTGTCCAAGCTAAGAATTGTATTTGATCGAAATTTCCGTATTTTATGATTCAATGAAAATTTGATATTATTATGAATAATTGTTGATCATAGCTTGCCAAATGTTGAATTTTTTCAGATTTTTATTGAATCATGAAGTACTGAAATTCATATCAAATGCAATTTTTAGCTGGAGCAATATAGCGTATACGTACTTAATACATGGACTTTTTATTAATACATGGTGCATTGAATTATTCGATGGAAGCTGGATAATGAAGAATTTTTTATAGGTTGTATCCAGTCCTGACCGTGAAATTCTGGATATAGTAGTTCGACACCCTGGTTGAACTCACGATGCAGTTATATTTGATCACAGTGGCCTGCGCTGTCGTTTTGAGCTAGGACAACTTGATGGAATTCTACTTGGTGATAGCGGATACGAATGTCGCAGCTATCTATTGACACCTGTTTTGAGGCCTGAAACGGATGCCGAAGAGCGATATAATACTGCCCATAAAAAAACACGAGTTATCGTTGAACAACTGTTTGGAGTGTGGAAACGTCGATTTCCATGTTTGCAGTATGGCTTAAAAACGAAATTAAGCACAACTGTGGCAATCATTTGCGCAACCGCTGTTTTGCATAACCTATGCATACGACACAATCTGGACGACTTCTTTGAGGGGGAGTTCAATGAGATCGCGTTTGAAAATGATCTTATTCCTGAGCAAAATGGCGTAGGACTTGCATACAGGAACGCTTTTATATTGAGACATTTCACGTGAATGACAAATAATTGTATATATGTAAATATATGGAATAAATATACATTGCTCAAAATATGTTTGTATTTATTATTAATAATGAAAGATGACTTGAATATAATTGACATAAAACTTTGATTTCATAACAAAAAACTATATAGAGAAAATTATGTTCGATTTTTTTTCAATCAACTTGACTTAAGCTCTTCTTCTAGTTTTAGAAGCTTCAGTATTGCTATCTTCTCTTCTGCTTCGGCGATTTTCATTTTTTTTTGCATGAAGCTCCCGCTGCTGTTCAATCGCTTCTCGCAGTCGTATCAGTCTCAGTACCTTTTCATCGGAAATATTCTGAAAAGCAATTGCATAAAATTGTGAAGTATATATGTAATTTTGTACAGATCGGGTAAAATAAATAAAAATAATCATGCAATGTTAATAAGATAGAATCTTCACTTTAGCAGTAATGAAATTGCTATCCACGTACTTGGACTCATATTCCTGATATTATTCAAAATTATTCAGCTGGTTTCTTATTACTTGTCTTATTTTTCATTTATTATTTTGTCTTTATACGTTTTATATATTTTATATTTATTAATTATTTTTACCTTGAGGTTTTCATGACTCGTGTCCCTTTTTTTCGACGCTGACGTTAGGTGCGAAGACACTTGCCTGTGACTTCGGTTTTCAGGATGAGATTCTATGATTTCGCTGGAAATATCTTCATCCTGGTCCTGCACAGTTAAACTTTCGTTCATGAACCCCATGTCATCTGAAAAAGTTAAGATGATAGTTTTTTTCTAGTAGAATAAAAGAATGCTAATAAATGTTTACTTTTAAAAATATTTACAATCTCTTTCAAATGCTGCTGTGCTGTCAAATGGACAATCGATTTCCACGTCGATATTTCCAGTTGCTCCATCCATGAAATCCATGACTGGATCGACACGTTCTACGGGCGCAGGGCCCCCACCAGTCATAAGACGTTGATGCTTCATTATTGTTGTCAACTTTCGTTTTCTGAAATGATTTTTGATAAAACAATAATTAGAATAGATCCAAATATTTGTGACAACGCCCCTATTTTCAATTTTTTTCTAACTGGCTTGGACTGGATCAAAAGGCCATGTGTGGTACGGCCTTTACCACGAATTTTATAAAACAATAAGAATGGAAGTGCATTTTGAAATAGAGAAAAAATCATGCATTAATTCAATTAGATAGGAACAAAATAGTTATTACTTACTTTTGTTTGAGATTGTCCCAGCACTTTCTCAATTGTTTACTGGTACGTGGGGTGCACCCTTCGCTTATAAATTTCTTCGTAACGCGTTCCCACGCGTCAGCTTTTTGTTTTAAATCAACAGCACCCGTTTTTTTGCAGTCTATTAGGCTTTCTTCTGATACTAGCTGAGCTAATAACAGCCTTTCGCGCTCTGTATAATGAACATTCTTTCCTTCATCCATAATTGTATTCGTCGCAACTCAATTTCTAATTTTGAACTTTGAGGTTATACACTCGAGGCTATACAATCGAGAGCCAAGCGGTTTGAATTAGTTTCAAATATAGCTGAGTGGCGCTTCTTTCAGCGGTTTTACCACCATAAGCAATCACATATCCCTAAATATGTCTTCCTTCTGGAAGGGAGAGTCGAGTTGCGACTATGAAACAAGGACGCCTCTGAGATTCAAGGAAGCCTTCATCAAGGCGTCCTTATTCCTTGAGATAAGGAGGGACTATGAATACGGCCATTAATTGAAAACTACACACACACACACACACACACACACACACACACACACACACGCACGCACGCACACACGCACGCACACACGCACACAAACATTGTCATGTAAAAGTATTATTGTATTATGATTCGAGTATTTTCAACATGGAGACTACTCTAGTCTCCATGATTTTCAACTTGAAAATTACGAAAACAAAACTCAATGTGACGTGAAATTCGCGTTCGGTCTGTTGTCGAGTGAAGCTAGCACCGCAACCCTTCGCGCGATTGTAGCGCCATCACTGTTACCTTGAATGTCGGGCATCAATCAAAATGCCGAGTTTGGGCTCCTGTGTCTAGTCTCCATGCACGGGAGTTTGGTCTCCTGGTATGTAGTCTCCATGATTTAGTTATCGGTTTCGACGTCTAACAAATTCGTTTACTTTCCGGTCGTAACTTCCGTTTATCCGTGCCATACTTTTATTCTTGACGGGGGTCAAAGAGCGCAAAGTATAGAAAGAAAAATAAGTCTCACCCGTTATCGCGATTCGTCGCGAATATGCGCGTTTTCTCGCCATTGCGATAACATCGCATCCACATGGCATCGAGAAATGGACAGTTTTGATGTTACAAGCGAGGTACCACCAACTTGACATAACCTAATCTTCATGTAGTCTTATGTAATGTGTTTGAAACCTTTGGCTGTCCGATTAGACTAACAGTGCTTTGGATTTGAAATTGACAGCGAGCCGAGAATTTTGCGGATGCAACGTATGATCCGGATTTAGAGGCGAGACTGTACGCAGAAATTTACTATTCCAACGATACCTACACCGAGGATTGTCAAGCAGCGAACCGAGAGATTCCCGAAACTGCTTGCGTCGTGCAGAATGCGACATCTTCGTTGTCCGTACAGACATCAGTATCGAGCAATATTGATGCAGATGCAGGAGTGATCAATGAAAATTGCAGCACGTCGGAGACAAATTTTTTTCACGATAACAGTTTCGGCAGTTGTCGTACATCAAGCGTAACTCAGGTGCACGGGGGAACAAACGATGGCGTCAAAAGGTTTGGCGCGCCAGGTCTAAATAACCATATCACCGGGTATGGTGATTACCGCTATGCGAGAAGAGTATTGCCCAAAAGGTGCAGGCTGCTTGCTCAAGAGAATCTCTGGTCGAGGAAAGAAGACACGCGCAAACTTACCCCGCTGGTATGCGAAGCGACTGTACCAGCGACAAATCTTGAAACTGACAAGACGTACGAGCCTTTGACGAAGGAGCCCGTGGCAATAGCGGAAACACGCGACGCCTCGATAGACGATACCACATGCAATGAACAGAATGAAAGCATAGGATGCAATGACGATAGGCCACCCGACAAGCCTCGTCTGTCCAAGGAAAAAAGATCTAAGGCAAAGAAAAAGAACAAACATCTGTTTCCGACACGGCCCTTTTGTGGTACCGCAAAGCTACGTCGGCGGCATAATGCGGTAATGAGAGCGAGAGAATCCGGGGAAACGAGCAAGTACAGAGTTATTTCCAAGAAAACGAAATTGAACATGGAAGAAGCGAATTTGGAGTCTGTAGGAATCAGTTCGGACTCGGACGATTCCATTTTGGAGGTCCCGGTTCCACCTAAAGCTCAACCAGTGGTGATTCAGTTAGTGGATTCGGACGAAGAATGTCCCACGGCCAAAGCCTTACGTAAAGCGAAAGCCTCTAATTCGGCAGGACACGACGACGAGCTGTCCACGGGAGGAACCAGCTGTTCGGATGAAAGTGCCGCCGAATCGACGGATGATGCACCGTCTGCTGGCGAGGCAGACAATGGCACGAGGGTTTTCGATGGCAGCGATCCAATCCTGAATTGCACTAGCCAACAGCCAGGTCCATCGTCCAATCGAGACAAGACAGGTACGGTACATAGAACCGGAGCGTCCGGTTACATGTATAGCGACGACAGCATGACGGAAAGCGAAGCGAACAATTGGAGCAATATCGCAGCTGGGGACACCGGCACAGCTAGAAGTCACGAGACATCTTCAGCTGACAAATCCATGGACCAATCCTTTGGTTTGCTTTGGGATCAATTGTCGCTGGACAATTCTGCGGGATTGTGTCCGTCGAAAGACTCAACGGATCAGGGTACGAACGCCTCCGCTGAGGTTGATACTTCCCTGATCGATTGCGGCGAAGAACAAACAGAAAGAACCAAAAGAAAACGACCAAAGAATTTGAACGCGCGATCCCTCGATGACTCGAATGTATCGGAAATACCGGAAAAGAGGAGCAAAGGAAACACAATTGAGCCCCGTACGAACAAATCATTGGTCGAATACTTCTTCACACCGATGTCCAAGGAATTGCAGGCTTTTTACAACAACCCATGCAGCAATGAGAATATGGATGTGTACGATATACAGAGAAGAATGCCAAGTGAGTTGGTCCATTGCTCGATATTTCTCTGAAGAGACTGTAGAAAAATGCATGATGTTGAAGTTTGCATCGTTGGAATGCAACGATTTATTTCTCCGTCCTTTCTTTTCGTTATTTTAATTATACGTGTCAGATAGAAATATGTAAAAGCGTTTGAGTGATTCACACAGGCTGAACAGGCCAAACGAAATTCGAACAATTAAAAATAATGAATTTTCGTCGCATTCCAACGATGCAAACTGCAGCGTCATAATTTTCTTTTTCTTTTTTTTTAACGGACAATTTCAAAATGAATGATTTGCAAACCGTTCCCAAGAGAAATCTCCCCCTCGGCGAAGCCTATGGTCTACCGACTGTTTTTTCTTTTACCAGGACATCCAAGGTACTGGACGATTTTAGACGCCGACTTGAGACCATCGCCGAAACGACGCGGTAAAGTTTGCCCATATTGCAAGAACAATGCACATTTCGGAAGAAGGTGTCCCGAGAAATCATTGCAGCCCATATGTTTCATGTGCGGGCTGAGGGGGCATGCTGGGATACGATGCCCCCAAACCATGTGTTTAACCGTAACTACACGTTTTTCTCCTTTTCTTTGAATTATGTTGTCAGATGATTATGCCAATCGGTTTGTACGGTTCATTTCAGTGTGGCCACGAGTACACAAGTTTTCGACAAACGTGCTGCCGTTGCTTCAAGTTGACCTGTAGTATGTGTAACGGCATGGGTCACACCCGCGAAAATTGCCCAGATTTGTGGAGAAGATATCACGACACCGTAAGTGAATGTGTGCGATCGCTTACGCCCGATTGAATCCCAGTATATCGCTGTTGCGTTTTTGGGACTCCGTACCCACTAGAAACCCTTAGAATTTCAACATGCCGCCGACCGTCCTCTACTCCGCTAAGGACTATTTCCCCGCCTTTGTTATTCTTGTAACCCTTTGCGACAATAATTGAAATAATTTATGAACCTAGTAAATGTCAAACAATTACTTCGGAAATTAATTTATTAAGTGGTTTTTGGTTTTACAATACTATCCATTATGTTTTTGACACCATTTTAAAAATTGTACATATCAAATATTGATAATTATCAATGTTTGTAAAGCAATCCTTCTATAGCAAACTGCAAATTAGTTGTCAAACGTGGCGGATGAAATTAATTTTTATTTCAATTACGCGTGAATCTATCTAAGTTTGGTGAACCGAAAATCAGGATAATTAAAAAAAAAATGAGTTTTGAAGAAATAGGTTAGATGATTGAAATATTGTTTGCATATTTATTAGTATGTACGTTAACGAAGTTTTGTACAAATTTTCATAACGAAATATTAATCATTTAAAAAGTTTTGAATAATTTCATGAAACACTTTTGAGGGTGGGGGTGGGGGCTCAGCGGTGTACTTGAGTTTGGCCACCCGGTTGATCTGAAACGAAAAAGAAAACGAGTTTTCTTAACGTAGATGATATTGGCTGAGACTTAACCGAGTTTTTCTCGTTGTCGTGTTTTCCAGCATCGAAAAAAAAAAATGTTTGCATTTTTGTTTTCCTCGATCATTGGAGGACAAATGACATTATTTTTTTATAACTAATGAAGAAAAATGTGAAGAAGAAAAACGACGGTGGATAATAAATTACTATTATACCGAATTGAGTGTACGAAATTTCAAGTCAATGCGTTCATTAGATGTCGATAAATGTTGTACACCGTTGTGAAATACATAGTTTCGAGAAAAAGGCCTTTAAAGTTTTACCGGCAGTGTTCTATCGTTGTAATCGCGTAATTTTACCTCAGTAAGTTGCCTCAAACGGCGAACGAGTATTTGTCATTTTTACAGAAGCCTAATAGCCCTTAATAGCTGTAAGAATTTTGTCCAAATCGATACAAGTGCCTGACAGCA
This sequence comes from Ophion obscuratus, assembly GCA_964007375.1. NCBI lineage: Eukaryota > Metazoa > Arthropoda > Insecta > Hymenoptera > Ichneumonidae > Ophion > Ophion obscuratus. The sequence continues at coordinate 588,077 of OZ023316.1, read as the reverse complement.
GGTGTAACGTTTGTTTTACTTCGTAGACAACCGAGAGTCAGCCCACTCCGAAGGACTTGAATAACACGATGAAGTCTTCTCAGAATCTCAGCTGTTGCAATTGTGCGAAACGCGGACACGACGCGACAATGTGCAAACAATTACGATGGTCGCAGCACTTTCCAACGCCTATGTACGTCACGAGTTACACGGACGGTCCGATCTATCCAGCATTGCGGCAGGAGCGCATCGAAGAATGGAATTCAGGCGATCAGGTCGAGGTTGTTCAGATTGCGGACAACGAGACCGAACGGGCCGTCGATTCGCCGAATTCAGTATTTCAACCGCACGTAATATTCCAGAGCAGCAGGCGTAACTATTCCCAGACCCCCGGCGACCACAGCCTATCCATACGTTTGGATACCGTCAAGAGCATTCACCTGGACGGATTGTTGTCCGGCAATCTGAAGCCCTCATTTCTGTGCAAGTTGAAGAATTTTTTTAACTTCACCGTGAGAATAGTTCGTAAAGCTGATGACCTGGTTGTGCTGGATATTTGTTCCAAGCACGAAGATACGCTCTCCGGTATAGATAAACTCGTGATGCAGTGGTTGAGCCGCAGCGACGAGGAGAAATCCCGCTTAACATACGATTTCCGATACATCAATAACAAAAAAACAAAGGCGAGGTTAAGAACGAATCTTGAATATGCGAAAAATACGGCGCAGCCCATGAAACTTATTGAAAGAATAGCTTATTACGAGAACGTCCTGTCGCAGGCGAGGGCAGAATTGGACAGGTCCGGAGGTATAAAAAATTTGCCTGTTTCGAGAATTTCGCAATTGCAGAAAAGGGCCAAAGTTTCGATGCGACATATAATTAAACGGCAAAACAAATTAACCTTGTCACTTTATAGTCGTGCTTGGATGGACGATAACGGCCGGGTGTTTCGTTCATTTTGCGACCTGGCGAACCGACTGATAAACTCCTCTTCGCAGGAAATTTCCATCCGTGATTACACGGACCTTTTGTATCTGAATAACGAACTATTCGCGTTTAACAAAAATGATGCTACGATGAAAGCAATCGAGAAGGTCAAATTATGTTCGTTATCATCGGCAGCCATTATTCCGCCGCTTCTACAGTTACCGGGGACCTCGCTCACCTCAACCACCACCACCACCACCACCACCACCACCACCACCACCACCACCACCACCAGCACCACCACGAATCCACTCGTCGAAGAAATCGACAGTCGCGATCTACAGAGCACAATATCCAACGTTACGGGCAACGGCGGTGATCCGGACAACCAACTACCCTCGTGTGAAAATGACTCTGAGGGCATTTTGAAGCCAGCCCCGCAACCGGTCACCGCCGTCGTAAACGGCCTCACAGAGGACGACGACGACCGGCCAATGACAAACAGCTTCGACATGACTGAACTTTGCAACGCGAATATCACTAGCACCGACATCCTGCCGGATAAACTTGAGTTACAAAATTCCAGTGGAACGCTGTTACTGAATTATTACCGGAAGATAGAACCGACCCCCGATAAAACTACTCGAGGAAGGAAAAGCGTGTGCTTGTTGGCCGATTTGTCAAAAAAAAAGAGAAAGCTGTATCGACGCTCGGCAAGAGAGGCTATTGGATTGGCCAATACCTCAAACTTACCGTGGCTTCGAACCTTGGCGCAGAGACTCAGTTTCAAGATGATCGATGGTTCCGTTCAAACGAGCGATGTGCAAGCCCTGCAAGAGGCCATCGCCAACACTCTCAATGCTAGAAAAGCAAAGGCAAAGCGATTCGCCAGACCGCGCCCAATTCTACCAAGAAAAGCGCGAACCCAACTTAGCACGATAATCAATTCTTCGGAATTTGTAACGAATGCTCATTAAAGGATTTCAAATGTTGTTGTTTTTTTTTCTTTTTTTTTCTACAAAAAGGTGCATTTTTTACAGCGCTGGATGCACGGGTTTTTTCTCAATAGAATTATTATTCGTATGTTCCTTCGTATCCACAAGTTCGGTTGATGCGCTTCGAGTGTTTTAAAAAATCATATATTTTATGATACCCTCCACTGCCACGCGCCCCGGTCTATGATGCATCTCCAAATCTTAATGGAACCGCCAGCAATTAGTTTTTTACGAGGAAAAGTATGCAGTTATTTCAGGCTCGAGCCATGCGGATGATTGTGGAATAATGTGCGAAGGAAGGCAATTAAGGAGGTTGGAGCGGTCCAGTTGAGGCATGTGACGATTTAGGATTTTTTTAAATCAATAAACCTCAAAAAATGCATCCGAGGTATAGATTTATTCTGTAAATGGTAATTTTTCTAAAAAAATATATGTAATTAAAGGGCAAAATTATGCATTTTTATATTTTTATTACGTAAATAAGAGACAATATTGTGTTACTACCAACTGGAAAAAGGATAATATTATCGATGACTTGTTAAAAAACTGCGTCACCGGATGTTTTATACAACTCGGAATGGATTTTTTAACACATTTTTAATTGTGCCTATTTATATTTATGTCATAAGATTATTTATTATTACCATTCATTAATATTAAATGTTGCCGAAAGACAAATTCGTGGACATTGAGGTTGGCAGCAAAGCTCTATTCTATTCGCCGCCGGCCAACATTCGTAGTCTATCCCCAAACTTTGATGGTTCAATATTGAATTGTGTGCTGCAAACATTAAAATGTTTACGCAAGATTTAGTTTGCGTTAATCTGTTGTTAGAAATGGTTTATCTTGGTGCTAGATAGCCAAAAAATTACATCACCCGTAGTGTGTGTGTGTGAACGTCTTGCCCAACGAACGAATCGCACGTAAAATAACATTAAACAATTTTTTATCTCCGGTGTTTTGTGATGAAGATAAATTTCAGCAAATTCGTAAAGACTCAGTATACTCTAGACAATTATACATGTATATACACGCATATATTGTGAATCTCGGATTGTGGCTCTCGCTCCAACCCTCAATCATCACATCGTATGCGAACCATGCGAATCTATCGCTGAAAAACTCACTCAGTTTTGTTCCGGAAACTCAGGATTGAGGTGATTTTATTAGCTAAGTGAAATTTAACGGGGCTGCATCAACCGAGAGACTCGGAATAATGGCCAAATTCCAATTTTCTTTGCTGGGAAACGGTCCGTGAAAAAAAAACGCATTTTTTTTTAACGCAAAGGTACATATATTGAGAGCCTTAAAAACAAACAAAAAATCACCCAAAAATACAGAAAAACAACAAAAACATGGCCGTCGGCAGATGATGACATTTTTTTCGCAACTTTTGGCGGTGGATACTCCAGCCTGAATGGCCCATCTGAAATATAAAAACACCAAACTGCGTGTTCTTCAAGTTGACAATAAATACGAGTCGTTGACGATCGGTGATTTTAAAAAATCTTTGTTTTTTTTCTAACAATGTGGAGACGAATTGAAAATCTAGCATAGAAAATCCATTAAAAAAACTCGTCATTTTTACGCAACTATTAAGAAATGAAGATCGGTTTAACAAAAAAAAAAGTAGTTGAGATATCATGTCTACCGACTTTGAAAACAGTGTTTCGGGAAAAAAGGCGTTTAAAGATTCAAGTATGGTGCTGCTGCTACCGCTCACCCGGCCGACCGTTATAAGCTGTAGCTCATACAATTGCAATCATATTTCAATGAAATTTTCAGGCAATATAGCTCAATGGTGAGACGATATTTCTCTTAAAAATACACAATATTGGCTAAGATTTGGCGGAGCTTGCTTTTTGGTATCGTGTTTCAATAATCTGATTTTTTTTTTTTTTTTCAGGAAAAAAACATTGTCAATAACGAATGAAGATGTTAAGAAGAAAAACGGCGGTCAAGACGAAACTGCGTTTACAGTTTTACGAGCAGTCCTAATTATAAGTCTACCTTCAATCTGCGATTCCAGCGCCATATGTTGGACCTTTGGAATTTGACTTGCCTCGAGCGACGAAAGAGAGTTTTGAAATATTCACAGTAGCCTAAGCCCTTAATAACAAAGCACCTACGCAATACTTGTAGTTACTTATTTTTGTTATAATATTGGAAACGTAGACGAATATTAATTAATTGCCTCGGTAAAGTTCACGTCGTTCTCCGTCTCATCTTGACACGTATCTTTGTCATATTGAAATATTGCGAAAAACGTTGAATATTGGCGCCACTGACCGTCCGACGAGCCATCTTGACCGTCTACTTTTGATCTAGTGCTGGGAGAAAGCCCTAGGAATGTACCATAGTCTGCGAAATTGGCCCTCAAGTGCCAACATGGTGGATCACGTCACTTCCCCAGGCGTGGTGTATGTGTGTGCGTGTGTGTGTGTGTGCGCCCGCGCGCGTACCCAGTGGAGTTGCCCCCGCCCCGTCGTCATCCTCTCTATCCCTTAACGACGAAGAGAGTGCGTGCGCCGATCTCGTGAAAATGGCTGTGCCTATCGGGGTGTACCGAGTTGTTGCGCCTCGAACAACATGTTTCTCTTCAATTTGAGAAACCTTTCTTCACTCTTGTTTCCTTCGAGCGAGTCCTCGCTTATAGCAATACTTCGCGGTCCGTCAAACACTCTTTTCTTTTCAAATCGGACAACTATGAAAATTCCGTTGATACTTTTCGTGTTCTTTCGTGCGTGAGTCGTGTGGAAAAGAATATATATATATACATATATATACACACACACACGCGACATACATGGACGAATTCCGTTTGTTTGTGCGTGCGCGCGCGCGCACTCCGAAAAACACTTTGGAATGAGAAAAAAATTAACGATAAAACAAGGCCTGCATCGGTCTGACTGAAGCGAAAGTTTAATCGCAACAAACAACAAAATACCGTACCCGTGTTGTTGACGCGTCCCTCGAGTGTTCCTCGAAGACTATAAAATTGACGAGAAAGTTGCGATATTTGTCAAAGTTTCGAGTTCTCGTTTATCTTGTTTTCTTGTATACACGTTGCTGCTCTCCCCGTATTCTTGTACATCGGCGGCGTGCGGTGTGAGTCGACTGGGAAGGACGCGAACCGCGACAAACTTTGAGAATAATCAGTGTCAAAGTGGGGTTTTGGGAGGAGAAAATTGTGAAATTACGCGATGATCCACGGGTGTTTCCCGCAGTGCCTCGAGAGCTTTGCAAGAGGGCACTGTATCGGAATTTCCAAGTCTTGAGATCGAGGTTCGTGCCAAATAACACTTTATCGTATTATCGGCATACGTTTACACGATTTGTTTAATTTATTTCCCGTTGGTCGATTTCCTCGGCAACTCCCTCTCGCTATAGGTGTATACGCGTGAATGGCGAGCATATACATACGGGTATTATAGGCGTGTGTATTATGTACGTTCTGCAGCAGCAGCAGCAGCAGCAGCAAGGTGATTGTGGCGAATTTTCCATTTTACGAAGCTTTCCTCGTTTTCTACCAAGACCCTACGCTAGCTATTTCTCACGTGCTCAATCTAAACAAAAGTTTTTCCATACTTGACATTCTTGGGTACGGGAAAGTGGATGGACTTAGTGAATTTGGGAAAGACTCGAGTATTTCGGGGTTATTTGTGCATTTGCGGGAATCAAGTGCGTTTACGCGTATATATCGTTACAACGACGGCGTCCGGCAGTCCAGCCAAAAGAGAAATAGCCATGCGTGTGTGTGTGTGCGCGTGTGGGCTTGTCAAAAATTGTGTCAACCACGTCGTTACACACGAACCGAAGAATACTCCGGGATTCCACTTTCCCCCTCTCCTCTCCCTCTACAGCACCCACAGGCGCGCTCATACTGCACTTTTATCTCCGTTTCTCTTCCTCTTTAGCACCTGCTCATTTGTGTTTCCACAAAAGTACAAAAATAAAAGGGCTACTTACGCGGCTCGAGCTATTTAATTACCAATTACTTTGACTGTTCTGACTTTAGATTTCCTTTCGTCCTCTGATCCTAGGGACAGCCAATATCGCACTATATTTCGATCCTTCCTTCACAGACTTCGATCCTCCTGACACTACAATTTTATCATTAACGGTGTTGAGGCGCAAATTTGGTGGAGAAAAAACGATGGAAATTGAATTTCGCCTGAGCATAGCGTGCAATGTGTCGAAATTGCATTAAAAGTGGCCTCGCTTTGTCCACTTTTTCAATGCTTGATAATTATAGGGTAAACCGACCAGTGAATGGAGAAACAACGACACTGTAGGATTCCAGTAGACTGTCAAATGAAAATATGGGCACTAATTTCTTCATTGCCATTACTATATATAATAATATTGTAATAGTAGAAAATAAAATATTCCAAGTCATTGTAATGAATGATATTGGAGAAACTAATAAATATGTAGCGAAACAGCTAAATCGTTAGCGAATAAACGGAATTACTTACATATTAAATGGACACTCCGCCACTAGTAAACGGACGTGTAGTGTAGACGAAAGCTGTAAAGGATAATAAATATTATTTATATTCTATTAAATGCTAGATTTAAGATCCTTGTGTTGCACAAAATTTATAATATTCTTATACATATAAATATTATATTTGTTACAATTTCATAGAAAATACTCGAAGCGTTTCTAAAAAAATACCAAAGTTTGTTTCGACAGAGAAATCGATAATTAAATTTCGTCAAAATTAAGAAAGCACGAATGAAATCATCTTTTGTCAACATTTAATGAAATGTACATTGTAATCTCTTAGCAGTTATGAAGTTTGCAATTTTTAGTAGATGAGCAAATTTTTGTTACTGTTTTGAAGAATAATCACAAGATAACCCGTATGTCCATTCCCTGGAAAGAGGTTAGAAAACAGCACCGGTAAATAAACAAGGTCTAATTCAGACCTATTATTACGAAATGATTGAAACATTTTGCAAAAAATCAAAGATTCATTCTATCTTGAGTAATAAATTCAATACTTACCTTCAAAACTAATAGAGATGAAGTAGCGCAAACTAAAAAATTCCGTGTCATGTCAAAATTCGATATTATACTGCGAAATCTGTTTTATACATATAGAAATACCTGTGACGTTTTTGCTAAATTATAGTGATTCGAGTTTTCATTGACAATTTATATTCTTTACATATTTAAAATATAAATCAGTTTTTGTCCATCTGCTGGTCCTTGCTCGTTTACCGGTCGTCGTTACGCTATATCTGCAAATAACTTTGAAATGCATCAGGTAGGCTATCAGGAGGATAGTCAGGTTTTGCTGTGTTAGAATAGAATTCATTTCGATAACACTCGACGCAGTAGTTTTTCCATTGTTCAACTTGCACCTATGAGGGTTGGCAGAGCATCTTGGTATTGTTGATGTAGTTAGCGCCAAGGTCGGCCAGAACTCTTTAGAAACTTCAGAATCTTGTAGGTGTACCGGAAAATTTGAGGGATACCCATCGGCATGAGGAATCAATATTCTTCAGGATTATTTTCAAAGGTTTTCATTCTCAGGCAACCTTGTTAATATTAAAACTATAAGATATCGCAAGGTTTTATCATCAGCAGAATAATAGTTCTTAGAAGTTGATCCAGTGATTCAAGCCCCTAAATGATGTTGAAGTGTGCATTGTTGGAATGCAACGCAAGATAACTTTTCTTCAATCGCTCACTTTTTTTTACTACCTTGAAGTACGACAATCGCTCAAATGGCGTTTCCTATCATTAGTCGAGATCTACGACCTCGATCCATGAAAGGAAAGCTGGATTATAATAAAATTTGAAAAGTATTTAAAAATAAAAAAGAACTACTCAAAGTTTTCCCAAAGTCAAGCCTAACAACGAACCAAACTTTATTCCATCAAATGTTGGCTCGCACCGTCGATTAATCACGCACAATAATAAATGGACCGAGCAATGATTAATTGGTTTTCTCTCGAGGCGGAACAAGAGGCGACAGGTATTACCTGAAATAGGAAGTCGTACGTTATCAGTAACGTCGCACGTTACATCATACTTTCTTGGCAGTTAATGAAAGCAGATTCGTGGAAGTTATATCGACTACTTATCTTTTTCCCCTTGTTCCACAAAGTTCGCCAATGGTATGAATAAGATGAAACAATTTACAATTTCACACGAAGCATAGGCTCTGAATATTATACAGAGTACAAATATCATGATGTTCAAGTTTGCATTATTGGAATGCAATGAAAATTGATACTTTTTAATACATTTCTTTTTAAAAAGCCGATGCGAGCTTCGAAAACGACTTAAACATTTATACGTAGTCTCCTTAGAGATTCACTACCTCAATTGGCAAAATAATAGTTTTGAAAAAATATGGAAACATTTGAAATATAAAAAATGAAGAATAACAGTGTTGTATTCCACCGATGCAGACACTTCAACCTCGTAATATTTATACAACGTAGTGTGAGAATATAAAAAAAAGAATATGCAAAATTGCAAGAACTTTCACGTCATAAAAACCTTTCTGTCGCAATAGATCTATGTATTGTTGACAAATAAATAAGTTGATAATAATAATATTAACAGATTTGGCTCGATTTATCTTGTTAAAAATCATAAATCTTTTTGGTTTTTTTTTTTTTCAGAACGTTTCTTACGGAGAAATGGGCCATTACTCTTGCGCCTCGATTCGCAGCAAGTACAACAGACTGCGCGACTGATGAGAAGAATTTAATGAATATTTTCAAGATGCGGGAAAGAAACAGTGCGATCCCTTGGCGACCAGCGGGGATCTGAATTGATGAAGTTTTTCATCTCATAAATTTTCTCATTTTTTTTTCCTGCGAGATTTGCGCACGGATGCCCACGATCGAATTGCATTGGTAGAATTTCTTTTCCATTAGTGAACTATGTAAGGCGAGGAAGGAGTAGAGAGAGAGAGAGAGAGAGAGAGAGAGAGAGGAGGAGGAGATTACAAACGGAAGAAAAAGCGATAATTCGAGTCAGTTGTTACGTTTTTCTCGAGTAAACGGCTGTATTTATTTGCTACGATGTCGTTTCTTTCGAATCTCAAAAAAGCGTTCCACTTCGGTGGCAACGACGCTAAGAAGAAAAAACTCTACAACAACATCAAGATCGATTGCGATCCCCAAGAGTTTTGGGAAATGGTCGGCGAGCTTGGCGATGGTGCTTTTGGCATAGTTTACAAGGTCAGAGCAACATTTTTTTACGATTAGACTATTAAAACAAGCCTAAATAGCTTCAACTATTGGAAACATTTGTTCTTCACGTCAATGAGAAAAAAATAAATTTATCGATTCTCCTCCAGTTCTCTCGTCGACTTTGTAATACCTTGAGATGTACGAAGTGTATCTGTAGGTCTTCTTAATCTAATGAATACATATATCGAGCGCGGTGCAGGTCACTTCTGCTGGTCTCGGTAACGTTTTCCCCACTGTGTATCGTGCATTTATCATAAAGAATATTGAAGTTTTTTTTGTAATTTGTGTGGGTATACGTCTATGCCATTTTATATTTCCTTCATCCGTTAATTGCAATATTCTTGATACGATGGCACATATGATTACACGGCATTTGAACTAGTATTGCGATAAATTCGTTTATTTCTACTTTGAATTTACTCTGTCTTTCGGTATTTCGAATTTCTTAAGAATCATACAAGTATGACCATCTCGAAAAACGTGTATTCCTGTAACTGTTCGTGGTGGCTAATTAGTTCATCATTCGATGATATTCTAGGCTCAGCATAAGCAGACAAATCAGCTGGCTGCTGCAAAAATGTGCGCTCTCGAGGGCGAGGACGACCTCAGCGATTTTATGATAGAGATCGACATTCTCTCGGAATTCAAACATCCCAATGTCGTTGAACTCCACGAGGCATACTTCAAAGACGGAAAATTATGGGTACGGAGGAAAGATGAAAACATCCAGTTCCATTTCGTCACTTATTTATAGAGGGGATTGAATTAAGGTTTTGCAGAGTCAAAAAAGCTCTGGAAAGAACATGCATTAAGGGCTTAGGCTCCTGTAACGACCCAGCACTTAGGGTTATTGATTTCGATGAAAACAATTTTTTTTTGTTTTCATGGACAAAGTGAGACGATTGAAAAATTGTTTGGACATTTATTTGTATGTACATTACGAAAGTCGTGTACTAAATTTCATTAGAAATATTCATCATTAAAAAAGTTATAAACAATCTCGTGAAGGAGCTTTGACTGTGAAGGGCTCAACGGTGTACTCGATTTTGGCCACCCTATTGATCTGAAACAAACAAAAGACGTTTGTTTGGTCCCCCCCCCCCCCTCTTAAAATAGGCAATACTGGCCGACTCGACCTTCCTCTTCAATTTGAGTTGCCTCAAGCGACGAGTGATATTTTCACATTTCCACAGTAGCCTAAGCCCTTAAATGCATTTCTTTCGATGCAACTATAAATTTGGATTGTTGGATACAGAACAAAGTTAGGTTTAATACCGCTTGTTTAGAGAGGATAAGGTTATGGGCTGGTAAAAATTCGAACAAAAAATTTGTTAACCATTGTAGCTTCATGGTTATGTACCAAAGTGAATATCAATAAGTAGAAAAATCAACAGTTTCCAGCCGTGCAATTCTGATTTCACTTCAGATACAACTCTGTGAGAAGGGAGGAAGACTTGCCTTTACAGGCGCAAGATGTCGTAAAATATAATATAATATGCACTGCAACAAGCGAGTGTCAAAGGATCCCATGAATGATGACTTGCATAATTATTTTTGCCGGTGAAGACCAGTGTCGAATAGAAAAATCGTCAAACCTGACCTGACCCTTTCTGCATTAAAAATATATTACAATTCAATTGTTTCAGTTGCATGATTATTTTCCAAAATGAATAATATGATGAAATAATTTGCTATTGAATATAGCATTTAGAAAGATATTTGACATAAATGTTGTGAAAATTTGCGCAGATGCTTATCGAGTATTGCGATGGTGGTGCTGTCGATTCGATAATGGTCGAGCTCGAGAAAGCTCTTACCGAACCACAGATATCGTACGTTTGTCAACAAATGACTAAAGGTCTAGCATTCTTGCACAAATCGCGAGTCATACACAGGGATCTCAAAGCCGGAAACGTATTGCTCACGATGTCCGGAGGCGTCAAGTTAGGTAAAGTTTTCACCTTAAAATAGTCACGAGAGAGAGAGAGATACATCAGTCTCGCGGTTTTAGTATTACGTGAACGTACGTTCTCCTTTGTCTTTTTTTTTGTGTTTCCCTTCATTAACGCGCGTCGTCATTATTTCAGCTGACTTTGGTGTTTCTGCGAAGAACAAGCATACTTTGCAGAAGCATGACACGTTTATCGGTACACCTTACTGGATGGCACCCGAGGTTGTATTGTGCGAAACTTTCAGGGACAATCCGTACGACTTTAAAGTTAGTACAACAAAAGCGCTGAAGTAATTTATCGTGAAAACAGAAGAAGAAGAAAATTTAAAAAAAAACGCCCATGCAGACTATATCGATAAATTATTAATACATCTCTCACTCGCAAGTGAAGCATTTCGTTCAATTCGTTGTTGATGATACGTAAATGCAAGACGTTATCGTCGATTTTTGAGAATGAGATTCGTATACTTATTGATAATGAGAAATATTTGATCAGCTGATCGAAAGTAAATGTTGATGTTTAATATCGATTTTTCCGGTCCAGGTTGACATTTGGTCGCTCGGAATAACTCTCATTGAACTGGCTCAAATGGAACCGCCAAATCACGAAATGTCACCGATGCGGGTTCTTTTGAAGATACAAAAAAGCGATCCGCCCAAGCTCGACCAACCGGGCAAATGGAGCAAGGAGTTCAATGAGTTTATCGCAAAGGCACTGATTAAGGATCCATCGTTGAGACCAACCGCTGACGATTTATTGAAGCATCCCTTTATCAATCATACACTGGATTCGAAACCGATAAGGGACTTGTTGTTGGAATACAAGGCCGACGTCGTTGAGGAGGAACTCGTCGATGAGGAGGCTGAGGTAAGCCCTGCGAAACCCCAACTCATCCTCATTTCTTTTAATTATACACTTTGCAATATTTCGACGAGGAATCGTCCAAGGGAACGTTAAAATTCCGGTCAAATGTTGAGAACAATAGAATAGCCCTGAAAATAATTCCCCGATGACTGTTTGCGTATGTCACTGAAAAGTGTCACCGAAACAAACTCTGCAAGAAAGTGTTGCGATGTTTTTTAATCCTCGCACGTTACTATAATAAGGTTTTTTCACGATATTAGTATTGAAACAAAAAAAAAACGGGATGCTACCGAAGCTAGAGGTCGTTTGTTTAACGCACTTTAGGCAACAGGCATTAGTGTACATGTACCTCTTCTCTCCCCATTCATCAATGTATCTGGCTAAATGTTCACTCAACACTTAGTATTCTGGGGTAATATATAGAAACCAAACTATTTACGCGAACTGAGAAAAGTGCAAAATTGCGATAAAACGACGTACAGTAGTTTCAAGATCGATACGTCGATTTAACGTTTTAATAAATCCGTTGTTACACGCTTGCACTACAAATAGAAGGCCAAAAAGGCGAAAAAACACAGAGAACAGTATCAGCGGATTGGTAAGCTGCTCCCATGTGTTCTGTTCTTTTTTTTTGTTATTTCGTAGTTTATCAATGTTCGATGAAATTTCAAATGTCATGTGTTGCCTGAAAAAAATTATGGTTCGGGAGAAATTCGAGAGAAAAAAAACAGACGTATATTTATCGAGAAAGAAAAGTACACCAAAAGCGCTCGTGTTGTAGTTTAGTAATTGATCGCGTGAGCCTGCTCGATTTTTCATACGAATCCGTAATGAGTTTGTTGTGAGGTAATGGCCTCGATGAATGTGCTGTTGTAACTTGGATAATTTGGCTGTGCATGCGGCTCTCCCGGGCCTCGTCAACCACAACATCCATGCGACTGTCAGGTCAGTAGCTTTTCGCCAAGTATTCGACGATCTGCGTTATAATATTATTCTTTTTCATACAAATAAAGACGGTAACGAGTACGTGCTTCGACTGCCGTTTTTTTTTCAGCGCGAAAAATTGCTTAAAACGAAAAATTGGATGTAGGCGGATTGGAGGTGCAGTTCATGTCATCGCGACGTTTTTGGTGGTTTTTTATTTTTATTTTCGCAAAATCGAGCAATTGATCGTTGAAAAGTCCAGCAGTTGATAGTGCGGTTGTTGAAAGCTTTTCAAGCTTTATTTTTATCTTGTAGCTTTATAAACGGGAAATATAAACGAAGAAAACCTACAGAGGTGATCCTTTTTCGTTAATTACCGAAATTGTAAAATTGCCAGATTCGCTGACCTGAACACTCAGGGACCATTCGCACAAGTTTCAATTCTTTGCAAGTTGTTCATTTTCACCGAAATTGAAATTTGTCGGTAAATCTACCCTATTCGATTAACATAACGACCACGAGCTATAATTTCTATTTTGTAAGTAGTTTGGTGAATTGAACATTCTCAGCTGCCGTTGTAATTAAAGTTGGCTATCCGTATAACTGTTTTTTTTCCTTTCGTGTCGATTGCGATTAGTACAGCGGATTTCCTTGATTGTGCTTTGTTCTTGCTAATACAAACTGGTACATTCCAGGAGCAGCGCACATCGCAGCTTCCGCTGGAGCTGGACCCACTCGGAGATGACTCTACATCTGTGCGCAGCGACACTGATGTTAAAGGTGAAGAGAAACAAAAGTTATCTTCGTTGCACCTTCGAACATCGCAAATGATATATAATTTCTCACAATGTTTGTACCTTGATAAACGGTATGTATTTTTGTTTTGTTGGGAATTATTCAGTCACGGAGAAGGAAAGTGTTGTTGCGTCAGCCGAGCTAGCGAAGAGGGAGGAGAGTCACAAACGCGAGATCAATCGGGACGGCGAGAAAGAGGAGAAGAGCAAAAAACTTCGCAAGGCTGATTCGAAAGAGAGCATTCCGATGTCCCTTGAGAAAAAACCGGTCAGTCATCTGTAAAAAAAGAACGAAGAAAAAAAAACGAACAACATTTGAGAAATCGGGCACTGACTCTAGCGATTTTTTCCTTCATTTCTGTAACAGTCGACATGGCAGTGAGTGCACCATTCGAATGATCGTTTCGCATAAAGTTATTGAAATACTTTTTCAGGCTCCAAAACCGCCAGTTCCGATTGATACGAGCGAGCGGAAGTCATCGCGCGACAAGGGCCCGGCACCGCCTCCCCCGGCCGTACGTTGCAACAGCAAGGGCGACGACAAGGAAAATGTCCCGAAAACTAGGGACACTTCGAGCGCCATGGAACTTTCCGAGAAATTGTCGACGATCGAAGATAAGCAAATCGACAAGATTACAACGGAAAATGAGGCCGATGACGCACCGCAAAATCAAAATGAGGAGAAGCAAGAGAATCGAGACGATAGTAAAAAGCCGCTCGACAATAGTACGAATGTCGAGAAGAAGGGGGGAGAGCTGACGGACAACAAAACGCAGGTTAAGACGAGAGGAAAATCTTTGGATAACAAGAGTACACCCGGTGCTAACACGAGTCCCGATAGCTCGGAGGAAAAACGAAAATTCGCGCCCGTCCAGGCGGAATCTTCGGAAATTTGGAAGAAGCCCGTGTTCAGTAAGCAGAGCTCGCTGGACGAGAAGAGAGGGTGAGTTTTCGCGAAATATCCTTTCTTTCAAAATCATATCCTCACGCTACGCAATAAAAGCTACGAATTACTTTTTTCACCCTACTATGCTTCCTCAAGGAAGTACCGTATCATTCCAATAATTGGTGGAAACGCTGGCTATCAATTGCGCGGAATTTATTTATTTGTGCAAGTATTTTTATTTTGAGTGTGTCATTCATCTGATGACAATGAAAACCAATAACATAAACCTTTAGAACATACTTCCGTCTGCCTTGTTGGTCTGGAATGAAAAGAAAAAACCATTTGTATTCGTGATAATTGTCAAATGATGCTAGTCATTAACGGATTATGAAAGACATTAATGCGATAACTGCAAGAAATTATTTTAAAAGTTAAGATTTTTTGTGCGTCGAACAAGATAAAGAAAAAAGGATAAGTCGGACGATAACGAGTACGGTATTTATAAATAAATTTTTTTTTTCTTTTAGGACAAACCGAGTGAGCTCAATAAACTAAACTATCTGACCGCGCTCGGCTGCAATAGCATGTGACCCAATGCTATCTAATTTTCTTCATTATATATATATATATATATATATATATATATATATATATATATATATATATATATATATATATATATATATATATTTATGCGTTACATTTTTTCGAATGTCTTCATTAGTGTGTATTAGTATGTACTGGACATACACCAAAAATAAACTAGATCGCGCAAGTGGTTCTTTAACAAGTATTTTTTAAAAAAATGCTGCAATTTTTGCGATGCCACTGAAGTGTGCGCATGAAAACAGAGACCACTTAATTTCGTTACATTTGTTCCAATTCACAGGGGTGATGGCAGATTGGTAGAGGAAAGACCGCGTTACGAGAAACAAAATTCTCTCCAAGAAGGTCGTCAGAGCCTAGACGAGAAGCGAAAATCCGTTGAGGGTAAACTAAATGCCGTTCTCGAGAAACGCATTTCCATGGAAGCCATAAAACGCACGTCCGACGCTTCGATAGAAACGTTGAAGCGCAGTACTCAATCGAGCAGCGAAACGTCATTGTTTTCGGAGAAGAATACCGCCCGTGCATTCTCGAGCGAGAACATTAAGACGAGCGGCGAATTTGAAACAAAAAAGACTGAAAGAGCGGCCAAGAGTCGCAGCGCTGGCTCCTCGAGGAACGACTCCCTCGAAAATTTAGACAACGAGTTCGAGGCTGAGAGAAAAAATCAAATTCACGAAGACACGGTTGATCGAAGCTCAAATAAGGAGAGACGGGGCTCAGGGGTCAATGTTTCGGTCATTACGTCGACGCCTATCAGGAGCAAGAGCCTCTCGAGAACGGGAAGCGGCGATAACGTTGTTGTTATTACCGGTGAGACGATATATATGTGTTTTCACATCAAGAGACGCTGTAAGGTTTTGGATTTAAAAAGGTCTAGCTGATTGATTTGTTCCGCTTCTTGGTACATGCGATATTTTTTAAAACGCGAATCATCTTTCGACTAGAATATTTGTACTTTTGCTCGAATTCTTCGTACTTGCGCTACAATTTTCAATCGTGCGACAATATTGGGCCACTGTCCTTGTTGAGAGGGCGATTTTCGGCATTTCCTTTTGTAGGGAGACAAACAACGCACATTCCTTCATTTTTAAATGCATTTCAACACAAATTTGAAAAGTACTAAAATAATGTTTATCATAACATTGTCGCAAAATCGGGGAGTTCTTAGCTGTCCATTGAAGTACCTTGGGGTTATCGATTATACTACGTCATCGATTTTTGCTGATTGTTGACCCCCCCACCAAATCATCCTATCGTTGTAATCGATTTATCGTTATCGTGATCCAACGACCAGACCCCCCCTCTATTTTAAAATTACGTAATTTATGGACGGCTCCCTTGCTGCTGGTGTTTTGAATTAGCGGAAAAGGTTAAAACGATAAATAATTTACATAAATTGTCGATGAACTCAAAAGAAGTGGAAAAAAGCGAAAACAAAAAGTTTCGAGCTTAAACGAAATAAGGACGGCTGAGCAAAAGTGCAATCGGAATCGTTTAAAATAACTTTTTTAGCATTGTTTTCGATTTCTTTGGTATGCATGTTTTCAATGCTCTAAAGAAAAAACCACCTTTCGTTTAAATCCATAGGTCAGATAGTTTTTCCGCTATCGCGCTCGCCAATCACGAAAAATAAAAAAAGAATTTTTGGAGAAAACGATCTTCAAGTTCAGTCGGTTGGAGATGATACATCAGTTATGGTGACTTGGAGAAATCTAATGCAAATGACCTACGCCTGGAGCGTAGAGTGCTCTTTCGGGTTCTTAAAAAAAAAACTCGGTTCGCTGCATTTGATAAATTTGTTTAACGCACAAATTCGAATGTTTTGCACCGATGCGCTAGACCGTTAAAGCAGCGAAACTTTCATTGGATTTTGGTGTGTGTCCCCGCTCAAACCACGGCTATCGGATATGAATTTTGATGCTACAAAATATCGTGAATTGGCCTCTGAAACTTTGGGACGATATTCTACAATGGGGGTTAACTGTTGAAGCCTCTGAAGCCGGACACTGCCTTGAATGGAGCAAAGATGGTATTAAAAATGAGTTAAAATTACTTCAAGGGACAGCAAGGGGCGGTAATTTGGACGATATGATTGATAATCGGTGTACGACCGAGTTGAACCAAGTGTGCGACTGCCACTTTCGTAGCTCTTAGAAGCAGCAGCAGCAGCAGCAATCTAATAATTGGGCAATTTCGATGAGGCGACTATTATCCTGCTGTGTACCATGCCGGACTTCTCGAAAGGCGTACTTCTCTTTAGGCGTATTATTAGAAGGAAACGATTTGCGTATTTGTCATTTGAGTTCCATGTCCCGTTTTGTCCTCAGGCAAATGTCAGCCCGATCAGGATTGTCGATCAAATACCTCGACGAGGGTGCGAATAACAGGGGACTCGCCGGATCCGTCCAACAGTCTGGCGAGTAACGTGAGTCAGGTAACCGTAGTTACGACTCATCCGCCCGTACTGATAGACGCAGCAGCTACGACACCACCGGCTGTACGTCGTCAATCGCCGCCGATATCGGAGGTCGTTATAGTCGCGAACGAGACAAACAAGACGCAAGTAAACGAGTCGTCAACGGACGACGACGGGTTTACGTCGCTCGACAGCCTCGAGTACAGCCTTCACGAGCAACCGATCGTAATAACCGAAACATCAAAGCGTATAGGTAAAAAATTGGACGAATCCGAGGTTGTAATAGTGAGTTCGATCGTGAACGAGGATACGAGTAAGGAGATGACGATGAGGAATGAAGGAGGGGGGGACACCAGCCACGTCTCGGTGGTGACGGTCGGCGAGGAGAAAGAACAGGTGAAAGATTCGTCGGTAAATACGCCGTCAAAGCGCACCGCCAGGCGAACAACAACAACAACCTCGTCGAAGAGTGAAACGAGCGCGAACGTGAGAGGCGGCGAGAGTATCGATGATTCGACGAAGAAAGGATTGACGGTCGCCGGTACGACGGTGGAATCGACGGACGTCGACGAGCTTCTTCAGGATACCAAGTCGAGGAAGATGAACGGTCAGTTGATAAGCGAGGGGAGATGGCGCAATTGCGACAAGAAGCAGGAGAAACGAGTCTCGCCGGCGGACTCTTACGAAGCTTCTTCAAAATCACAGAGCGACTCGGGTTCGACGCGTTCGCACACGCCGAACAAGAGCAACGATCGCTCGGACGCCGAGTCCGTAACAACAACCGCGAGTCAAGACAGTCGCGGCTCGAACAAGGAAAATCACGCCGGACGTGATTCGTCCCGTCAATTCCCGGAGCACGAGGACCAAGTCGTCGTCCTCCGACGCAAACCCGAATATAATCGCGAACAACAGGCGAGACCGCCGAGGAGCAAGGAAGACATACAGATGATGAATTTGAAGAAGAAAACGCGCAAGCGTACTCGTAAATTTGAGATCGACGGTGTCGTTGTTACGACGACGACCTCGAAAGTCATATACGGCGACGACGAGAACGGTCGCACCTACGATGATCAGATATTTCGCAAGCAGGAACTTCGCGAGCTCAAGATGTTGCAGAAGATCGAGCAGAAGCAGTTTCAGGATCTGACGCAGAAGTCTCATTTTAACAAAGAACAGCAGGAGAGACGCTTCGAGCAAGAGAGACAACTGTTGGAGCGGGGAGCGGAGACCGATCTTGACGGCCTCGCGAGACAACAGAGACAGCAGATCGAGCGTGCTGAAGGCCAGCAAGAGGCCGACCTACGTCTCGCCTCGAAGAAAATTCGGGCCGAGCAGGAACGCGACTTGAAGCAATTTCGCGACGGGCTCAAGCAAGAGTTACGCCTGCTCAAGCAAGAGATCGATCTCATGCCGAAGGAGCGAAGAAAGAGCGCTTTCAAGATCCGCAAGGAGAAATTGGAGGCCGAGCACGAGGAGAGGGAAAAATTGTTCCTCGAGAAGCTCAACGAGAGCCACGAGACCTCGCTGAGACGATTGTCCGACAGTCACCGCGAGAAGATAGCACTCATGGAGCGGCAATTTTTGCAACAGAAACAACAGCTTATGCGAGCACGCGAATCGGCTATATGGGAGCTCGAGGATCGTCAGATACACGAGAGGCAGCAACTCTTGAAGCGACAGCTCAAGGATATATTCTTCTTGCAAAGACATCAGATGCTCATACGTCACGAGAAAGAGCTCGAACAGATGAAGCGTATGAATCAACGCAAGGAGGATGAATTGGTCAAGAGGCAGACCGTCGAACGCCGCAATTTGCCGAAACGCATACGCAACGAGATGAAAGCGCGCGAAATGATGTTTCGCGAATCCATGCGAATATCCATTAGTTCCGCTCTCACTACCGATCCAGACGCCGAGCGCGACAAGCTTAAAAAATTCCAGGAAAACGAGAAGAAACGCTATCGCGCCGAGCAACAGAGATTCGAGCTCAAACACGCCAGGCAACTTGAAGAGGTCAGGGCACAGAGTGACGCGACGATCAAGGAACTCGAGCAATTGCAGAACGAGAAGAGAAAAATGCTTATGGAATACGAGACGATGAAGCTCAAGGAGCAGGAGGAAGCATACACCAAGGAGCTCAGAGAGTGGAAGGCACAGTTGACACCGCGCAAGCAGGTAACAATCTTTATCGCTTTTTTCTTCTTTCTTTATTTACTTCAAGAAAATGCCAAGTGAGCAAGAATACTGGAGCTGGGCTCGTCAAACGCGCGATTTGGATTTCGAAAGTTCCAAGGCCACATAGATTTCACAATATTTTGAGATATCGGGCTGTCAAACGGAAATGCTGAAATCTTGAACTGACACTTTTTACAC
The DNA here is from genome assembly GCA_964007375.1 of Ophion obscuratus. Classification (NCBI taxonomy): domain Eukaryota; kingdom Metazoa; phylum Arthropoda; class Insecta; order Hymenoptera; family Ichneumonidae; genus Ophion; species Ophion obscuratus. The sequence goes on along the minus strand of OZ023316.1, from coordinate 568,137 downwards.
AAATAGCGCACCATTAACAACTAGTTGGTATAGAATTTCACTACAATCATTTGAAAGTTTGGTCTTGCAAATGTTATCAAATTTTTTGCGAATACATTAATCGCTCTACCATCCTTGAATTTTACGATACGAGCGATTTTTTTTTTACTTTTAGTATTATCGAGGAATGGTTGAGAAAAAAAAAACGTGCAAATTAGTTGCTTGCACATTGCTTCCTTGTCCATTGACTTCCCTCGCCAAAACTTCCTCTGTTAGGACGTTGTCATGAAAATATATGACTGGTCACGGAGGAAGTTTTGTGAGCCAAATGAGATGACGGGGGAGCAATCAGTGTGTTTTTTAAAAACTTGGATGACTTCTGTATTTACCATAGCTTGAACATGATTTGGCATGAACGTCCGATAATTACATTCTTGACGGAACTTTGGTCTCGTAAATGTGTACAGACATTCAAATCATCGATCAATAATACCCACTCTTGTTTAAGGGGGCGTACACAAGTTACGTAACGCCAAATTCCCCAATTTTCGACACCGCCTCCCTTCCGCCACGTACCTCAACCCCCCTCCCCCCGTCTCTATTCCGTTACGTAACGGGTGCTTGAATCACGACGCTTTTAACAATTTTTCTATTTCCAAGGCCCTTTTGTTTATGCAAGCAGTCTTTGAAAATAGCAATTATCAAAACGGAAAAAATCGCCTATGTCAATCGACCTTAGTCAATGGGATAAATAAATTTCATTTTTTTAAAATTGAAAATCTGTTGATGAGTTTTTAAGCATTCGCTGGGACAAGGTCGAAAAAACGTCGTTTCGACAAAAACGCGTTCGTAGTTTTCATTTCGTTTTTCTTGATATAAAGTTGTTTTTTTTAATAATATTCTAGAATATCCAAAGTAACTAGTCCCGGGCGATATGACGGTTCTTCATCTTCATTAGATTTCACAAAATAACAAGACCCTGCACTTCATCTATTGTGAACGATGCCACACTTTTAAGGACTGAGGATCCTCTTACCGGTCACGCTACCTGTTCTCACTAACGTGACTGTAACTCCGTCACCTTCCGGACTTTTTACTTAAAATGTTGCCAACATATTTTTGAATATTTGTACTTTCACGAATTAGAATAAACAATTTTTTTTAAATTCTGTTTGAGAAAATTGGGAAGTTGGGAAAAATTTGCACAGTGGCTTTCCCCCTTAACTGATATCCTGTATAAAAAGCTGCCAACTTTCCGCCGTAAAATTGCGCCTGAATTTTAAATAAAAAAACATGAACATGCAGCAATTTTGCTATTTCTGGCAGTTCCAAAATCGTGACGTAACGCAATCCTTGGCCTCCTCCCCCCTCCCCCTCCTAAATTGCATTACGTAATTTGCGTACGCCTAATTATCAATATTTCATAGGTTTCCCCTAGTTTCGCGACCACGATCGATTTCTTCACTGCATACTGTTCATCCCAAAAAATGCCACTCGCTAATCTCAGGTTTCGTAATCAACAACAGAAAAAAGGCATTATCCATCTCTAACACCCCGTTGTTTTCTTTCCTTCGATATTTTGTTTTTCTCTCTTGTTTTTGTTTTATAGAAATTAGAGGCTGAATTGGCGAGTCAGATGGAAGCGTTGGAGGTCCGCTATCGAGACTATTTGCCTTCCCGATTAACCGCATTGTCTTTCGCGGCGTTTACCTTTTCCGCAATGTCTGTTGCTGCATCGTGGAAAAAGTCTCCGCAATTGCCACGTTCGATGCCAAATTCACCGACCCCCTTCAGTATACCGAGAGTTACACTGCGCAGCAGTGGCTCGGATTCTGGTTCGGTGAATGGTACACTTTCGAGATCCCGAAATTTCCCGTCCGAATCACAAAGTTGAGAAGCGCTGTTTTTTTTTCCCTCGTCATCTGATATTCATTTGTGTGTGTGTGTGTGTCTGTCTCGCTTCGATTTTCCGGCACCCATGAAAACTGGGCGGATTGTTCCAACGGCTAAATAACATTTTTTTACAAGTACTTCGAAACATGCATAAAAAATATACTTGGAGGTTGGAACAAGCAGTTCTCACGTGGATTCATGTTTGGTGTGTAAAGTAATCCTCGTTGATCATTACGTGTCCTGGGGAATCGTTGTCTTGTCTATTTCACAAAGTATACGCATCACCATCAAATGTTGAACAAAAATAAGAAATAACGATATTATTTTTTGTAATTTGTTAATCCGAGTTCTCTCATCAAGTATCCAAGCAGAGATTGAATTTGCAATCGTTTTTCGTTATAACAAAAATGTTAACAAAAAAAAGCCAAGAAAAACATACGATTCCGATCTCGATCCATGTCGAAAGTTCATCGCACTCTCGTCGCTTCTTGTCCCTTCGTCTCGTTCTCGCCTGTCCCTTTCTCGTGTCGTCCATCCTCACGATGTATCTAGGTGTGGTGTGTTTCTATGTTTGGGTTGCTTGAGCCTTATCGGAGTTTGAGGGCTAGCGCAATCATTGTTGGCTCAAATTAGATCGATGTTATAGATACTTGGATCAATATCTCATTGGAATCGCACAAGTTCTCGTCATGACATTTGAATACGCTTCTGTAGGTCGAAAAATATTAACCAAATTAGTGAACCTTTGAAAGACATTCCTCGCGAGAGAGAGAGAGAGAGAGAGTACCGGATATAATCTAGACCCAGAGTCCAGAATTGCTTGGATGGAACGGGTGAATAAGATTACAAAAGGTTAGTCAAACACGTGCAAAAAATAATACTTGTTCGACAGAGACGGCCATGCCGAATATTGCTTTCGCGGTCGATCGTCGCTTCATTATTTCGAGAACATTTTTATTTCATACTTTGTACGTAAATCACCTTGAAACAATGTTTCTATTCTTTCCGTAATTTATCAGATCTGCAACTTAACTTTTTACCTCTTTACGCAACACAATTATGCTCATCTGCGCACATCCGTTTTTTATAACTTATTTTTCTGCACATCCAATGTGATAGCCCAATAAATGACAATATTTTGGCTAAAAAGTCAGCATGTTGAAAGATAAACAATTGAAAGAATAAAAATATTGAACTAAATGGTATTTGATAAAGTAACGTAATGTGCTCAACTCGGTTATGGAGGTACTACTCCATTTGATGATCAGTAATGATGCCCATAGTGACCGCTTAAAGGGTTAGGCTACTGGGACGACGCAAAAATCAGGCTTATTCGAAAAATTAATTTTGAAGGAATAAGTAAGACGATTGAAAAATCATTTGGATAGTTATTTGCATGTGAATTAACAAAGTTGTGCGCCAAATTCCATAAAGAAATGTTAATGATTAAAGAAAACAATCATGCGGAGGAGCTTTGAACGTTAAGGGTTTGATTATGGCAACCCGGTTGATCTGAAACAAACAAAAAACGAGTGATTCTCCCAAAGTAGATAATATTGGCTAAACTTGGCGGAGCGTTTGTTCGTTAACGTGGTTCAATCATTTAACAAACAAAAAAAAACAAATATTTCTTCGTTCTTTGGAGGAAAATTACATCATTATGGTTAATAACTGATGAAAAAAATGTTGAGAAGAAAAACGTCCGTCAATACTAGGCTACAATACACTCATGGCTGTTACGCATACGGAAAATAGCAAAAATCAGGAAAACTCAGGGAGACTCTTCTCTCCTGGAATAATCAGGGAAAAGTTGGGGAATTTTGAAAATTCTCTGGATTTTTTCCAGAATTTACTTTTCGCAAGAATTACGAAAAATGAAACCAACTTGAAAAAAAGGAAAAAGGTAAATATTTTTCAGTGCCAAGTATTGAAAATTTCAAATCTGAACCTAATTTACTCTAAAGCTCTATACATTCGATTTGTCGATACACAACCACACTTTACTTTTTATTTATTTGCACCGATATGAACACTGTTTGCAATAAAAAAAAACAGGTTACAAAAGTTATGTTCTTTATTTGACCCGAATCTTCCGGGAATATTTGTAAAACCTGTGTGGAAAACCTGAAAAAGTCCGGGAATTTCTGAATCAATAATGCGTAACAACCAAGACACAGTTTAAAAAAACATAGTTTCGAGAAAAACGCGCTTAAAGTTTTACTAGCAATTGTATAGTTGTAATCATAAGTTCACCTTTCATCTTCGACTCGTGCACCCTATCTTTGTCAATTTGAGTTGCCCCAAGCGACTATCGACCGTTTGAAATTTTCACAGTAGTCTACCCTTTTAAATCATGAAAACTACGTGCGTCGGTTGCGTTCGGTGAATTTGTAGTTTGAGAATTTTCGACGAAAGAGAAACATTTTTCACATGCGAAACGTGGTAATATTCATTAAACATATAACGCGCAACTTCCGTATCAATATTTTTTAATTTTACTTATCGATTTTTTTGTTAATATTATTGTTATGATTCTGCCTAGAGTTTTGATCATGTCTACTGTTGCTTTGTTGAAGTTTGTTAAGTCGGGTACAGACTTGAGCACGAACGCGAAAGAGAGAGGGCAGGTCGAGGCCTCACTGATGAGCGGGGTTCGCGCTGAAAAATGAGGATGTACGAGGGGCAAACCGAGGCAACTGTTCCGAAGTGCTCCAGTCTATTCTGACCACGGTGACCACGTTTCATCCGTGGACAATCACGTCCAAACTGAGCACGAATTTCTTTTGATCGACCGAGAGCGCGTTTGGCTTGATCGAAGGCTGTGCGCTGAACAACTTGAGGCAGTTTTCCATGTATCGGACCGACGTCCATAATTGCATGCTCGGGCAGCCTCGGTCAGCCGTATTCGCGTTTGTGCTCGTGCCCGGCTTTAGGCTTCCTCGACCGAGCAACATCTTTTCAGCATCATTTTGTAGTTCGCGTGCAAATGTTTTACACACAAATTACCACGATCCGGCCGGGGAAAACATACTTACAAAGGAATTGAGTTCTCATTGATGAAATTAAGTAACCTATTCAGCCTGATCGTCTCGAGAAATTATTGTTTAATCGAAAGAAGTAGGTCCAATTCACTAAGCAGAGACTGAAATGATTTCACTCACGGAAGTTTTTCGTTATTACGTGTTGCACTAATTCCGCATGATCTCTGTAAGATCTGTAAAGATTCGGAGCTCATATAGGCGCGGGAAAGCTATACTTGGATAATTTTTACTCCATATCATTACCACGTTCAACAACCGGGCGTGAGGAAAGAGGCCTATCGTAGCTCTTATTAATAACACACATTTACAAAGTCAACGGAGTCATCATTTATTTATGTCTGTTTGCATTCATTTAATTGAACCATTCGTGTAACGTTGCAGAGGCTTGAGGAACAGTTTGCGATGCAACTGGAGGAGCAAGAAGCTATATACGGACCGAGTGCTATACCCCTCTGCTTGCCACCGGATCTTCCGGATCTGACGCATCACACAGCTGGTTCTACCCGGAGTTCTTTGTCGTCAGTGAGCGAGGGCTGATAAACGTTCCTTCCCAGAGCTCTCTCTCTCTCTCTCTCTCACTCTTTATTTCTCCCTTTCTTTATTGCTTTCTATCTCTCTTACACCAATCGTTGTTTAGTATTAACGGTGGACGACAAAGAAACGAACTTTATTCAATTATCTTCGGATTTTCGACATCGTTAAACTCATCAACATATACATGACACACACAAACTCACAAACACACACACACACCACAGCACCACCTTGTACAGCGATTTTTCTGTCAGCCAACTGCTGCTAATCGATATTCACAAACAATACTGTACAGGGCGCTTTGACAGCGGTTAGAAGAAAACGTTTTACACATTGTACTACCGAAATTTCATGATTCATCATGGAGGCGATAAAAATTGAGAGGAGGAATGAAAAAAAAGGGGAATGGAAAAGGAAAGGCGTAGTGTATATAGATCGCGATGTTTCTTATGATGCTTACAAGAAGAAAAGTATACTAAATGTCGGCACAGTCCGCTATGATCCGCCCGATCAATGTTTCGAAATGTCACTGACGACTTGTAGGCATTTCCAATTTTTTTTGTACCAAATAACAGTCATAGCACCTCATCATTTATACATACATATATGTATATATAAACATACATAAGCACATTTTGCGTTTGGGTATGTATTTTAAACTATTCGTTATCCTTGCCTTCATTTTTCATCGATATAGAGTATTAGTTTTAACAAAACTGCTTTTGGTTGGCGGGCTATGACAATCATTTTTCAGAGGACCCAATTTTTTTTTTCATTATCTACGCCGAATTAAGCTCCATAGAATTTTTTTCAGTTTAAACCCTTCGTCATCGAGAGGTATGGTTTTCGTTTGCGAGAATCACTGTATCGAAAAGAAACTATTATAAGGTCGCATAAATACAAATAAGACGTTGCGAAGAATATAATGCGATGTACAGATGTATGTATGTATGTATCTGAGGGTAAATTAATCCACATGCATTGTAAACGAGACACGATAATTGTAGACCGATTATCGATTGAAAAAAAAAACTAAACGTCAATTCTCGTGGAATTGAATGTTGACACATTTTTCGTTTCAAACGCGGCTGAGCAAAGGGAAAAAGGGCCAATTCGCCAATTTGTTGATATTTCCAATAAAGTGGAAACGATGCGATCGGATCAAAAACAAAGGGAAATAAATACGACGTGAGAATATTAATATATATTTTGAAAACAAAAGAACAACTTGGTGCGTGACGAGAGATAATATACAGCGTTTTTTGCGTCTCACACGACAAAACCAATGCTCACTGTTCTGGCATTGCATACCGAAGCCAAAAGAATATTTACAATAATATTTTCAAGAAAGAGAAAAAAAAAAGAGTGGAAAGATGTCATAGCAATAAGTGCCGAAGAAAGTAGAATACAAGTTTTGCAATTTTTCTCTACCGCACGACGATATGGAAATACGCGAAATAAAAATAACGTCCACGTGGTCTGGAGAATTGCAAAATATCTAAATAGGCCGTATGAGGGTAGAGGAAATAAAACGTTCGGCTAAAACACTTTGCGGATATGATACAGGAACTTTTTCCATTAAAGTAAACAAATATATTTTAATAAATATACAAAAATCGCACTAGATATCATATGAACGAAAAACAAACAAATAACAACACCAAATATAATACTTCTGACGCGTTTTGCCATTAATTGACGAAAAGAAAAAACCCCATACAATGTCATAGCAAATCCCGTTTCGAGTAGCGAAAGCAAATGTCCTCTTTCCTTTAACTCACCTACTTCCACGTAAAATACAATTTACGGTTATCCTTACCATTAACATGAAAATACAAGACGAAATGAAAATAAATGTGTGTGTGTGTGCGTGCGTGCGTGCGTGTGTATATATATACTATAAGAGAAAACGGGATAAAAATGAGTTTCCGCCAAGTCCCTTAGACATAAAAACAAATCTACCAGAATAATATCTATTCTTGATATATTCTTGAATAATATATCTCCAGCGTAGGAATGTTACCCATTGCTAAAAAAAGAAACGATAAAACGTCCAAATGCTTTTATTTCAAGCTCGAAAAAATGTGTATGGGTGTTTTTTTCATTTGTTTCTTCCGCAACGACCAAAGCTTCGGTTGCACAATTCAATCATACGGTTATATCCCGACCTTAGTTCAACTTTTTCTTTGTGAAGGTATTATAGTGAAAAAATTCATTTTCCTTTGTCAGCGAATGACCTTTAGACGAAAGTGTTAAAAGATAAATGGCAAACGTAAAATAATAAACTCCAGTCAGACCAAGATTATTGTCCATTCCGATACAAGCTTCGCGAACCTTCCAAAATATAGATAATCGGATATTAGTATTTTTGTTGTCTTTTCTCAGACAGAAATATTGTTTTTACGTGAGAACAAAATTGGGGTATCTTTTGTCCACGACCTCGAGGGAAAGATAAAAAACGAAAAGATGTATAACTGCCTGCGATCTGAGGCACCCGAGGTTTTTTCTACTTTTCAGTCTAGCTGTTTCTTCCTTTGTCTCATTCTCTCTCACTCTCTGTCTCGGGGGGGGGGGGGGGGGGGGCAGAGCTGGCGAAAGAGCGCCCCTTGAAAATCGTATCACTTTATTTATCTTTCGTCTTATTTAATTTGTACATTGATCTTCATTATTATCAACTTGTAAACGAATGCTTGGCGAATGCTTCCATTTGGATAACATCCAATTGTTTTGTATATTTATATCATGGGTCAGATGTTAATTTTTAAATGTTAAAAATTACATGCATCGATTACTAATGATGTATCGTTGCTATAATGGAATATTGATTCGGAAGAATTACATCTTCAACTATTGTTGCGTACGCGAGCTGCAATTTGTTGGAAATACATTTTCTTTTTTCCATCTTACTGTACGAGAAAAATACAGTAATTTGCCTCCATATCGCGTCTCTTAATCCTTATCTTTGTAATCATCCCGTCTCGCTTAAGTTGCGTCATCCAATGCGACAACATTTACAACGATGTACTTTGGAAGATGGTTCGAAATTTGTATTTCTCCTTTGAATGCTTGTAGCGTGTTGTAAATCGTCGAAGAAGAATTAACATTACGTTTGTTAATAAATTGTAATTAACGAAGACAAGAGGTGAACATTTCGATGCTAAGGATGGTTGAGGAATTTGTTGTTGAGATTAGACCGTTTATGGAGCTAGTGCAGTAGGAGGGCTGAATTGTAACTGTTATTTGAGACAAGTTCACTGTAACAAATTATATTATTATTACCATTATTATTATTATTATTATTATTATTTGCTCAGAACTGGATATGTTTAAGTTCAACATTAAATATCTGTATCATTTATATTTACTATTCTTAACTAGGCGATATATGATTAGGGAGAAAAAAAAACAAGTAATAAATATTTTAATGCTAAAGTTCCATTTGTCTGAATTCTGCAAATAAGTGCTTTTCGGGAAATAAAACGAAATCTTCGATCCTGCACGATAAAATAACTGAAAAATCGTTAAAATAAAATACTTTAAGGGATTAGGCTACTGTGACGACGCGAAAATCAGGGTTATTTGAAAGAAAAAAAGAAAAAAAAACTAATGGTAGGAATAAGTATGACTGAAAAATCGTTTCCACATTTATTTCTGTATACATTAAGGCGTTACCCCCACTTGTAGCGCAAAAAAGGCCTTTTTCATGAATTTTTTAAAAGAAAACTGCAAAACTTTTTTAATCGATCAATATACCATCTTAAAGAACACGTCTTGAAGAACTTTCAGTAATTTTTTATTGAAAAATATTACATTGTTTAGTGGCAAATGGCCGTCAGTGAAATAATGTTTTTATATACACGGTTTGCGGTAACCAACATTGCGGCGAAGTGGATCATCTGAAAAAAAAAATGCGGATGGATTTAGTCAAATATAAGTATAAAGTTGTCTTTAATCGAAGGATTTTAAAAAATATTCATTTTTCACAAAATGGCGGACAGTCAAAGTTAATGGTTCGATTTTAACGAAAAAAAATCGAACGATTAAAGACTACACTTTTATGTATTAAATAAGCCTGCAAAATTTCAAGAAGATCGGTTCATTAGTGTTCGAGTAATCTTGGTCACCGACTTCAGAAATGCCATTTTGAGAAAAACGCGTTTAAAGTTTCAATTTCTGGTCGTTTACACAACGGATTCTTCTCTTTCAACGCTCATATCTCAGTCTCAATTTTGTTCGGATCGACTTGAAATTTTTAGGACATATTCTCAGATACTTATACTTCAAAAAAATGCAATTAAAAAAAAACGATTTTTTCAAAATGGCAAGTGGGGGTAACCCCTTAACAAAGTTGCGTACCAAATTTCATAAAAAAATAATAACTAAAGAAGTTATGAACAATCTCTTTTTGTTCAATTTTTCGAGGCAAAACGTCATCATTATTGTGAATAACTGATAAACAGAGAATGTTAAGAAGAAAAACGGTAGCCAAGACTAAACTACTATTACACTGAATAAGTGTACGAAATCTCAAGTCAGTCCGTTCATTAGATGTCGAGAAATGGTATATACTGTTTTTAAAACATAGTTTCAAGAAAAAGGCGTTTGAAGTTTAACCAGCAGTTCTATCCTAATAAGTTAACCTTTCATCTGCAATTTCGGGTGTACGTCAATTTCGCAATAACCTACCGCTCAAACAAGCTTGTTGATGTATCAGTAGTGGTTTGTAATATGTGAAGAGTATTTTACCAATGACGGTGCATAGAGAAGTTTGATTAAAGAATAGTGATAAGACGTTGAGCGCGTTGCGTGCAAACCGACACACCCATGTGGGAAGTATTGTCAGTCGGGTGACGATAAGCTTGCGGGATATTTTATCTAGTGGTGGAAATGTTTTTCATTGTGGTTTGCGGGCTCTGTTTTTATATAAAACAGTCAATCCGTAACTCATCGTGACTCAGTGGTGGCAAAATATCGTCGAGAAAAGTTTGCCTCGAGTATTTCGCAAATTATCGCTCGCTGCAGTACGTTTTGTATATCGTGGAGGAAAAAACGATTGCTCATAGACACGGTCTTGCATACAGGGCTCGCAACGAAACTAAATTTTCGTGGTGGGGGTAGGCATGCTTATCGGCTTCACTTTTCGATTCACTAGGCGCCGTTACGCGTCGCTACTAGCAAGGGGAAGTAGTTTCCCCCTTACCTCTTACCGGCGAATGGGCCCAAGGTGTTTACGTATGTTTTTGTGGCGCGATTGTCGAAATAACCTTTATTTGCGACCATATACCAGAAGGTTCTACGCGATTTACCGTGATATATTTTTCATCGTGTTTTTACGCATAAGTATGAACTTTTTTTTCGTAGTGCTTGCGAAAAACGTCCGACGTGTCCAGAAACGTCGAACGATACAAAAAATGGCTCGATGCTATTCCGGGACTGAAAGAGTCTCAGCGCGTGTGCGAAAAACATTTCGAAGAACGATGTATTGTGAGACATTGGAGAAAAAACGATGTAAATGGTCGTAATATGTGCTGGTATGAATTAGTGTATTCAAAAAGTCTTCAGTTTTTTTTAGATGAAAGTAGTCATCTTTTTTTTTAATCAATAAATTTTTTTAATTGGTTTCGTATATTATGCAGTTTACACGACAGTACGGTAAATTAAGTTAGGGCAAACGGCGCCTGCGTTGCGTTCAGGAGGGAAAAGGACAGAAGAGCTATTTCTCTCTTCGTCGCACCACTACTTCCCCTTGCCGCCGCGCACCAAGCGGCAGAAATCGGAATAAAAAACCGAACCGCTAAGGGGTTCCTGCCCCCACTACCGCCGTTGTCAGACCTGTATGTAAGACCGTGCTCATAGATCAACCGTGCATTCAGAGATGGCCGATTCCGCGGGATCATCGAAACTTCGTGTCTGCGTTATTGGTGCGGGAGCAGCCGGACTTTGCGCCATTAGACATTTGACGAGCGAGCCGAGAAACTTCGAGCCCGCGGTTTTCGAACAGCACTACGATGTCGGTGGTACTTGGATTTACGAGGAGAAAATCGGTCTTGACGATAACGGATATCCTATACACTCGAGCATGTATGCAAATTTGAGGTCAGTCTTCAATTACATCATTATAAAGGGAAAGAGCGATCGACCGGACGAGAACATTTATCGAAACTATTTATTCGCTAGTCAATATTATTACGATGTTTTTTAAACACACACATTCGCCTTTTTATTTTCAGAACAAATTTGCCTTTAAAGATTATGAATTTTCCGGATTTCCCGACGCTAGGACAGGGGAGCGATGCTGCTTGCGGCAATCATCGTGATGTTTTGAATTACTTGCGCGATTACGCCGATCACTTTCAACTTCGTCAATATATTCAGGCATGTATTAAGAACTCTGTCAGATGCTTGGATTCGTTTAGGACTTATTTTTAAATATGGTTTTTTAAAGTCAGGGTGCTCTTTGCAAAGACTGGAATTATGCAAAACATATTTTATCTTTTATTCTTCAAGGCAGTATTGTTGGCTAGAGCGCTGTTTTCGAGGTAATTTCTAGGATGTAATAAACAAAACAATAAATGCACACGTTTCTTAATCCTTCAGGAATATGTACAAATTAAAAAACAAATTATTATGAGGTAATTTTGTACGTTTGTTGAAAACAGTGCGCGGAAAATGGCGGCCCCCAATTGGCGATCAGTGTTCTGGACGTTGTATAAATAGGGAGAAAACCAAACATATTTTTCATCTATATGCGTGTGTCGTGTTTGATACCAGATCCAGCGAAAAAAATAGTTTACAAAATTGCGGCAATCTAACCTTTGGATATCAATTTTTTTTACATTTATGAACATTTTACGATTTGTATTAAATATTATTTCGACTTAATTCTGCTATCAACGTTGAAAAATACACTACTGTACGGGTATGCCAAATCGAAGCTCAATCGGGCAATTGGTTATTGAGATATCGTGGTTGCCGATTTAAAAAGGATAATTTCAAGAAAAACGTGTTTAAAGTTGCTGCGTCTCGATCGCGATCCCCGAGCGTACTGCTTATCATTTTTACAACTCGGCTAATTTTATGAGTTTCATTTACCGATTTCCACAGACGTATTCAGAAATGACTGTAGGGTAATAAAATAAACCCTAAAAAAATTTTTTTTTTCTGCAAAATAATACTGCCTTAAGTGGTCTTCTCACCTTAGATGCAAATAAAAAGGCTATTTTCATGATTTTTTTTTTGATACGTTTATATTATAGATATTGATATAAAAGTTGTTACACTCTTAATAAATACATCTTCGAAATAGATCAATTTTTTTTTAAATTTATTTAAATCACTATTTATAGACGAAAATGTGAAAATGGTTTTATAGACGAAAAAATGTCCTAACAAAATTGTAGGTCTGCGCTGTTGATGAAATCGCGAAGATCGATCATCTGAAAGAAAAAAAAACCGAGTTTTAGATTCTGTATGTTAATGGCTATAGCACATATCATACGATTTTTGATGTATGCAAAAATAACAAAATGGCGGATATAAAAAAAAGAAATGTTTTTTTTTCACCGTTTATTAGCAAAAAAAGTCGGTTTACTGACGATAGTTGAACGTGAAAACGTCATAAGAAAATACTGATGGAATGGTTTCATTTTTCAAAAGAAAATTTTAATTTTATTTTTTTGATAGATATTTTGTATGGATATAGAGAAGGAGGTAAATGGAAATCACAATTGAATTGATCAAGTTACATTTATTTGTACGCATAAATACAATTATGTCAATTTTTTTTTTTTTTTTACAATGTACATAGTTTTTACAAGTATGAATATGCTTTGAGCAATTGTTTTACAACTTTTATTTTTTTATAAAATTCTTCGTTCAGAAAATCATTTTAAATTTACAAAATACTTGAATAAAATTTATTGTTTAAATTTCTACTCGACTGTTAAAATTTAATTTTTGATTTTATTATTTTATAATAATAAATTTTGTATTGACATTATTTCTTTCAGCAAGTAAACTGAATAAAAGTTGTTGTTCAATTAGTTACTTAATTATTTTTGCAAATTTAATTGTAATTTGTTGTAAAAAAGTAATAATTTTGAATAATTTATTATAAGAATAAACTGTGATTAAATTATTGTTCATAAATCTTAAATTAAAAATTAAAAATTTGGAAACATCATTAAAATTTTTGTAACTCTAGCTTTTAAAAAGCCCGCCTCAATGTGTTTGATATAGGAGAAAATTGTTCCCTTTGACGGCTGGCTGGTCCAACCTGTCATTTCAGACACGTTGTTATGATATGTGGAAGATTTAACATTTATGTTTTAATTTATTGAAATCATAGCTACGCTCGATAATTATTTCGATCGAATAGTAAAGCAATTGATTTTTTACTCATCGTGAAATAGTTCTGTTAACTTATTGTTATAGTTTTGTCAATTATAGCATAACCTACAATCGCTGCACAAGCGGACCGATGCTATTTATTTTAATGATGAAAGCACGAATATTCGACAATATATCACTGAACATATATTTAATATCGAAAGAATCATTAGCTTTATCGCCGCAATTATCGTTGCTATTGACAATTGACACCACATTCACTTTTCACTGCACTTCATACTTGACGAAAACATGTACATGTATTATTGTATAGCAGCTGTCCACGCGGACGCATCGCTCATGGCCTCTGCACACTGCGCGCGATGGGCGACAAGCGATGAGCGATATTCAATGAGAGCTCGAGTATGACGGAAATGCTCTATGAGAGTGACGTTGCCATTGGATATCGCTCATCGCTTGTCGCTCGTCGCTCGCAGTGTGCAGAGGCCATCACTCAAGTAGGAGAGAGACAGATGTCGAACGCTGCCGAACGCGGAGGCCGATTGTGCCTCTTTGTCGCTCGTTCCGCGCTCTCGCTTACACTTCAAGCCTTAAATGGAACGCCTCAGAGCGAGGTAACGCCGCATGAGTCATGTTTTTTCGTGCGTGCAGCCGGCTCCATCGAATTATAAGACGTTGTCACGTCAAAAAGTAAATATCAGAATTTAAAAAAATCCTTGATTAGCTATAGTTGTAAAGAATATGCGGTTAAAATTTTATAAGGATCGGTTCAGTAGTTTCGAAGAATTTATCAACAAGCCGTCGAAAGACGTTGTTTCGAAAAAAAACGCGCTTAATGTTTGTTTCGGTTATATAAAAACATAATTAAAAAAAAATGTATTTCGAAATTGTATTTATTAAGTGTAACAACTTTTATATCAATATTATAATATAAACCTATAAAAAAATCATGAAATCATGGCCTTTTTAGCGTCTAAAGTGAGAAGACCCCTTAAGCAATTTTGTTAACTTGAGAGTACTTTGGACTCGGGATTTTTTAAAAATAATCGACTACGCACAAATACCTTATTTTTGTTCCTCAGTTTAACACACGCGTCGAGGAGGTTCGGCCAGTTGTCAATGGAGACGATTGGAAAAATACAATTTGGAAAGTTCGAGTGAAGAATATGAAGACAGATGTGATTGAGGCAAAAGAATACGATGCAGTAATGGTTTGCAATGGGTAGGTCACAAATCGATTACCGGTCCCGTATGTACACGGTGAGGCACAAGAAGTGTTACAGAGCAATAGCACTCAAACTATTGATCATATCCAAAAATGTTTCAGACAAAAGTTCCAGTGTTCGAGAAGGCCCTCATACTGGACCACCCTATTTTTTTCGGTGGAGGCGCTGAAGCTAAGTCAAGGTCAACTCCACGTTATTAAATGGAATAGTACATTTTTTTTCAACTATCTTGTAAAACACCTCAAGCCGCATAAAAAACGTCAGGGGGTCAAAGTCGTTCAAGGTCAATATCGATAATTCAAATCTAAATAGGTGACCTTGAATGATCTTTAATGACTTTGACCCGCTGATGTTTTTTATGCGCCCCGAGGTGCTCCATAAGATGGTGGAAAAAAATGTACCATTCCATTGAAAAAAGTGGAGTTGACCTTGACGTAGCTTCAGCGCCTCCACCGATAAAAAATAGGGTGGTCCAGTATGACGGTCTTTTCAAACACTGAAACTTTTGTCTGAAACATTTTTGGATATGATCAATAGTTTGCTCTCACACACACACACACAACACACACACACACACACACACACACACACACACACACACACACACACACACACACACACACACGCACGCACGCACGCACGCACGCACGCACGCATATATATATATATATATTAGGGTGGTCGTTATTTGGGTCCAAATTTTATTTTGTCACTCCCAAGGGCTTAAATGTCCCCAAATATATTTTTTTTAGGTAGCCGAGGTCCCAGCCTAGTAGATCAATTCTAAGTACCTTTGCAAAGCTGTTGAATTTCACTTATTGTAGTAGGCATTCGATGCCAATTTAATTTTTTTTCCAGTAATTGAATTCCACGGTGAATCGGCAAGTTGAGATAGCTTATTAATTAAAAGCTTCGACAACGTTCATAAAAACTTAAAAGCGATGGGAGATACGACGATCATGCAAATAACCTTTTTTATACAAAATGTAATGCTCTTCAAAAAATATTACTCTACAAATAAGATTTTTTTCTTTTTTCCAAAGTTTTTGAAATATTTGGAAAAATGAAGCGGGCAACTACATTTTCTTCTCTTCAAACAGAAAATTCGTTAAGAAATCTCGACCGAGACTTTTTCCGAGTTCTCGAATTTCAATATTTTAATCATGTACGATTTTTAGTACAGTAGAGTTAATTTTTGTTTCCAATCGCATAATTTTACATTATTAAGAAATTAGTATTCTATTATGTATTAAGCAAAAAAATTGTAATGTTGGAATGTTGATAGTTTTTAATGTGAATTCTTTAATACATACACTTATCTCCTTTTGAATTGAATTATTTATTTTTATTATCCATTAGTTTATATTATAATACGCAAATTGTTCAGTAAGACGCTAACTTGTTTCGTACTGTTCCAATACTGTGGATTTCCGTGCATCTGGGACTTTCTTTTTATAATCTGCTAGAATCTGAATAAGGAATTGTTTCTGGTCCTCGTTTTTCGTTAATATATTATTATATTCTTCCATTAATTTGATGGCTCTCTCTCTCTCTGCTGTGCCATTAACAACCCTTATATTTTTAACACGGTTTAAGCCCTCGTTATAAATGTCATTGTGTGGCCATTGTGATGGTTGAATCTCCAAAAAATCCATGTTGATTTCAAATCTTTGAAAAAACCGCCTAGATTGGGATTATATAAAAGAATCAAGGTTTAGACCGTACAAACTTTTTACATTGCTCACTTCTACACACGTTTCTGACAAGAAAATTCATCATCAATATTTTCTAGCTTGACCACGATTCATCGTTTTACATCATCTGATAATTCCTCGTCAAAAAATGCCAATGCAGCTGAATCTGCATTCAAGTACCACAAGTGATTTTGAATTTTTTTTACCGACATTTGAAATAAGTTTGAGTCTATTAATGTATAATCCTGCAGTTTCTTTATGAAGTGCAAATCATGATTGGGGGCTGCAGGCCCGAGAGAGGACACGTAAACCACGCTCGGATATAAATCAGTACGATAAAAATACATATTTCAGATAACCATTTTTCTACTTTCGTCTTGAATTTTAATTGCTTGCGAAATAAAAACATTTTCAAAACGTATATGGCCTTTGACATCCAACGAGCATGATGAAACACACCTGGCTTCCAAAATTTAATGCCACCACGAGGGATTTTCCCGACAAATAGCTGCACCAACAGTAAAAATTCCTCATAGTCTTCTCGGGGTTGGATGCTTTTTAATTTATTATGCACGAGTATATTGATATCATCAATATGATCATGCAAAATCTCATGTAAATCCTCATTTGCGATAGCGGTGTTATAATCATTTCGGTCGAAATTCGAGCAGGCGTCTTGAAAACGTTTAAATAGAGGAACATTAGGAGTTTGTTGTTGAATGGAATTTTTGCTCGAAAACAGCTCTCAGAATTAACTCGAAGATATGGTGTCTGCACGGTAATAATAACTGGATTTTTTTCCAGTAATCGTTCTAATATAACCGCAGTACCATTTAAACGACCAAAGTTAGATGGTGTGATATCGCAACAAGTGGCTTTAATATAATCGGACAATCCCCAATCGACAATGACCTCGAAAAGTGCACCTGCCTGAGATATTCCTGTTCCATCATCCAATTCTGGTAACCCTAATATTTTATCAGTATCACACTACTTATAATGGCTGGTAATCTTTCAGCCATTTTGCGATTCAACATGTTTGGGAGCATTTTCTCATCCCAGTGTAAAACTCCCGATTTCCAGTCTACATCTTCGAATACCCGCCTAATATTTTGATCTTTTGCCTTGCGTATTTGTTCTCGGTATCGTCGAATGGATGATCTATTTAATACTAACGAATTTGCATCAAAATTAAGCACCACAGCAGCAGACATGATTAAACGCACAGCATTTCGATCACTTATTTTACGTCGGTCAAGTGCTGCCAGTAATGGGTAATTTAAAATATTTGTAGTTCCACATGCTCGTTTAAGCTTGGATGGTCCAGGTTCTTATTGGCCTTCAAGGATAGTTGAAGCAATGAATTCATCGGAAACATTTGAATATGTCGAAATACTATTTTAGCTCCCAAGATTCATCTCTTGACTCGACATCAACTCAATAATATCATCTGAAAAAATGAAATGAACGGTTTTTCTTTTTAAATTAAGCTATATTTTTTGCAATATTTTTTTTCTTGCTGAAACACTCTCAATTTAACTAATTGATAAAATATAAGATAGTCTTATCCAAAGTTTCTGTTTGCTGTTTGCTTTTTTTTTACACATTGCTGATCCATTTCGTCTCGTTATGAATTTTCCCTCTCCATTGTATCATATTCTGACTCAATATTGGCGATATGCCCGACTCTTCCATCTTTTCTTTGATTCGGCAAAAACATATTTTCGATTTCATCAATCATTTTAAAAATATTTACATTAGCGATATCAAACGGATTTTTCAGCGATGAAACGAAATCTTGCTCTTTCTTCTGATTATTTTCTCTTGATTTTGACTTTTGTAGAGCTTGATACTCACCGTATAATTTTAATATTTTGTCGATACAATGATCGTCCCTTTGCGTAGGCAAATTCGCCATTCGCCAAAAGACTTGATTTATTGTTTTCGCGACACTCGCTCGCAATTGTGATTTTGATATTCGCGTGAAAAAAAAATACTTTCATGACTTGTAATTTTGATGATAACTTGTTTCCAAGAATTTGAGTGTCGACATCTCCGATCAAATAAATGTTTTGACGTAATATCGATCTTGAAGACTAGCAACAAATTATTAGATGTATTGAAGCCGAGGTAGCTCCGTCACAGCTGTTTTTTTGTTTTGTTAAACACACAACACACCCACACACACGTGACAATAGTGTAATTCGATTCACTATGTATGACTCATAGAGATTCACTGTGCATGACTCATAGAGAGAAATGCAAATTCCCGAGTAATACAGCACTGTCAATTACCGAAACATTTAGAAAACTCCAGTGTTCGAGAAGGCCGTCATACTGGACCACCCCATTTTTTTATCGGTGGAGGCGCTGAAGCTAAGTCAAGGTCAACTCCACTTTTTTAAATGGAATGGTACATTTTTTTTCAACTAGCTTGTGAAGCACCTCAAGTCGCATAAAAAATGTCAGTGGGTCAAAGTCGTTCAAGGTCAGTATCGATAATACAAATCTAAATAGGTGACCTTGAATGACCTTGAACGACTTTGACCCGCTGATGTTTTTTATGCGGCTTGAGGTGCTCCGTCTACGCGGTGAGATGCTCTCCGTTGAGGAGCACTGACAATTACCTAAAACATTCAGAAAACTCTGTTTCATTAAAAATCACACAGAAATAAATAATCGAAGCTCGAAGCGCCCTATCCGTTGTGCCGTTCAGCCTTTCTTACGGTAAACGTAAGTCCGGAACCCATTAATATATTTGGTGCGGATTTTGAACCCACAGCCATCATCTAATCGTGTTAACGATCATAAAAATGGATATTAAATATAAGAATGCACTGAATACAAAAAATAAAAGGGTTTGATAGCATAACGCAGACAATTCTAGACGCTTATATATATATATATATAAACAAAAACTGAAAAAATTATTCCTGATATTTTTCCCTTGTATGAAACATTTTCCCTAACTTGAAAAACTTATTGAAAATAATTTACATTTCATCATTCCAATTTTTTTTAGCTTCGTAAATGATCAAATACTTTCATAATAATATAAAATTATGCGATAGGAAACAAAAATTAACCCTAATATACTAAAAATCGTAAATGATTAAAATATTGAATTCGAGAACTCGGGAAAAGTCTTGGCCAAGATTTCAACGAATTTTCTGTTTGAAGAGAATAAAATGAACTTGCCTTTTGAAAGTTGAACTTTTGAAAAAAGAAAAAATTTTATTGAATATTTTTTGTAGAGAATTTATTTTTTTTATAAAAAAGGTAATTTGCATTATCATCGTATCTCACATAGATTTTGAGTTTTTTTTAACTTTGTCGAAGCTTTTAATTAATAAGCTATCTGAACTTGCCGATTCACCGTGGAATTCAATCACTGGAAAAATGTTTCAACTGGCATTGAATACTACGACAATAATTGAAAAATGTGCGAAGTTTGAAATTTTTCGGTGCAATACTGCGGACGGAAAAAAACATAAGATACAAAGTGTCAAAAATCGTATGTTAATCAAATGGTGAAATTCAACAGCTTTGCGAAGGTACATAGAATTGATCTACGAGGTTCGGCCTTCGGCTACTTAAACAAAAATATATTTGGAGACATTTAAGCCCTTGGGAGCGATAAAATAAAATTTGGACCCAAATAAGGACCACCCTAATATATATAATATATTAAGGTGGCACAAATTTAAGCTCTTTTTTTCCTTTTTCTCATCGTCCAATGGTCTTCTTTAGAGAAAAAAAATACTTTCGCCGAAGCTGCGAGCGGTCAAAAAATATTTAGAGGTCTCTCAAACCTCACAAAAATGCAAATTTTCATTTAAAAAATCGATTTTTTTCTCATCCACGTCACCTCCATAAATTTTACGCTTTATAATTTGTTATTAACCTCGCGAAAGCCGTAGCCGGCCAATGAATAATTAGCGGTCGCTCAACGTTTTCGAAATTCACAATTTCCGCCAAAAAATTAATCTCGCATGCATTATAAATCCTTGGAGCGTAACAACTAAATAAACAGCGAAGTAATACCTTTTCTGAATAACTTATTATAATAATTTGTAACAAACACCAATTAGACGATATGTGTTATTATGTATTACCATGTATCATTGTATTATTTCATCGCTCGATGCGCAGAAAACAGCTGCCATTTCAGTTCTACGAATAAAACGACCTATAATTTCGTTTACGAACAAGATCTTTGAAGAATTTTTCGCGAGGTTCATTTAAAAATTATAAAGCGTAAAATTCATGGGTGAGAAGTGTTTTTTATTTAAAAAAGATAATTCAATGGTGAGAAAAAAGAACAAAATTGAGCCTAAATTTGTGCCATCCCAATATATATACACAAACATTGAATATTCGCACATTAAAATATTACAATACCTAAATATTCAAATATTTCAGTCACTACTTCGAGCCGAAAATACCGAATATACCAGGCGTCGAAACTTTCTCAGGAAACGTGATACATAGCCACAATTACAGAAAACCAGATGCATATGCTGGAAAACGCGTGGTTGTTTTGGGAGCGGCGTCTTCGGGCATCGATATCGGTATTGAGCTCACTGGACACGCCAGCCACGTATATCTCAGCCACAATCGTGATAGGTAACAAAATCGTCGTTTTTTTCGAATTAAGAGATCGTGTGGGATATACGAGAGTGATGAGGTCAAAACAAGAATTATAAAATTCGTTTCGTATGAACTTTTCATGTTCCCTCCTCCCTTCTATCAGATTGATTGGACCACTGCCTAGGAACATGACTCAGGTGGTTGGGGTGGAGCGGATTCACGGAAAGGAGTTTGTTCTACACAACGGTACAATTGTCGAAGCCGATTCGTTCATCTATTGTACCGGTTACAAATACAGTTTTCCATTTTTCGACGATAGCTGCTCGATAAAGGTTGACGAGAATTATGTCAGTCCGCTGTTTAAGCACCTTATCAATATTGAAAATCCGTCGATGTGCATCGTTGGAATTCCCACTACCGTTATACCGTTCCCACTGTTTCACATGCAGGTAAAAAAGACACAAATCGAATTCTTTGGGCACAGACCATGTGAAATCTAAATGGAGGTTAATTTATTTTCGGACAAGGGGACCTTACCGGCTGTCACTCAAGGATTTTCATAAGTCTCAGATGTGTTGTAGAGGGACCTACCCTGAGTACCTGAGTAAAGGGATTTTATACAAGGCTCTTTAGGTTTCGAGAAAAAAAAACGTTCGAAATTTTAACTCGTAGCTACTAGTAGCCACTATAACGGTACGGTTGCATTTTTGTCGAACCAGCGGGCGTGGCCGCGTGGGCAAGGTTCCCGGTTCTGACGCTCGAGGTCCAGGGTTCGAGCCCCGTGATGGCGTTTTTTTTTTCACAAAATATAAATAAATTCGATGGATGATGCAAAACCGTCTAATTATTTATTATTATTTTATTTATTTATTTTTAAAACATTTTTATTCATTTTTTGATTTTTTTACTTTGCATTTTTGTTTTTAATTATTTATTATTATTTTATTTTTCACGCAGAAAAAAAAGAGAGGAAGAAATTATAACATCTTTCACAAGAAACTGGAGTTTATTATATTTCATTACAATATACAGGTTTTTCTTACTCGCTAATCACTGTGGTCGCGTGTTACATCGGAACAATATTGCGGGTGGTATTTGTCGTAAAAGCAAGCAAAACACGAGATCAAAGAGCAACGCGCACATTGTATAAAAGCTATGGCCTTGCAGGCGCAGGGAGTTTTGAGCAGCGTTATTAGAAAGCATACTTGATTGACATTTAAAAACAGCGGTCTTTCCTCAATTAACTTCGATGCAAACCACGCATGTTTAATCATCGGCACGAAAGCAGGTGCGCTTAAATGATGAAGAATCAAAGAATGAATTTGTTTGGAATCTTCCCTTGACGCAATTTCTCTGTTATTTTTTTAACAAATCGGGAACATTTTGTATTTGTTTTGTGAAAATTTTCACTTGCCGGTAAAAATATACATCGCACGGTTGGCAAAACGTTTTTTCTCGAAAACTAAAGAGCCTTGTATAAAATCCCTTTACTCAGGTACTCAGGGTAGGTCCCTCTACAACATATCTGAAACATCAAAATCCGTGAGTGACAGCCTGTAAGGTCCCCTTGTCAGTTCAACGTACACTCTCGCGGGCTTTTACATATTACCCTTCCCCATATAACCCTTTCTATCACTTCTTACCGGCAGTTTGCTACCTAACCTAACTTCCGTTGCGTCCACAGCCGTCTTAAGCTACACTATACCGCATTTGGCAAAGGTACAGTGTCTTTTTCGGTGGCGTTATAAAATATCAGTTTATTCTTCATGAATATTTTTTTCTCTCATTCGACCAATCTCACTGTTCTTCAAATCCTTTTCTGATAATCGAGATGATGGCATTTTAAAAATCTCCCTACCAAGAATTATCTGAAATTGAGTTTTGCGTCCAAATTTTGTCATTTTATAAAATTAAACTTTTATAAATCAAAACAATTAACATACAGAAAAAAATTCCTGTCCAGGTACAATATCATTTGAGAGTCCTGAAGGGTACTGTGGCGTTGCCGACGAAACGAAAAATGCTCGAAGATTCAAAGTTGAAGTCCGAGGATAAGAGACACGCGCACATGCTGGGAAATCGACAATTCGATTACGACGATGATTTGGCAATATCCGGTGGTTTCAACAGACTTCCGGCCTATTACAAAAATGGGTATCTAGCTTGGAACGACGCGAGAGCGGCAAATTTGTTGAATTACAAAGACAGCAAATTCGTGATATCCTCGGACAACAATAATGTAAACATAATAACGCCGCAAACTGAGGTAACGGTTTAGGCAGTTTTCCGTAAGTTCTTCTCTTGTACGACACTTATCTCTTACGAGATACGAGATGAAGAAAATACATAGCGAATATTCCGTTATAAAAAATAGTGCACATTTATATTATATATATATATATATATATATCTCGTTTGATTTTTTCTGGCTTTAACGCAGGATTCTACTTTGAAACCATGAAAAAAACGCTATTTTCGTGAATTTTTTCTGAGAATACTATTAAAGATATCGATATGGGGTTTAAACTGTTCAATAAATACACTCTTTAAGTACATAAAAAAAAATTTCAATGTATTTTATTCATTTTTTGTACACGTAAAATATGTTTAAAGCCAACGCCTCGAAAAGCAGGTACCGTTGCCGTGGTCGTGAAATCTTCCCGACGGATGGTCTGAAACAAAAAAATCAAATAGTTTCATGTTCAGTATGTCTTCAGGAACCGACCTAACTAGAATATTTTATATACGTGCAAAATTAACAAAATGGCGGCTAAAATACGAAAAAAATGCGTTTTTTGGGGTCTATTTTTGGAATAAAAAAATAGTTCTAATCGAAATTTTAAGTTGATTGTAGTTAGGTCGGTTGGTACACACATATAAAATATGTGTTCCAAATTTCATAAGGATCGGTTCAGTACTTTTTGAGTTATCACGACCACGGTACTTGAAAATGTCGTTTCGAGAAAAACGCGTTTAAAGTTTTGGTGAGTCCGGGCCGCGCGCCGGGCGGGTCACAATAGCGCGCTCAGGTAGGTGCGTTCGAAAGGCGAAAAAGGATAGTTAGACTGCTTGGAACTTTATAAAATTTTGACCGAACATTCTTGAACATATTTACTTTCGAAAAATGTAAAAAAAAAAATTTTTTTTTTCAAAGTTTCAAAGTAGAATCCTGCCTTAAGATGACACGTCTAGATGTAATATTTAATTATTTTCCTTACATTTCCCTGAAGAAGACATCTCGAAAGTATACTCTTAAGGTTTGAAGTTTATTAGATGGAAATTGATCGAATTATAAGCCTCTAATAACCAGCGTGCGCACGTGCAACAAAGTCATGGTGTTTCTAGCAGCCCATCTTTGCCAATGATGACCTCAGTAGATATCACCGTGGTACAGTGCTCACCTCCCACACGGTAATAAAATATATGTAAAAATATATTTTTCGATATATTAAAAATGGATGTAAAATATATTTCGGATATATATTATGCATCTTAGATATAGATTAGATATGTGCAATATATACGGGAAATGCAATAAAAATATATTCGCGATATCACAGTTTTCGGCTAAAATAGATCTTCAGAATGTATATAAAAATATACATGTTGAATAGACGGTTACGTATATTCGAACTATATTGAAAATATACTTACAATGTACTCAAATTACCCTCAAAATACACTACCAAATGTATTTTAACTGTATTCGACTTATAATTGAAATATATTTTAAATGTATTTAAACTACATCTAAAATATACACGATATATGTTCATACTCCGTTTAAAATATACTTGAAATATGTTCATACTACATTTCAAATATTATTGAAATATATTCAACGTGTATTTAAGATATACTTTAAATATTCTTAAAAATTTTGTTATGACGTTATTTACATCATTGCACTCTTTTACGGTATTTTTCCTTGTCATTAATTACGATTATGGTGTTTGCGGTTCAAATATATTAATGGTTCAAATTTAAATTATATCATGAGCTGGGACATTCCACACTGAGCGAGTTCTATTTGTTAAATTAACTTTCGTATCGTCTGCATATCGTACAATACACAATGTTAGTTTATTGAGAAATGTGTGGATTTACAAGAGTAACTAACATTATCGGATCAATTACTTAATTGCGTTCGCATAGAGAGCGATAATCGAATGGAATTACGAAATTACTAACCTTCATTTTCTTTGTCCGATCATTTATTCCGGCTAGTGCGGCTAGGTCTTCGCGAGATACCAACTTGAAGATGTTTGGGTTGAATTAATCGAAAGTGTATCATTTACGAGCATTTTATATAATTCAAACGGATCTTGAGACTATTCATGGTATATTAGTAAATATATACATATAAATATATAGTAATATATATTCAGATATACATATAGCACACCTTAAATATATTCGGATATCCTATTAAAAATGTATAAAGCGTACGTTAGTCATGCAATTTCAATATATTTTATATGCATTTTGAATGTATCTTTTTTTAGATGTCAGCATACATTCTCCGTTATGTTCCCCAGTATATTAAACATATATTCAGTATACATATCTAATATATTTAATGTACATCTTAGAAGCTATTTATATTTACATATCGCATAGATTTTCAATCATATCCAAAATTATACTTGACATATCTAACTTTTCGTACAAAATGTATTTAATATATGTTTTATGTATCTTTCGATATATTTTTTATATATTTTATTCCCATGTGGGTTATCACCTTCGAAAAGTTGCGGCTGCCATTGAGGCGATTTATCAGGACCTCTTTAAGTAATAATGATTACGAAAGTGTTTTGGCGGTTTAAAAAAAATAACAACGAGAGCTGCGGTTGAATGATTTAGAGTACATATCTAAAAATGATGAATATGGAGCAAACACGAAACAACTTGCTGCACCTATTTTCGCTTGTCCCTTCCATGAATGGTGTAGGACACGGTTATAGTTTTCAATTTATATGATAGCTAATGTTAAAGTTAATAAATACACGAGGGTCTAGGACACGGTTATAGTTTTCAATTTATATGATAGCTAATGTTAATGTTAATAAATACACGAGGGCATGGGCGGACATAGTGGGCGCACGAGTACTCTGCCAGCGAAAACTTTGTCAGCATAAAGGCCTGCATAGACTACGACACTTATTGCGACACAAATGTCTGACACTAATGTCCGTTCTGTTCACACATAAGACGGTTTCGGTGTCCCAGAAAGTGTCTGTACTGTGATGTCGCTACACAAGTGTCTCAGGTGTTCACACACAAAAATACTGACACAGCTGCAGTACCCGCTCGGACGCCAT
This sequence comes from Ophion obscuratus, assembly GCA_964007375.1. Taxonomy (NCBI): domain Eukaryota; kingdom Metazoa; phylum Arthropoda; class Insecta; order Hymenoptera; family Ichneumonidae; genus Ophion; species Ophion obscuratus. The sequence goes on along the minus strand of OZ023316.1, from coordinate 541,507 downwards.
GGAGAAACGCCGTGCGGCGGCAGCCGTAATTTCGTGCGCTGTTATTAAGGGGCTATACCAGTGCGACACTTTAAAAAGATCGATTTTTTTGCATTTTTCGACAGTTTATTCTTTCAAGAATATCATTATCATTTAAATTATATATGTCAATATCATTTTATCTAGCAAAAATCGATAGTTAAATCTCTAAACGCATTTTTCTCGAAATGAGATTTTTCAAATATGCTGACAGTGTAACTCAAATAGATCCGATTGACTTGAAATTTGAACTGAGTACTCTTGAATATATTTACTCTACAATGACGTAGGATATTTTTGATTGGATAAAAATTGACGATTTGGCATTGAAAAAAACGACCATTTTGTAGGCAAGAAAAGAGACTTTTTTCATAACTACGCTATTTTGTTAGATTTTGATATTTTTCAATAATCCTACGTCATTGTACAGGAAATACCTTCTAGTTTAACGACATTTTTTTCCTTTTTCGGTTTCAGCTACTCAATCAGCCGGAATTATGTCAGCAGTGGAGGAACTTTTTTTTGCGCCTGCGAAAGCAGCGCATTAGTCGCTTGGATCTCAATATTTACCTATGAAAAAATTATTTAATATAGGTCAAATATATTTTTAATTTTCCAAAAGATTTAATTGAGTACTTTTCGTCCAAAAAGTCCTGAAAATCACCCAAATTTCCAGCGTTCACACTGGTATAGCCCTTTAAGCTGTGTTCTTAAATTATGCATTTTTCTGTCAACTTCAGCCGATATTGTGCCAAACTGTTCCGCCAAGCATTGAAGTGCTGCCTGTTTTTTTACTCTATTTTTTATAATCAGCACAACATATTTGCCAAAGTTCAGGCAGTCCTTCCACAAAAAATATCAAATTTTTAATGCTCTCCTTGCTCCACGTAATGGCCATTTTGATTTACCGCGGGTCGCGAGTGTCTGGATAATTTCGCGCCGGTTCGAAAACTTGGACACTGCCGCAGACACTCCGACACAACCTGTTCACACGGCGCTCGACGCGACACCTAGCGAGATGTCGCAATAAATGTCCCGAGATCAGACAGTGGTGTTCACACACAGACACTCGATGTATACATTGAGTGTATACACCAAAGTGTCGTAGTGTAAACCTACCTTTATGACAGCTGACCGTCACGCGCAAGCAAACTCCCGCAAGGCTAAAAAACTTCGCCGACAGCATCAAATGAGTATGCAAGAATATACATCAAGCGCGGATGCCAGCTTTTATGGATTTGTAGTGAATCGATGTAGTGTAGAAACCGATCCGAATTTGTCGATTCCGCTTTTACAAAAATGTCGCTGACCGATGAATTTTTTTATTTTCCTGCACATTTTTTTAAATTCAAAAAGTAGTATTTTTTCGATGCATAAACTTTCGACTTCTGTTCCCTACCACTTTTGCCAAGGTGAATGTTTTTCGTTATTTTTTCTAATTGATTTGAAATAAACCTACTTGCTGTATTCGTGATCACCACAAACCGGGATGCTAAAAACGTGCCATCGGAGAACGCCTGCTGTATTAATACTACGGGATATTTTCCCTAAACTCATAACTGAACATGGCCCCCTAATAATATGTCATCGTCCACTGACAACGAGCAGGCGGAGCGGACGAATGTCAGGACGATTTTTTTGTTATTTACTGTGCTACAAGAAAAAGCACTTGTGATGAAAAATAGAAGTATTAGTTAATGGCATAAATTCAGTTCTCATGTATTGCTGTAAAGTATTTTTGACGAAATCTTCTAAGAATGATTGGTTGGTTGACGTTGGTTTATTGGCTGTTTGGCGCTTTCTACGCACGTGTTGGATGACTTAAATAATTCAAGCTAAAAAAAATGATTTCTACTGTTTTCTTCGTAAGGTAAACGGCCCTTTACTAGGTCCCATACCTAGGGTCTCTATTACCGTTTATCCGTATTAGATTAGCAAAGTGGGGGTAGGGAGTGATGGACAAGGGTTCAATTGGCAAGGGTTATAGGGCAGATCAGGATCTTATGAGCCGGGGGGTCTACTGCGTCACCCACACTAACACACAGATGGTGCATGCTAGATAAAAGTGAGGGATGTCAGAAGAAGCTGGAGGGGTACGCGGCCCGGCCGCTTTGCGTCAGTCGCCGGCCGCACAGTGGGGCCAAATCCCAAAAAGCTGGCAAAAAGTCGAAAAATAGAGTTTACGTTCCGGTAATTTATAGTCGCGGGTTAGGTGAGATTCCAGGCTTCAACGCGCCCTCTCCCTTATACCTGCTACTGTGGGACAGTTGAAAGGGGACTCTCAATCGAGCTAGATGCGTCGTGCAGTAAGCAAATGTTTCAACGCTATATTCAAGAGGACGCCAAATATCTAAAAATCAATCGATCTCAATTTTTGAAAATGGAATTAGCAGCTGCATGTAAGAAAAAAATCATTATGTAACACACAATTAATAATAATAGTTGATGCGATAACAATAAACGAATCATTTGTACGAAAATGAACGGAAGATTACAACGGAAAGTTTTAAACAGATAGAGAAAAGTTTATAAGATCTATAGAGTTCTGCGACTTGACCGATCGCATGTTGTAGATGGAACTATTATTGAAAGAAAGAAATTAAAACTTGTTGCCTCTAGCTGCCATTGTGTCATTGGCGCGAGTTCTTGCAATGTAAACATAGTTTTCTGAATTTCGTACATTAACGACGTGGAATGTTTTACTCTTCCTCTTGAATTAGTCTGCGGTCTTCATTGTATTGAGTTCTATGACATGTAATTTACTTCTATAAATATCCTCTATTTCTTTTCAAATAATACTTTGGAATAAATAATAGTAACGAGGGTGAATATGGAATTATCCATCTATGTAGATGTTATATTTTCTAATTTTAGAATCTGTCGCTGTTGAACGTGAAGCAAATGGTCTGACAAGAGCGGACATTGTTTCGATATTGAAAGGTCATTTGAATGACAAAGCGACTGAAACATATGCAGTGATCGAAAATTTCATGCCTGCTAAATTGCAACGCCGCTTTCCTCTATCAGACGATACAAAACCTGTCCTCCGAAAGTTGTTGCACGACTTGCATAAAAAGTGACGGCAAGCATCATGAACTGAAGGCAAATTTCTGCAAAAATATTCTGAATGGTTGAGCGTATTTGTTTCTTTGAAGAAACTAAACAATCTTCAGAAAAATCCCATAAGTTTGGAAGGCCTTCTTCAGAATTTGCAAAGTCTAGTGACCGGACAAAACGAAGGAGGACTGAAAATTACGGGCAAGATATAGTATCGAAGAATTGACGTATGCGACTCAAATGAGCTTTTGTTCATCTGGGAAATCAGATGCTGCGAAAATTGTCCGTGATGTGGGATTGGGGAGTCCATCTGAAGCTAAGAAGTATAAGGAGTCCGTAGATGCGATTCAAGAAACGACTTTATCTGCTGATGCTGCTCTTTCGCTCATAGTGGAACTAAAATTATTGAAATCATAATATCAGGGGCTTCGTAGTAGAAGCAAAGAGAACAGCTGTATTTTATTTCCACCGTATGAATTGCCATATCAAGCCAAGCTCAAATTTTGTCCGAATAAGTCAGATATTTATGACAATGAATACAGTGCTGAGGTAAAATTGCAGGCTTTGCTGAATCACACAGCTGATAGAATATTATTAATATAAATGGATGTTGCCAAAAGTTTGTCTCCTGAAAATGTTAGCAACTTGAATTTAATTTGTAGTGTGGCTGCGATGGCACTTCTGGCTAAAGTACGTACAAGCAAAAGCTCACCAATGACCCCTTTAGAAAAGATCATAGATGGAAAAGAAATAAGAGTTTCTTTCCGACTTGCTTCCGAAAACTCAAGCATTTCTGCTGCTATTACAGGGGTTGATGAGGACTTGATTAAGCGTTTCCATGTCATATTGCAGACAATTTCGAGTGGTCATGAAACCGATTTCATAAAATTTTAAGATTATGCCTTACAGGCAGCTCGCTACTTTGTGCAGTTGTATCCGTGGTTCTTTTCATGCCAATTTCTGTACATAAGGTATTGTATCATGGCGCAGAAGTGATGAACTCACCGGTATTGCCGATAGGACAAATGTCTGAAGACGCTCAAGAGTCTACTAATAAATACGTTTAAAAGTTTCGTGAAGATTTTGGAAGAAAGTGTTTCCGAGCCAAAACAATGCAAGATATTATTTCACGCTTATTATTAATATCCGATCCCTTTTATTTCAAGTTTGCGCGAATTGCCTCGAAAAAACTCAAAGTCGTTGCTCCCAGAAGCAGTTCTATTGTTAGTTGCGCCACGTATACCAGCAAATACAGGAAGCTCCAGCAATATAAAAGTCATCAGCTGTACTGAACAGCAACATAAATCAACTGTTCGTGAATAAAATTATTCTTCGGATGACGATGCGCGAACTTTAAATCAACCGATTGTATTTTTTATTGTGTATGTATCTATTATACATATGTATCTATTAAGTACTTTCTCTATAAAAGTGGTTCATGTCAAATCCGCCATTTTGTTTATATTATTTTTTTCAAATTTTGACTTCGGATTCATAATCAGCGACCCCAAAAACCCTCGAGTACTGACTTTCAGCCAAATTTATAACGTTTTCGAGTTTTGACCAGCTTTTTGGGATTTGGCCCCACGTGGGCCAGCGCGGCGCACAGTGGTTCAGAAAGGCCTAATCCCTCGCCAAAATTCGAAAATTAAGAATAGTAATTAAAAAATTTCTATTATTAGGTTTTTGGGGTCGCTGATTACGAATTTGATATCAAAATTATGAAATTCAAAATGGCGGACCAAAAATGGTGGACATTTTGGAAAAATAATCACTTTATCGGTCCGAAAATTTGCACCATTGGGTTTTCGGGGTCGCTGATTACGAATTTGATACCAAAATTATGAAATTCAAAATGGCGGACCAAAAATGGCGGACATTTTGAAAAAATAATCACTTTATCGGTCCAAAAATTTGCACCATTGAGTTTTCGACGTCGCTGATTACGAATTTGATTTCAAAATTATGAAATTCAAAATGGCAGACATTTTGAAAAAATAATCCCTTTATTGGTCCGAAAATTTGCACCATTGGGTTTTCGGGGTCGCTGACTATGAATTTGCTATTAGATTAATGACATTTGAAATTCCAAAATGACGAACAATTTTGTAGAATATGTGAATGTTTATTTTATCTGACGTGCATAATTACATACAATACATTAGATTAATGAAAAATCATAATCTGGGTCAGATGGATCCGTCGTACATGTATCGGTTTCTGCTAACGGTGAGCTACTATTTGTGACATTACCTTATGGTGTTGCCAGTAGAAGTTCTATTACATCAGAGGGTAATAGTGCACTATTCTTCAGTTGTAGTTTTTGAAAATTTGTTATGAGTGGGTCCGAGGATGCAAGAAGCCGACGAAAAACGGCAGACATTGTCTTCTCTCGCGTACATTTTCGAGCAGAATTTTCGCGGTACCGACGAATGTCCTTGTTCCTAGCTTCTTGAGCATCCTCGGAAAGTTGTCCGATTGGTGAGTCACCCATTTCTATACGGTATGTACCGATGTTGGCATCGGGTACCAGGAATATAGCTCAACATATCGTTTCGCGACGTCTAAGCAATAAACCCTGAACCTGTTGATATGTACAGCGAAACCGCTAGCCATTGTCTGCAAAATTATTTTTCAACTTGCTATGAATTTTTCGTCCAAATTCAAAATTTCTAAAATACGTTTAAATGAGAAATTTCAATGCTATAAGAAATAGGAAAATAGACAAACCGTAATAGTTACGTCCTTGTCAAGCCATTCTTCATGAACGGCGTAAAAGCGCTCCAGAATTCTGTGGCTATCCTGCCATTTTTTCTTCATTGCAAATAGAAGATTCCTTAAAAATTTCCTTTCATCGATTGAAATTGCGAAGACATCCTTCCGATTGAGAAAAAAAATCGTGAACTTCTACTTGTTTATTAAATTTCGAGCTCCATTCATTATTCATGCTAAGAATATTTGTCTGCGTATAAACAAATTATTTGTTCGCATGTATGTCCTGTTAAAATTTTAAAAGTTCTATGTATTGTGCGTAACTTTAATTTTATTAATATACTGCACTTTACTGTTCTACTGTTCTTTAAAAATGAATAAAAATGTTATAAGCAACCCTACAGTAATAAACAATCGTTTGAAAAACAATATTATTATGTTTTACAAATTGTGTTTGTTGTTCATGCACTGATATATTTCGATATGTTTGTAAAGATGGCCATTACGGTTGGAATGTTATTTTATATCTTTATTCACAATGTTACACCATTGCAATAATATGACGTACTTATCTCCAGAATACTTGCAAAGAGATAGAAAATATCTACGAAAAACCCTCCATACCTAGGCCCTTTTAAGCTTCAGGTATAGAAAATCAAGCGGAGTATGGCCATTAGGCACAGTGCGTAATGCGCACGACGGCGTGCACGGTAACACTAAAATTGTTATTATTCAACATGGGCAACTTTCGAGCAGTTAATTCTTGTACATTTCATTAATAGATAGTTTAACAAACATGTTCCTGTCAATGTCAGCGTTAAAATGTGTCAACATTTTTTTTGTATCAACACAAATGTATTTTTAAAAAAGCAAAAAAATATGGAAATCACGACTACCGTTAGTATAACGTTTCACAAATAACGACAAACATTTTCGAACATTGAAGTACATCAAATTTTTCTACATACCTTTATTAACATTTTCCATTTTGGAAAATTGGAATCGGCCACGTCGTTGTAAACTTATTCACTATTGTGTGGAGCACTGTAAAACTGAGCAGTGAAGTGTCGCGCGCGTGTTCCTAAAAGAGGCAACTTTCGACTGTCGCAGGAAAGCAGGTGTACAATATTTTGACCTCAGCTTATACGATCTGAATGCCCCAAACACCCCTCCACAAGAATCCATTTAAAAAACATCGATATTTCAACCTTCATTTTTCCACTTTTGGCCAGGGATTCACCGCACAGTGGTTCTGAACCACTGTTCGGCGGTCCGTTTGAGTATCACATATTGAACTATGCTTTTTCAACTACTACTACTTTAACTACCATTTTTGCGCGAAAAGTTGAAAAAAAAACAGTTCGTCGTATCTTTTCGTCTCCAGCCCATGCTTGAGGTGTTAAGGTAGGTTTACACTACTACACTTTGGTGTATACATTCGATGTATACATCAAGTGTCTGTGTGTGAACTAACTCCACTGTCTAATCTCGCGACATTTATTGCGACATCTCGCTAGGTGTTGCGCCGAGCGCCGTGTGAACAGGTTGTGTCGGAGTGTCTGCCACAGTGTTCAAGTTTTCGAACCGGCGCGAAATTATCCAGACACTCGCGACCCAGGTTAAATCAAAATGGCCATTACGTGAAGCAAGGAGAACATTACAAATTTGATATGTCTTGTGGAAGGACTGCCTGAACTTTGGCAAATATGTTTTGCTGATTATAAAAATAGAGTAAAAAAAAACAGACAGCACTTCAATGCTTAGCGGAACAGTTTGACACAATATCGGCTAAAGTCAGCAGAAAAAATCATAATTTAAGAACACAGCTTAAGGGGCTATACCAGTGTGAACGCTGGAAATTTGGGTGATTTTCAGGATTTTTTAGGAAGAAAAGTACTCAATTAAATGTTTTGGAAAATTAAAAATATATTTGACCTATATTACATAGTTTTTGCATTGAAAAATATTGAGATCCAAGCGACTTATGCGCTGCCTTCGCAGGTCAAAAAAAGAGTTCCTCCACTGCTGACATGATTCGAGCTGATTGAGTAGCTGAAACCGAAAAAGGAAAAAAAAAATGTCGTTAAACTGGAAGGTATTTCCCGTACAATAACGTAGGATTTTTGAAAAATATCAATATCTGACAAAATGGCGTAGTTATGAAAAAAGTCTGTTTTCCTGCCTATAAAATAGTCGTTTTTTTCAATGCCAAATCGTCAATTTTCATCCAATCAAAAATATCCTACGTCATTGTAGAGTAAATATATTCAAGAGTACTCAGTTCAAATTTCCAGTCAATCGGATCTTTTTGAGTTACAATATCAGCAAATTTGAAAAATCTCATTTCGAAAAAAATGCGTTAAAGATTTAACTATCGATTTTTGCAAGATAAAATGATATTGACATATAAAATATAAATGATAATGATATTCTTGAAAGAATAAACTGTCGAAAAAGGCAAAAAAATCGATCTTTTTAAAGTGTCACACTGGTATAGCCCCTTAATAACAGCGCAGAAAATTACGGCTGCCACCGCACGGCGTTTCTCCATGGCGTCCGAGCGGGTACTGCAGCTGTGTCAGTAGTTTTGTGTGTGAACACCTGAGACACTTGTGTAGCGACATCACAGTACAGACACTTTCTGGGACACCGAAACCGTCTTATGTGTGAACAGAACGGACATTAGTGTCAGACATTTGTGTCGCAATAAGTGTCGTAGTCTATGCAGGCCTTTATGTGTGAACAGAACGGACATTAGTGTCAGACATTTGTGCCGCAATAAGTGTCGTAGTCTATGCAGACCTTTACGGTAATCGAGTAAGTGGATTCAGATTTCATAATAGTGTATTTATACGATGACAGAATAAAAAATAATCTTATATTAATAGTCTTAGGGTGGCTCGGTCCAATTAGTGAACAAAATGGGGAAGGGGTCATTTGAGCCAAAACAAGCATGGCTCATTAGACCCGACAGTTGCAGGTTTATAGTTGTGTGTATTGTATGTATTGTGCTAGCATATTTTATAACGAAATTGTAGTAAATTTGTATAAAAAATCAGGTGTTTAAACCCCACCCTGACTACCTATGAATCTTTCTACGAAAACTATATTTTTTCAGGATGCAAAAGTACAAGAGAAAAACTGAATGACTTATAGTTTGCAAGGATTTGACGAAACGAGCCGCAGACGAAGTCGTTACCAGCGAAAGTATCGGATAATAAGCAAAAGATAACAAATTAGATACAACTACGGTTCCGCTTCTTTTCTATGTTTCTCTTGTGAAAAAAAAACCTTTATTATTCCACTCGCTCAACTGAGCCATCTGACTTTTGTGACATTTATTGTAAGTTAAGTTTAATAAGTAACGTTATTACTACAGTTTTTTAAATAGTGTTACATAGCCAAATGAACAACCTATCTATTTTTTAAGACATCATTACTTATCACTCCATTAATTCGGAGCTGTACTGTTTAGAACGAAATTATGACCAAGTGACCCAGCTCTGCCCTACGTAAAAACCCGCAAGGGTGTACGTTACAACTCCGAAATTAATTGAGACCTCGTTAAAATAAGCTTTGTAAAATATTTTTAAATTCTTTTTAATATAGTCTCATCAATGATCACAACACATTTTTTTTTCAGAATAATCGGCGGCACCGTTGCTGAGAGAAATTAGTTTTCAAAATGTTGTCCTCTTCCGTTACAAAAATGCAATTTTAAAGTTGCTACTTGCAAAACTCTTCAATCACATAGATGCTTGTGAACGATGCTAATGTGCCTACATATTGATACGTTTGGGGGAAAGTTTCCATGCTTATCCTATTACTCCCTAGGCCCTTTGGAGAAACATTGAAAAAATAGGTGATAACTAATGAATAATAAAATTACAAGGTTGAATGACAATTAATACGACGAAAGGTGAGATATAACAGCCCTTCAATTTTCCCTTCGACCATGAGCTTCGCATGCGACTCTGGTGGTAAACTGTCAACTACTCAAGACTGCAAAATGTCGGTGAAATATCGCAAACCTAAACGACTATGATAGTACAGTCGTGCTGTCGCTGAAAAAACCCGTAATCGGAAAAAAATTAGAACAAGGCCAGTTTCTTGACAGGTGGTTATGTAGGTGCCGAGGGTGCTAAATCCAAGTTTGCCTAAAAATCGGGGTACAGGGTTCTTTTTTAGGGGATCAAGGGGGTTGGGGGTGGATTGATGCCAAACTACCCGGGAAAAAAAGTTCATGCCTGAGTGGATATGTTCATATATGTTTCAGATATTGTCATATATGTTTCAGATATCGTCATATATGATTCAGATATTGGCATATATGTATCAGATATATTTATATCTGACATTTTACAGTATCATATATGATTAGGTCTGATCATATTCCACATCACATATGCTTAAAGAAGATCATATCTGATCACATATCCCGGGGAAAATGGTCATATCTGAGCAGATATGCTCATGTAGGTGTTTATCTGCAACATAAATGAATCTGATCTGATCATGCATGGTCAAAGATGAACATACATGTATTTTTATGCGCTCAGGGGTAGCTCTATATCTGGTCAGATATGATCGCGTATAAGTAAATATGTGCAGATATGAATTTGTAGTTGAACATGTCTGCCCATATGTGATCATGTCTAACCAGATATAGTACAATTCACGACTTCATTCGAGCTCATGAGCTCACGACTACATTCGAGCTCATGAACTCATGAGCTCGAATGTAGTCGTGAATTGTACTATATCTGGTTAGACATGACCACATATGGGCAGACATGTTCAGCTACAAATTCATATCTGCACATATTTACTTATGCGCGATCATATCTGACCAGATATAGAGCTACCCCTGAGCGCATAAAAATACATGTATGTTCATCTTTGACCATGCATGATCAGATCAGATTCATTTATGTTGCAGATAAACACCTACATGAGCATATCTGCTCAGATATGAAAATTTTCCCCGGGATATGTGATCAGATATGATCTTCTTTAAGCATATGTGATGTGGAATATGATCAGACCTAATCATATATGATACTGTAAAATGTCAGATATAAATATATCTGATACATATATGACAATATCTGAATCATATATGACGATATCTGAAACATATATGACAATATCTGAAACATATATGAGCATATCCACTCAGGCATGAACTTTTTTCCCGGGTGGTCTGATATCGTGAAATCTAATCATACATGCTCTGATATCGTCAAATCTAATCATGTATGCTCTGATATGGCCATTTTTCTTATGCATGATTAGACACGATCCAGATATGATAAATCATATCTGGATCATATATAATCCAGATATAATCAGATGTGATTTGGTCTGATATTTTTTTCTCGGGATGATCATACATGCTCAGATATAAGCATACATGATCTGTCATGACACTATATGAACAGATATGACCAAATCTCTTGTCTGATCATATCTGATTCTACAGATATGCTCAGATATAAGCATACATGATCTGTCATGACACTATATGAACAGATATGACCAAATCTCTTGTCTGATCATATCTGATTCTACAGATATGATTCAGATATGTTCAGATATGATCTTTTTTTCCCGGGTACAACTTTTACGAGGTCGGCGCCATGAGACAAAATGTTCAGGAGAATCCGGGCTTTAGTTTCGTCCACAGCGGCGAAGTCGTGGTACTTCATTTTGGGGGTGAAAAAGTGGGGTGAAATTTTGAAAAATCAGTTTAAATTCAATAACTTTTTAGGATAAATACGTACAATTTTTGTTCAAATAGAAACGTTGTAGCCCTTGAAAAGACGCGTCGATCTTGTATTTGGTCATTACTCGTTAATAATGTCTTCACGTTCCGAACAATTGTTAAAATACAAAAAAAAATGTTTATTGAATAAATTAAAAACAATCGATTTTCGGGCATGGTTTGAATGTACGAAATGTAGAGAATAACTTTCTCTATATTTTCGTTTCTATGGACCACCCTTGAATTTTTCCCTTTTTCCAAGCCCTCTCGGGGGTCGGAAATAAAAAATTAAATTCTGGGAAAACTATTGACCGCACGAATTGGCCGTCGTGGAATATTCTTTAGCTTAAACTATCAGCTACATTTTTATCCACAGCGTCAAACTCGTATCTCTTTATTTTCGGTCAATAGTTTTCCCAGAATTTCATTTTGAATTTTCAACTCCTGAGAGCATTTGGAAAAAGCAAAATTCAAGGGTAGTCCATAGGACCGGAAATATAGAGAAAATTATTCTCTACTTTTCGTACATTAAAACCATCCTCAAAAAAATCGATTGTTTTTGAGTTATTCAATAAACATTTTTTTTGTTGATATTTAAACAATTTTTTCGGAGTGAAGATATTATCGGAGAGGGATGATCAAATACTCGATCGACGCGTCTTTTCAAGGGCTATGACGTTCCCATTTGAACAAAAATTGTATGAATTTTTCCTACAAAGTTATCGAATTAAAACTGATTGTTCAAAATTTCGACCCACTTTTTCATCCCCAAAATGAACTTGCACAACCTCGGCGCTGTGGACAAAAATAAAGCCCGGATTTTTCTGAACATTTTGTCTCCCGGCGCCGACCTTGTCGGGGTTGTACTTTGGCATTAATCCACCCCCATCCCCGTTCGTCCCCTTAAAAAAACCCCACACCCCGATTTTTAGGCAACCTTGGATTTAGCGCCCGCGGCACCTACAAAATCACCGGTCAAAAACTAGCCTTCTTCTATTTTTTTCCGATTCCAATATACAGCACGACTGTACTATGAATACATTCTCACGATAGATATATACCCACGTGAAAAGATGCTTCCATATCGCACTGACGCACTGATGTCCATATCGCCTTTCTAACAAGGAACATCCCTCAGGTGTCCGCCTCCGATTTTGTTGAAACTCATATATGTGATAGAGCATCGAAAACTTTGAGACACGTATTTTTTTTTATCGGCGGAAAAACGGATTGAAGGGGGGAAACCGCCCCTCAAAGAAAGGCGTGTCGAGGGGTGATTTTGCAGTTTCACCCAGAAGCAATCCACCGATCTGAATGAAACAAAAACGAAAATTCTTCTAATGAAAAGCGATGAAAAATGCACTATGAAAATGTTAAGAAAAAATTAAATTAGGGGGTAAACCACCCCTCAATTTGCCTTTTTTTCACCCCACACTTAAGAGGGTTGTATGCAAATTAATAAAACAGGTATCATTTTGAAGGGCAAATAAAATTACAGTTGATGGGTTTTTGCGTTTTGGCGGCATAGCAAATTTAAGGGGGAAAACCACCCCTAACATAAATTTATTTATCATGGTCGTTTTTTCTGTGCTTAAAGTATATTCGCTGATTTTAAATATTTCTATAAGCTATAATTTAATGTTTTACCATATGTCAAAATTTTTACATTCGTCTTAAGGGGTAACTACCCCTCTGACGAGAAACATCATTGAAGTATCCGCTTTCGATTTCATTGAAACTGTGGTAAAGCATTGCAAACTATTAAACATGTTTTTTTGTATCGGCAGAAAAACGGTGTTAGGGGATGAAACCACCCCTCAAAGTTTCTCCCACAAGCAGTCCACCGATCTGAATGAAACAAAATCGAAAATTCCTCTAATATTAAGCGATGAAAAATCCACTACAAGAATGTTGATTAGAAATATAATTAAGGGGTAAACCACCCCTCCATTTGCCGTTTTTCACCCCACGCTTAAGAGGGTTGTATGAAAATTAATAAAACATGTATCATTTTGAAGGGGAATCAAAATTCAAGTTGACGCGATTTTGCGTTTCAGCGGGACAGCAAATTTAAGGGGGTAAACCACCCCTAACATAAATTTGTTCATCCCCGTCGTGTTTTCTGTATTTAACATGTATCCGCGGATTCAAAATATTCTCCCGCGTTTTTAAATTATTACGTTTTTAAATTTTTACATTTTAAGGGTAAACTACCCACTCTAATTGCTTTTCGTTTGAAGTTTCGCGAAAGGTTTCACGAATTTCGTTAAAACTGTTTTCATTCTATCGGTAATTGAGCGTTTCGAGCTTTAGGAGCTGTACTTTGGGAGTGGGGACGTGGGGCTACCCCTTACTCATAAGACTCATATTTTCGTGTCGAAACGCTTGCGATTTTATTATGCACGTCCATTAAGCATCTCCATAGGAATAAACATACACTTCTACTATATCATTAATTATAATAATTTCCAGAATAAGTTATAAGGCTCACTTCGTATATTTCGGAACGATGATGCGCCTGGATGAAGAGATCATTTAGCCAGCGACGTTGTTTTGTGGAGGAATGTATATTTTTATTAATTTACCGTTAATTTAATTAAACATATTAATGAAACTGAGGGTTTTACAGTAGGTTAACGAACATGTTTTTAATATGTTTTGACATATTTCATTTGGTAATCATATCAGCTGATTTAATTAATAGTACTTGTGAAAAGTATTGCAGTCATATGCCGTCAAATCATTTTCTTGTGATATATACTTTTTTTTCTAGTCTATCAACTATCAACCATCAACAATCATGGCTTACAATTCCTGCAATAATGATAATCGTCAAAAAAATGCTTTAAACACAACGACTTTTTGCACCATGCACATCTGATAATGGCCAAATTATTGCAACCGGGTATTTCACAATGTGTGTTCGATTCACCAAAACCAAAGGTAACAGGATTTTCAAAACCTTCTGATTTTTTAAATGAATGGAAATGAACAAATTTATGTTAGGGGTGGTTTACCCCCTTAAATTTGCTGTTCCGCTGAAATGCAACAACGCGTCAACTTGAATTTTGATTCCCCTTCAAAATGATACCTGTTTTATGAATTTTCATACAAGCCTCTTAAGCGTGGGGCGAAAAACGGCAAATGGAGGGGTGGTTTACCCCTTAATTATATTTCTAATCAACACTCTTGTAGTGGATTTTTCATCGCTTAATATTAGAGGAATTTTCGATTTTGTGTCATTCAGATCGGTGGACTGCTTGTGGGAGAAACTTTGAGGGGTAGTTTCATCCCCTGACACCGTTTTTCTGCCGATACAAAAAAAAACATGTTTAATAGTTTGCAATGCTTTACCACATATATGAGTTTCAACGAAATCGAAAGCGGATACTTCAATGATGTTTCTCGTCAGAGGGATAGTTACCCCTTAAGACGAATGTAATAATTTTCACATATGGGAAACATTAAATTGTAGCTTATAGAAATATATAGAATCAGCGGATATACTTTAAACACAGAAAAAACGATCATGATAAATAAATTTATGTTAGGGGTGGTTTGCCCCCTTAAATTTGCTATGCCGCCAAAACGCAAAAACCCGTCAACTTTAATTTTATTTGCCCTTCAAAATGATACCTGTTTTATTAATTTGCATACAACCCTCTTAAGTGTGGGGTGAAAAAAAGGCAAATTGAGGGGTGGTTTACCCCCTAATTAAATTTTTTCTTAACATTTTCATAGTGGATTTTTCATCGCTTTTCATTAGAAGAATTTTTGTTTTTATTTCATTCAGATCGGTGGATTGCGTCTGAGTGAAACTGCAAAATCACCCCTCGACACGCCTTTCTTTGAGGGACGGTTTCCGTAGATCCGTTTTTCCGCCGATAAAAAAAAATACGTGTCTCAAAGTTTTCGATGCTCTATCACATATATGAGTTTCAACAAAATCGGAGGCGGACACCTGAGGGATGTTCCTTGTAAGTACACAATGCTCAATCAATGACATTCATATTTTTAGGTGAATTAAAAAAAATGTTAAACGAGTGAGTTGAATATACACTTAGACGTGTCGTTTAGCTATCGCATTTTGAACCTTTTTTACGTAAGTGGTGAAATTGACAATGGGGCCCAATACCTATGCAAGGTGCCACAAAATCGATGCACAGCGCATAGAAACGGCTGACTACCGCGCACAGGGAGTAACGGAAGAAGGGCGATAACTTCGTCGGGCAGCTCAAAAAGAAGCTGAACCCATTGCTGCTGCGGCAATATTACTAACTATACGGCCCAAAGAATGCAATATAAAGGTAGAATAAAAAAAATCGAACTAGTAGTCAATACGTCAAGGCACTTTTTGACAATTTATTGGTTTAAATGACGGTTCTCGTGAAACAACGTATTTGAGAGGAAAAAATATCAACTAGAACAAGTCCCTTTATCAAATTACAATAAAACAGGTCTCAATCGTTTCGTTGCCAAGTCTATTTGTTTGGATATATAAACGTTTATCTTGTCATCTGTCACGCGTCGTTCAATTTTTCTCCCTCATCACAACTCGTTATTTATAACTCAATGGATAATAGAGTTCGCAAAAAAATGAATACGACCTTTCTGTTGCACATTCATAAGGCAACATATTTAATTCGAAACGTTTTCCTCTAAAATGCATCGTGTCGATACAATTGTCATTTAAACAATTAATTTGTTTATCAAAAAAAGGAAAAACACTGTGAGAAAAAAAAACTTTTTATATTCGCATTTCCCATACCCAAAGACACGAAAACATAACAAATATTGAACACGCCATCGATATAAAATTTTCGGTCATGCTTTGTTATTGTACTAAATGTATATTTAAAAAAAAATTATTTCAGATGACATCTGTTGCCAAAATCACTGAATTTGATTAGCCATGTAGCAACTACGGCACTTTGTATTAATAATAAGAACTTCGTTGTTTGCCAATACTTTCCAATAGAAAATACTAGAACGAGAAAAGACTATGATTTAATTGTGTGTAAAATCCCAACCTCGTCATCCTAATACTCGAATGTATACTCATCAGAAATAATAATGAAAATGGATCGGTTTTAGGCCCCAAGCTTATATGCAGACCGTCAATACATTTTATATGTAGCTCGCCAAACGCTTCGCCGTATTCAAATTTCTGCTGTTTGTTGAGAATAGCGAATCAAAATTTGTATATTCGCTACCAGGAACATTATTTTGTTTGGCAAAAAAGAATAATTTTTGTAGTATTTTTTATCGAGAATAAAAACGCTCAGCTCGTTGCCAATTGTTATCATTTTATACTTATACCGTTTATACTGACATTTTCAGTCATTACACATGATTCACTTTTTACTGAATAAAACCATTATTCGATCATGTAAAATGTTCTTACTGAAAACAAAAATTCGCGAATTTAATCATAGTATTGTTGTTTCCACGCTTTTGTAACATTTTGAAAAAGGCTACGTTCTTAGTAGAGTGGACATGACCGCGTCAGAGTCTACTTTTAACGCCTGTTTTTTCATATATCCAATTGAGCATTGAAAAAATTGTAGTGTAAACTCCTGGTGAATTTACTGCACCGCAATCTTCGCCCCAAGAAGTTATACCGATGATGATGTTCGAGTTTGTGAACAGTGGTCCTCCCGAATCGCCCTGCAATAAATTAAGACAATGTAAAAGATGTACCACGTGCTATACAAGTGCGAGAAAGAAGCTAAAAAGCCATTTCTTACTACGAGATTCGAGATTTATTAACGGGCTTTCAATTCGAGCGAAGAAAAAATTGGTCGATATTATATTTAAAGTTATCAAAATTCGTTGTTACTATCGATTGTAACCGATGATAGTAAAATACTCTAGCTTATTGCAGGAATTACCTGGCAAGAGTCTTTGCCACCTTGCTCGTATCCGTAACACACTTGTCGTGGGGTCAGTTCGTAACGTCCAGAGTAATCGGCTGCACATCTCATTCTTTCAATTTTTGGCACCGTTACGTATCGCAGTTGTTCCGACAGTACGTTCCCTTGGCTCTGAGAATATTATAATTTATCGTGTAAAATGTACTCCAATAAAAAGAAAAAAAAATATATTTTCAATTTCGAAAAAGTTACAAAAGCAAAACATTTTCTTCGCGACGATCAACAGCACTTGAAAAGAAAAACACTGGGTTCGACATGATTATGACGCTGAAGCTGGCAGACCTAGCAGACGCGCGCCGCCCAAGCCTAGTACATTTTTATCGTGACTGTACGCGCTCGGGTCGTAGCGTAGCGCGTCAGCGGTCGTGTTCGTTCGGTCTCATCATTTTGGTACGAACAAGTGCTCATGTGCATAATGACGCGCAACGCGCAACTGCGCAAGGAAAGGTGCGCATCATCAAATGCGCATCATTATGCGCATGCGCAATCAAAATGATGAGACCCAACGAACACGACCAGTATAGGGCCTCGCTACGCAGCCTACCCCCACTACTTACCCGCTCGTGAATCAGCCGAATATATCTGACTGGCGGAAATAATGTTTTTTTGTTGCTTAACTACAACCGTCACTGGGATGAATCATGAGTCGATCGTTTCGTCTATTCATATAGAGTAAGCATGAAAATCGTCAAGTCGCAATTGTCATGTCGCAATTGTCACGGCAGACGACTTTAAACAAAAATTTTGTTCGAGTACGGAGACCCGAATGGCAGATAACTTTTTTTTGTTCTTAGATAACAAAAGCCGTCACCGGGATGAAACATAGGGGGATCGATTGGCCACGTATATAAAATAAGCACGTAAATATAAAAAGTCGCTACTGTCATGCGGGTTGACAGCAGACGACCCTTTTCGAGATTTTTCGTGCGAGTAAGGAGGCGCGATTCGCGAATAACAATTTTTTAATTCATTTTATAAAGTCATCACCGGGATAAATCGTAGGTCGATCGATCCGTCTTATTATAAAGAATAAGTAGCTAAATCGAAATAGTAGCTCCTGTCATGCAGGTTGGCAGCAGACGACCTTTTGTGAATTTAATCGCGCAGCCAGCACAGCCCGATTCGCGGATAACTATTTATTTTTGTTAATACACAAAAGCTAATAAACAAATGAGGGGATCGATTCGGCCAATTACATAGAATAAGTACGTAAATCGAAAAAGTCGCCACTGTCATTCGTGTTGGCTGCAGACGGCTTTTTTTGAGATTTTTCGTGCAAGGGAGGCGGCGCGATTCGGGAATAACAATTTTTTAATTAATGAAAAAAAGTCGTCACCGGGATAAATCGTAGGTCGATCGATCCGTCTCATTATAAAGAATAAGCAGGTAAATCGAAAATGTTGCTGCTGTCATGCAGGTTGGCAGCAGACGGTCTTTTATAAGTTTAATCGTGCGAGCAGTGCGTCCCGTTTGCCGGATAACTTTCTTTAAAATTAACGATAGCCGTCAACGGGACGAAACGTAGGGGGATCGACTCGGCTAATTATATAAAATGAGCACGAAGTGCAATGAATATAAAAAGACGCTATTGTCATGCGTGTTGGCAGCAGACGACCTTTTATGAGATTTCTCACGCGAATAGAGAGGCTTCCTTTGCGAATAACAATTTGTTAATTAATCAAGAGAAGTCGTCAACGCCACAAATCGTAGATCGATGGATTTGTCTATTCGTAAAGAATGACCTTGTAAATAGTACAAGTCATTAACGCTATGCGCGATGGCAGCGAACAATCTTTTATGAAATATTTCGTGCGAGTAGAGGGGCCCGTTATGCGAATTGATTTTTTTTTGTTAATTAATTTATGTTCATTTCCTTATCACGCGTCTGCACCTTCGGGGCCAGGGTTGAAGCTCTTCATTATTTTATTTTGAGTGAAGATCCATTAAAAAAAACTAATCTCCAACGCTTATTTTCTGCGAGAGAAAATATTGCAAGTGCACTACATCATTGACAATTTGCGCTTCGCCCAATTATTGAATTAATATAAATTGACACCAATTTACTTGATTTACGAAGAAGTACGGTTCGAATGTAATCCATTGATACAACAGTTTCGATAGTAGCTCACTCATGCATTTCACTTTATAGCAATATAAAACGTTCACTACAATTCATAATATTGCGAAAAGTTTTTGCGTTGTTAATAAAAATACGAAAAGAAACGGCATGGTTTCAACGAACCGTTCGAACATCGTAGACAAGGCTATTTTATGTAATAACGCGCAGCAAGTCCGTCTATGACTGGTGCGACGATTTCTTTACTATTAACAGACACCGTTCTCGCCCTTATTTCGCTACCCCCACCACTGCAAATGAACATTGTCTACATTATTTTCCGGCTATGGGTGTAGACAGATGAGCAGTATATACGCACGTAAAAAAAAACGTAACGGAGCAGACTTTCTCGGTTTTCACGTTTTTGAACCTGGGGTATACGTCCGTCCACTACACATTTATGGCCCACCGACCATAAATGTATTAATGATTAACCCTTACAGTGGAACACGCACTCTTATATCGATGTTCCTCACGGTCCAAATTATACCTCACAGGCGGATTATATTCTGAGCAAACATCGAAACACACACTACCTTTTTTAATCCAAGCCACTGGAAAACAATCGACCGGTTGGATAACAAAAATCCCAATCTGTATCCTGTCGTTTCTCCTAGAATATTGCGACGCTTCTCCGAATATAATCGACTACGAGGCAAATTTATGATTGGGTTCTTTCTAGTATAAAGATAATGTACACGACGTAGAAAATGTTCGTTTGCAGAGGTAGGGATAGAGTCATAAGAGCAATAAAGGTT
The DNA here is from genome assembly GCA_964007375.1 of Ophion obscuratus. Classification (NCBI taxonomy): domain Eukaryota; kingdom Metazoa; phylum Arthropoda; class Insecta; order Hymenoptera; family Ichneumonidae; genus Ophion; species Ophion obscuratus. The sequence goes on along the minus strand of OZ023316.1, from coordinate 521,149 downwards.
TCTGTTAATAGTAACAACGTAGTTGAACCAGTCATAGCGACTTGCTGCCCGTTGTGATCGAAGGTAGTCTTGTCTTTCTTCGTCGAATGCTTCGTGAAAACATGCTGTTTCTTGTCGTGATACAAAAAACTTATCGCATATCATACATTTTTTAACAAATATTGTTGTGCAGTGAACGTCGTAAGTGAGCTACTTTCGAATCTGTTGTATTAAGGGATTACTTGCAACGTTGTTGACTGAGTAACATTGCATTGAACAATTGTGTATTCACAAAAACAATATATTGATCTTAATTCATCGCGAATCGGGTCGCGTTATCGGCACGATAAAATCGACGCTGCTTATTGTTTATAATAAGACGAATCGATTGACGAAACGATTGTTTATAATAAGACGAATCGATTGACGAAACGATTGTTTATAATAAGACGAATCGATTGACCTATGATTTATCCCGGTGACGACTTTTTTAAGTTAATTGATAAATTGTTATTCGCGAATCGCGCCTCCTTACTCGCATGCAAAATCTCAAAAAGGGTCGTCTGCTGTCAACACGCATGACAGTAGCGACTTTTTCTATTTACGTGCTTATTCTATATACTTGGCCGAATCGATTCCCCTATGTTTCATCCCGGTGACGGCTTTTGTTAATTAAGAACAAAAAAGTTATCCGCCATTCGGGTCTTCGTACTCGAACAAAATTTTTGTTTAAAGTCGTCTGCCGTCAACACGCATGACAATTGCGACTTGACGATTTACATGCTTACTCTATACGAATAGACGAAACGATGATCGTCATGATTCATCTCAGTGACGGTTGTTGTTAAGCAAGAAAAAAACATTATTTCCGCCAGTCAGATATTAGGTGTACAAATAAGTTTTAGGACACTTCGATTTTGTATCATAACAGCTATTCTAAATTAATTCAAAGGTCCCGCTCACTTATCATAGATGGCGCTTGATATGTAGTATCGAAACGTAAAGGAGTCATAAACATAACCTATAAATTCTGTAAATTAAACATGCAGACCGATAAGCTATTTATTAGACACTGCATTCGCTATGAATTCCATCAAGGAAAAAGTGTTAGGAAAGCGTGTGAATCGATATGTTCTGTTCTTGGAGACGACATTGTATCTAAAAGTACATGTGAGTATTGGTATAAGCTATTCAAAGAAGATGATTTCGACGTTAGTGACCGTGAACGCATGGGGCCTCCTGTAAAGGTGGACGATCAGGAACTGCAAGCCTTGCTGGATGAAAACTCTTGTCAGACGGAGAAACAACTTTCGGAACAGCTTGGAGTAACTCAACAAACTGTTTCTTATCGTTTAAAAGCAATGGGTAAGATTCGAAAAGGAACAAAGTGGGTACCACACTTTCTGACTCAAGAAAATAAAAACAGCCGTCTTAACATTTGTGTGAGTCTTTACAACAAGCAACATAGAAAGTCTTTCTTGTGGAAAATTGTGACCGGCGATGAAAAGTGGATTTATTTTGATAATCCGAAACGCAAATATCATTGGGTTGACCCCGGCGAGCCGACAACATCCACGCCAAAGCACAATGTTCATTGTAACAAAGTCATGCTGTGCATATGGTGGGATATGAAAAGCGTACTGTATTATGAACTTCTCAAACCTGGTCAAACAGTTACTACCGATCGCTATTTTCATCAATTGATGCAAGTGAATCAAGAAATTGAGAAGAAACGTCCATTTTCTGGTAAAGGAAAACGTCCAGTGAAACTGCTCCATGACAACGCGCGGCCTCATGTGGGTAAACCGGTCAAGGATACGTTACTAGCGCTTGGATGGGAAGCTGTACCACACCCGGCGTATTCACCAGACTTAGCCCCATCCGATTATCATTTATTCCGGAAAATGCAGAACGATTTGTCTGACGTGCGATTCAAAACATTTGAAGAAGTGGAAAAATGGGTCGCTAAATTTCTCACCTCGCAAGACGAAAGTTTCTTTGCGAAAGGCATCCGCGAGTTACCTGAGAGATGGCTGAAGGTCATTCAGTGCGATGGAGATTACTTCGATGAATAACTGTGTTTTACTTCTTTTTTAATAAATCTTGAATTTTTTGAAAACTGTCCTAAAACTTATTTGTACACCTAATATATTCGGCTCATTCACGAGCGGATAAGTAGTGGGGGTAGGCCCTATGCTGCCTCGCTACGCTACGACCCGAGCGCGTACAGTCACGATAAAAATGTACTGGGTTCGGGCGGCGCGCGTCTGCTAGGTCTGTCTGCCAGCTTCAGCGTCATGTTCCGCAGCCACGAGAAACCCTTTTAATTTCGTTATGGTCGTCCGTCAGTCTATCACAGAGCAATGTCTTCTACCGCCCCTTTCTGTTCTCGTAACTGTGTGGCTTAAAAATCATTTTTGGAAAAAAATGCAAAATTATGTGCGATATTTTTGACACTATTAAAAAAAAAACTTAAACGGTAAATATCGACCACCATCGATCTCTGTGAAATACTTTTGTTGAATAAATAGATTAATTCGCAAAGTTTTGAAAAGTAACGATGTTTAAATTCAATATTATATTTGATTTGTGCATACGAAGCAAACTAGGGAATCCTCTTTTAGAAGGTGTGCTGATACGCACTTGACCACTTTTTTTAATAATGCAGTTTAAGACATTCCATCAGAGCATCAATGTTACTATCTTAAGATTGATGCTTCTGATTTCCTTAAAAACTCTTGATTTCTCTAACCATTGTTCCCCATTTTACAATTTTACATTAAAGATTGTATCGAATAAAATAAAACAACATTCTTCAAGCATAGATGATTGGTTGATTACCACGAGTGAACATTTATTGACAAAGTTTTAGATCGAACATCGTGCTAAGGTTGTTCAATGGAGTCTAAATAATATTTAGAAAGACGAAATGCACGCATTATAGTCAAAAAATTATCAGGAGGTATGTCAAGTAGATGAAAATGTGAATCTGGAGCAAAGTAGTAATCAGAGACCATGTAGTATCCCCAGCCCGCAATGGTTGCCCATTCGTCATAGACGTAGTCATTTCCCGGCAGATCGATAGCTCTTGTGGTCCTACTCCTCCTAAACGGTCGTTTAACTTTGAAAACGGCGATGTCATAATCGGTATTGCGGTCGTTGTACAGCTCATGCGAAATAATACTCGTTACGTTTTGAATTCTACCGCCCTTGTCCTTGAATGATGACCCACTCCGGACGCTGTAGCATTGATTGTCCATTCCATAACTTCGTGAAGAAATAATAACCGGGAGACAAAAAACAAAAGCAAGATGAAAATTAATTCCTTTATTGCTTGCCCGTAGAATAGCTTTGTATGGTTGGTAATTTTTTTGAAGGACATGCATTCAAAATTTTATGAACGATTGAAAAGTGACATTTATAAATAATGCTCGGATGTATGTGCGCGTGGGTTTGGATTTTTCCATTTGCGATATTTCTAGATATGACCAATGAAACAATTTTCGCAACGAATCTGGCGAGAATTAGTATAACGGTTTAGAATTTATTGAAAATATACTTTTTTGAAAAGCAGAGAAAACGCTTTAGTTTTCTCAAGTTTTCAGATATTGGTGTGACATCAAGAGACGCGGCAGCGTTTTGACGCCAAGTGATAAAAAAGAAAACGTTTGCCCCACTGATTGTAACCCCACTGACGAACACGCCGCGTACTCTGTATATACTGAGATGATGGGATTTTATCTGTCATTTTTGAACTTCGAATTGATGACGCGCAAAAACGCATCGCCGAATTGAAAATCTGACAACGTTTCAGAAGTGTAATGTGATTTTTTCCTGTCGTTTTGGTTCAGATTATTTTTCGGTCTACACAATCCCGAGATCTCATAATTTTCGGCCGACATTCCGAGCGATTTTTTCCTCCAAAAATGTGGGTCCACAATTGCGGTTTAGTTGGATCGAATAAAGTAAATCCGTCATGTCGTGAACCTAGTACATACGCCCTTTTGCGGGCGCATTAAGTAATCGTTTAAGAGCGCGAAGTGCGACGTGTTTAAAACTCATTTCGTGCATCTCGACAGCTGACTGCTGTCTTGCCTGCTATAATATCCCATGTAGGGTGATCGGTAGTGACCAACGATCAGCCGATGCTCGACGCCGAGCTTGCCAACATTGGCACTCGAGCTTGGCCGGATCATTGACCGAGCCTCGGATGATAATAGCGGCCCGATATTCGCAATCAATATTGGCCCTAGAATGGCTTATGAGAATCGGCCGAACATCGCGTAGGAGTTGATTCGAGAATCGGCCAACGATAAGTTCCCGTCAAGATTACCATCATTGACACTCGAGCTTGGCCCGATTATCGACCGAGTCTTGGCGGATAATTGTGACCTGATATAGATTACCAAAATTGGTGCTGCACTGCCAAAAAAAATTAATTATTTTTGTATTGTAATTCGCCATTACCAGGTCTTTTGGAACGATTAGTTCGAAGAAAATATTTCACCTATATGGGACTCGAACCTGGTACCTACTCCTGCTCATAGCTACTCATAGCTACGCACGCTGCCCTAGTCCCATGTAGGTTCCGCCAATCGAACCGTAACGACCAATACCTGAACCAATGTTGGCGGGGCGATAATCGATTACCCAATTGTACGCCAATGCTCGGCTGAGTATTGACTAGCCAACATTGGTTTGCCAATACGAGGCCAATGTTCGGCTAAATATAGACTCGCTAATCATTGGCTTGTCGATACGAGGCCGTTGTTTGGCGAAGTATACGTAGACTCGCCAATCATTGGTTTGCCGATACGCGGCCAATGTTCAGCCAAACATAGATTCGCTAATCATTGGCTTGACGATACGAGGCCGATGTTTGGCGAAGTATAGACTGGCGAATCATTGGTTTGCCAATATGAGACCAATGTTCGGCCAAGTATAGACTCGTCCATTATTGGTTTATCGATATGAGGCCGATGTTTGACGAAGTATAGACTCGCCAATCATTGGTTTGCCGATACGAGGCCGATGTTCGGCAAAATATAGACTCGCTAATGATTGGCTTGTCGATATGAGGCCGATATTTGGTAAAGTATAGACTCGCCAACGTTGGTTCGCCGATACGAGATCAATATTCGGCTGAGTAATACATGATCGAACAGCAATTCATATATTGACGATTCATTGTTTTGCGTCGAATTCATTGAGTGACGAGATAAATACTTTTTAAGAGTCCATCGGACATTACTCTTAACAAATATACTAACAAATCAATGCACTCATTGTTGGCCGATTCTCGAACGAGCTTAATCGCGATACTCTGCCGATTTTTATAAACCATCCTACACTGACAGAAGAATTCTATTAATATTAACTAACCGCGTCTATTTATTTATTTTTTATTTGAATTAACTAGATTTTTCGTGAAATCAAATTTTTCCTATTGCTATTCCTATTTCATTAGTGGAATTATATATTTTAAATATATTTATTTATTCAAATTAAACTTGAACTAATGAACTAATGGTCTGTCTTTATTGCAACACACATATTAAAGGGTTGTGGGGGTAGAGAGGGTGGAGATAGACGAATTATATATACACATATACATATATATATAGAGGTTATGTTTGAAAATTCTATAACATGTCACTCGATAAAACACTCTAATTATCAGAATGATATTAATGGTCTCTTATACCATTTCTGCGATTCAGATGTTACAAGCACTCGGGAAGCATATCCCATGTAGGGTGATCGGTAGTGGCCAACGATCGGCCGATGCTCGACGCCGAGCTTGCAAACATTGGCACTCGAGCTTGGCCCGATCATCGACCGAGCCTCGGATGGTAAGAGCGGCCCGATATTCGCAATCAATATTGGCCCTAAAATGGCTTATGAGAATCAACCGAGCACCGCGTAGGAGTTCATTCGAGAATCAGCCAACAATAAGTTCCCGTTAAGATTGCTATCATTGGCACTCGAGCTTGGCCCGATTATCGACTGAGTCTTGGCGGATAATTGTGACCCGATATAGATCACAAAAATTGGTGCCGCACTGCCAAAAAAAAATGAAATATTTTTGTATTGTAATTCGAGATTACCTGGTCTTTTGAAACGATTAATTCGAAGAAAATATTTCACCTATATGGGACTCGAACCTGGTACCGAGTGCTTGTAACATCTGAATTGCAGATATGGTATAAGAGACCAAATGAATTCTCATCATTATTTATATCACATAAACTATATCAATTAGTTAATATCATGACATGTTATACAATTTTCAAACATAACCTATATATATATATATATATATATATATATATATATATATATATATATATTAGGGTGATTCGTTTCAGGGTAACTTTTTTTTTCTGACTCATCGTGCCCGAAAACCTTTAGTTGGTACCCAAAAACGAAGTTTCGTGAAAGGGGGCTGTTGTCAAAAATATTTAGAGGTCGCGAATCAAAATTGAAGGTTTCCCATTTGATTAGCATTGAAACAAATGTTTTTCTCATTATTAGTGTTACCATTCCGCGAATTTTTATATCGCGATATTTTCCAAGTGGATTCTCATAAGAAATATCATACTTTACAATAAAGTTCATTGAGCCATGTCCGTAAATTCAACCGTTTCAGCGGTATCATTATTTCAAGTGAATATTGTATGAAAATATCTATTCAAATGGCTTTAACGCCTAAGCTATTACATATATCGAAAAAATTCAAATGAGAACTTTGTAGAGAAAGTAATTTTCTACAAAAAAGTCTTATAAGCCGAGCCCGAAAATTCAACTCTTTCTCAGCTATAGGTGGATGAAGTAAAATAAATAGATTTTTTTTTTTTTAAAAAATCGATTTATTTTACTTCATCTTTCGGATAAACTAAATCATCGTTCGGATAATCGAGGTTCTACTGTATTTGGAAAAGTATTATTCTTAAGGTTTAACAATTTCGTGTACAACATTTATAATAAACTGGCTTGGCTAGTTGAAAAAAAGGGTAACTCACTTTTTTTGTACATTTGATTAGGACCAAAAATATTTAAACCATTGCCTGTATAATAATAAAAAATAATTATAAGGCTAATCAGAATCTTTTTCTAAGGTAAAACGAGCGATAATGCTTGTGAGCGGATTTTTTTATTACTTGGTTTTCATGCACCGTGTACCATTGAAGGACAATCAAGATGGAATTTTATAAATTTGGTGAACGGGTTAAAATTCCATGAGGTTGTAAGTTTTCCGATTCCGAAAAATTGAATAAATTTTTTAGTATACTCAAATTTTTAAATACAGAGTTGGAGTTTTTAGTATATTAATAGAGATTATTCATAGCTAGGATTGAACTGGTTACAATGATTCGACGAGTTCGAATTTCTCAAAATATTGAATATGCAGCAAATCTAGTCGGCCCTGTACTTTTCTTATATTTCGAGATATTTGTTAATTCTTGTTAAAATAGAGTATTATCGAGCGATAGTGTAGAAAAAAAACCGTACAAACCAGAAAATTTCGCATTGTATCTGTATCGTTTCGTGACGCTTACGAAAATTCCTCTACACAAAAGTCTCAATTGAAAAAGACTGTGCTTATGGAAAAAGCTTGTGAGTGAAATAAAATAGCGAAAAAACAATCCACAATCTTCTAATTTGCACGATCTTTATTTTTCCGTAATTGTGTGAGCATGCAGTACATTAATAATTGATTAAAAGTTGAAGTTGGAATTAATAAGATTGAAACGGTAGGATTCTGAAGAGAATGTAAGAATATTTTTGGAAAATTCGCTTTCAAAGTGTCTCGTTGGTTTAAGCATGTAAAAGCGTGATAAAACGTACCGTAAAAGGTAAACATAGTGCGAAATAAGAAACAAATCGATAGACAAGGAAGTATCCAAGGAATTGGAAATATTTGTCGGAGTGAAGCCTAAACTTTTGAGTTTGCCGATTACGCTGAATTAAAAAGTACACATGGATTGTAACGAATTGCCAATAACTAGGTAGCTTGCACATTGATTGGACGAGCCAGTGCTCAAATTATGGGTTGGTTTTATTTTGCGACGTTTAAAACTTACGTGGTCACACAATGGGCTGCCGTCAATCCCCAGTTTTTACTAATTATCGTAGCACCGCAGATATGAGCACCATTGAGTCTCAAGGACAACTGGAATTTCAACAACTCTCGGGTAATTTTTCCGACTGAGAATTTTTTTTCAAATAATCTTAAAGAAAAAGAAGCCTGTCCATCTTTGAAACTCACCATGAAAGGTAGTACGGTTATGTCAATTGTAGAGCCACCAACGATCCTCGTGTACATGGACATCGATTCATCTTTGGTCCATCAATAAAGTTACATTATCGTTTTAATTGAAAAATTCAATTAATTGCACATAAATGGCAACCACGTCGGTAGAACTCTGGGAGAATTCTATTATGCACAATTTAAAAAAAATTGGACTGCACAACAGAAAATTGAGCAATAATTCGCCCGAAGGAATATTAATTTAATTTATGAGTATTGGCGTAATCACAATTAACCCTTTGCACTCGAGAGGTGACTCTCGCTCGCCACTTTCTATTCAAGCGAAAAAGGCCTCGAGTGCAAAGGGTTAACACAAAAATTTTAATCGAATAATTAAAAATCTTTTCGAATAAACATAATTACGTTAATTTTGAATTATTGTGTTGTACTTCGCGAAAACAACTAAGCGAAACACGCGATTGTTTCGTTGGAACTGAACAAATTTAATTTCTCACTGTTTACACACGACGCGGAGCTGACACAAGAAAAATATGAATTTCGTTATAAAGTGCAAAAAATGTCTTACTTACGAAACAGAAGACACAAAAATGCCGCTAATGAAATAATAACGGCACACCGATCCATGCTATTCTTTGCAAACCGTCGATGCCTTCTTTACAAAGTGTCTACGAGTCTTTGGAATGCCGAGAAAAAAAAATATTTTCTCGCAAGACTCGACAACCGTCTTCGTCCACCCGTCAACGGAAACATATATCATAAAATGCAAGTGAGTAAGTGCTTGGCTCTTTTTCTTCAAGTTCACCGCGAGAGAGAGCTATATGACGAATATAATCGCCTTGTAAGGATGTTTCGAAAGTACAGGCGCTTGCAAAAAATCACACGTTTTTATTGTTTTTCTTTTGATTCTTGATTTGCCCTAAGAACTTTCCGAAGTAAATGAATTGGCCAAATAATGAAAACAATATAAAAAGTATAATGAAAATTTGACGAATTTGAATTCATTATTATTTTCGAGAACAAACTTGCCATTTCTGTTCGATAGGTCCCTTGAGTGTTTACATTCCCATGTCGAACTCGGTTGTTTGATCAACGTTTCAGTGTAAAAAGACCCGTCCCAAAGAAATTGCTTTGTTATTTAAACATTTTATTTTGATGACCTCGTAACAAACATACCAAAACTAATCCCCATGGTGAGTTAAAGATATCCATACTTTCCGGTATGAAACACCATACCTCGGTTCTATAAAGTATAATTAAACAGTACGGTCTTTTTCTTCAGAAAACGAGTTTATGCCTTTTTTTTTAATCTCCGAACCTTTTGGAGTCGATTGTACAGCGTTGTTAAAACAGCCGTTTAGTAAGCTCTTGCACGTGAACTGCGTTATTGTACAATCGTAAAAAAGAGGAACGAATTTCGTTCTACTCCCATCGTTATTAACTTAAACGGTTGAGCTATATTGCTATGCTGCTCGATGTTTTACGCGGTGAAAGGTGGGACGGCGTATGACACGAAGAAATGTGACATTTATGTCTCACACGGGTGTACTTTGCGATAAGACGATCCGATCGTTGCAATATACACGTAAGCATGTAATCTCAATGAAAATGCTTTGATATCCGATTTCTATCCGTACAAATTACGGAGAGGCCTACGAGGATAAGTTTGCAAAAATTGCCTCTGCACATATCAAGTCTGGAAAGGCACGATGGATTTTCATCTATCCACCTAAAAAGTCCTGCTAATGTCAATCTTGAAATAGCATTTTTTTAGGAATTATGGAGGGGAAGCAAAATAACAACGTGATTTTTTCTCTAAAACGGCGCAACCAATTTTCATTAAAGCAATATATATTCTGAACACCGATGAGACTATTCCGAATTCTTTTTAATGCTAAAAAAATTGACGTGAAAGAAATTGGCGGAATTTCAGGCATTTTTTTGTGAAAGTTATATTTTAGAAGTACACCTCTAATTTTTGATACAACAATGTAAATGTTTACTTTAGCATATATTTTTACTAGTTTTCGTAAAGGGTGTTGATGGCAAATAATTGGTTTTTTGTCCATTGCAAATTTATCAAAATACCGGTTGATGCGCCAGCCGGTGCACGGCAGGTCCACCTATCGGTGTCGATACGAAGGCATTGTATAATAATACAGCTTTGAACTCCTTATAGAACGGCTTTTTTGCCGTGAGGCCCCTCGCCACCCACAAAACGGAGTGCTCGATTAGTGAGAGTCCTTTCGTCTCTCACAAATGAGTTGTTTCATGGGTGTGAGTGCCGTCGCCTCTCACGGAAAGGGGTGCTTTGTAAAGGTAAATGGCATCGCTCCTCACCAATAGGGGTGCTTCTGAATCGCAAAAAGGGGTGTTTGATTAGTGTGAGCTGCCTTGCAAGAGGCGAGGAGAGATACCGATGAAGCACTTCGCTTTGAATATGGTGAGGGCACCCCGATAAGTGGTTCAAAACCTTACTTTAACACTCTTGTGGTGAACTATTATAACTTATTATTAATGTTTTCCCAAGCGTTTGCCACGGAACAGTTTTACAATTTTATCTGACCTATCGCGTGTCGTCATTGCAATCATCATTCTAATGGAGCGCAACTCTAAGGAAGGCGCACTAAAAGTCAAAGTGTAATCTAAATTTTCACCAACTTTATTGGAAAATCATTTAAGGAGTAAGGCCACTGTAACGGCCCAAAAAAAAGGTTTTTTCACTAATTTTTTGCTCCCGAAATTGAACGTATTTGAAAAAAACTTTTAATGGTGTTATCGGGCATACATTAAACTTTATTATAAAATTTTTTTACAGTAAAAAAAAACAAAATGGCGGTTCTACAGCTATCTTCCCGGGACATGTTTTGCTTCCAGGGCTCCGCGGCACGCAGCACCACTGGTGCACTTTTGAATCTAGAACAAAAAAAAAACCATTAATCTAGAGGGCTATAGCTAGAGAATGTCGATCGGATTTTAAAAAGTATCAATTTTTGTGGATTTGGCGTGCGTTTGAAAAAAAAATTGATTTTTGACGAAAAAAACGGCAAGTTTTTTGTTAATAAAAAATCAATAAATAAAGTTCTTGAAAATTCCGATCGACATTCTCAAGATAATGTAAATGTTCACATCTGGTTAAAATTTCAAGTAAAAAAAATGAAAATTGTTCGAGTTATGCTGCGTGCCATTTTGAAAAACCATGTTTCGAGAAAAACGCGTTTAAAGTTTTGCGAATAGTTTTTTATTGGAAAAAATTAAAAAAAGAAGTTAAAAGGATTTAAACTATTTTTAAACTAGAGGGTTTGAACTATTTTTTAAGCCAATAAAAAAAAATCGATTTTTCAAAAAATTTACAGTGGCCTTACTCCTTAAGCACCCAGAATAAAAACGGGGCTCGTGCATTCGATGTACCAAAAGAGGATGTGTAGCGAAAGCAGTGCCGCAACACATGTATGGGAAAAGGTTTGTAAAAATATATGTTGAAGCAAACATTTTTAGTTTTTTTTTTAAGCAAGTAATTTAGAAGCGTACGACTGAAATATAATCTTAAACGTTTTTTCTGCAAAATTAAATGACTTTTTTCACCTGTACTCTATCTGTTAGAATATATATTTTTTTTCTTCAAAATAGTCTTATAAATGATCATATTTTTTAAAATAATGATCGACGGCCATTTTTTTAAACTATGTTTTTGTTTCTGTTTTCTCTCTGCATAACTGCGACGGAAATGCAATATTGAGGTGGCTAATTGCAGGATTTTTTCGTCACATCGGTGACCAATGCAAGCTTGATACATGCAGGGCCACGTTTTACACGCGTATCCCTTCAAGCCCTTTGCGTGAACATTAAAGAAATAAGTGATAACCAATGAATTAACTGACAAGGTTAAATGGAAAATCAATGCAACGAGAGTTGAGATACACGAGATTTTCAATTTACCCTTTGACGACGAGCTCCACAGGCGATTCTGGTGGCGAAATGTAAATTACTTGAGACAGTCCGTGACGGAAGGAATGTCGGTGAAATATCGAAACTCTAAAAGGCTATAAATATATTATTACTATAGTAATATACCCATGTGAAAGAAGCTGATATTTCGCAAAAAAAAATTCCAAGTACACAATGCTCATAATTTTAGGTGAACTCAAGAATTATTGCTGCATACAATAATTTAATAAGTTATATTACGTTGGTACAGATTGTTCGATCTTTCATTGTATTTTAGAACGGTAGAGTCCCATACCGAGAGAGAAAGAGAAAGAGAAAGACAGAGAGAGAGAGAGAGAGAGAGAGAGAGAGAGAGAGAGAGAGAGAGAGAGAGAGAGAAAGACGCGAACGGCAGTTTTCTTTTCCAAATGATTTCCATTCCATTGCGGAAAGGCTTTCAAACTAGTCGCGCCGGGTGTCGAGCGAAACGAGCGTCATTTTAAAATATCTGCTCTACTCCTCGAGGAAGTTAAGTAGCGCGGGCCCGTTGTGCGTGCGTGCATATCGAAGGTCGTGTGCAACGAAAAGTGCGAGAGTTGGAATAAGTGGGGCTCAATGTTGCGCTTTTCGAGCTTCGTTGACGCATAGTCGGTTCGCGTTCTCGTTGCCCAGCGGGCTTCGTGCCAAGAACACGAAGAAAAAAAAAAACAGAATGATTTATGCTTGTTTAGCATATAGGTATACGAGAGAACGATCTTGCACTGGCACGATTGAAGGACGAGCGATAAAGAGTTTGTGTTGTCGAAAAAAATGGTTGCGGTGCTCCAAGTACGACACAATGGCGGATCGAAGGGTCTGTGGCTCACGAACACGGTAGCATACCACGCATTACAGCAACGAACCCACGAATTATAAAAAGTCTAAAAATTATCGATCCGGAAAGCCGAAAATGGATGGAACATCGTGCCGTTTAACAGTGAATGTTGTCAAATTGTATTAAGGGGCCATTATAATTATAAAATGCGTCTTATTGATGTAGACAAAATGGCGACTGAGGATTCGTTATCGCCTGCACCCTGATCGACGTACCCAAAGTCACTATAATAGAGGTTCGCGCGCAGCCGTGTTTATTTTGAAAAAAACATAGATTAAAAAAATATCTAGAATGTTAAAACCTATATCGTAGCAGTGACTGCACGTTTATATTGATGACAACAATAATAATATTTATCACTGTTGCAAGATCTACGATTCTATATTTGCGACCCATTTAGATAAAGATCATTTCTTACAAAAGAAGCATTGGCTGGCGCGCGAGAGAATTTGAGATAATCGAGGACGACGAAAGCATTTTTCAAAAGCCAACCTTATGGACATAATTGTAAAATGGTCAAAAATAAGAAATAAACATTGTCAAAGATCGTACCAATGACAGTTGTTGTCGCAATGTTTACGTGAGAATTTTGAGGGGAAATCTATTTGAAAAACAAAAAATCACTATCTCTAAGAATATTATACTGCTTCATCAATACTGTATTTATACCAATCAGCGTGTGACTTAAATTGTATTATGACACTGACACTTAATTAAGGTTACATAGGTTAGTCGTCTGTCCTACAATCAAATCCGATATTTTATATACATACGAAATGTATATAGCATATTAGCTTCGAAAGACCGCAGCGCCACCCTCAGTATTCGCAATTTTAGGGGAGAGGTGAAATGCCGAGTTTGGACTCCTGCGTATCTAGTCTCCATGCTTATACGAATTGCTACTTTTTAAATGTAATTTGGGTTGGGGAAGCCGTCGTAAGGAAAAAAATCGTTATCTTGAAAACTTATCGAGGCATCGATTTTCTCAAGTCAGTTTGGTGTTGATAAAAATTCTACAAAATAAAATGCTCCGTCTCGTCGCCTCGGCAATCTTGCTCTCTTCCCATTTATTGATTCGATTTTTCGGGGACCGAACTATTCGTTAACAATAGTTTGGCTCGTTCGCCGCGAATTTGTATTTATTGGCAATTTCACCGCTCGTGGGTATTGTCTATCCCCTCTCGCGGCTTTCACCCTCTTACCCGATTCCCTCATTGAGTGCCCTCGTACTGCGGTGTAGCGAAACGTCGCGTCTCTGTTAGTCGCGGGAGCGCGGTCAGTCAGTCGTGCCTATTCGGTCTTGCGAGTTGACGGAGGGGGAGGGGAGGCTCGTTGGGGGCTAGAGAGTGTCGCGATGCTTCGGGGCGGCTCAAAGCCAATCTCACTTTGTGAAACAATAGAAGGTCGCTCGCGCGTAGGGACTGTGTGGGCATCGAGAACTTTCGCGTAGTATTGCCTGGCTCGTGACGGTACAATAGTGAAGCGGAAACTCGTCTGGTGGCGCAGCTGTAGTCCCGCGACGTGAGCCAAGGAAACAACCCCTCAGTGTGATACTTGCCGCGGAACCTTTCGTTACATACTCACCTCTCTTTTCGTCGGTCTTTTAATCTCTCTTTCTCTCTCGCTCGTTCTTCTCACTCTCTTTCTCTTTCAACCCCGAGTGTCACTTTCACAACGTTTTGTTCCATCGTTCGATTATAGGTCGAGCGAGATTGCAAATATCGGGCAGTAGTGGCAGTAGTCGCTGCGTCGCGATACATCAGTATTATTGACATTATACATATGGAAGGCATTCTACGCTAAAGAAAACGATCTACAGCTGATGGATTTTTGCAGTTGTTTATTTCAAATGGTAGCGGTACATTCGTTTTCGTTTCCGACTATTGTTCCGCTATTTTTCCTAACGTTGACCTTTTTTTTTCACGGAAATACGAGTGTCTGTGGTGTTTCAGTGTTCTATAAGGCAATTCGGATGGCTTTATTTTCCTATGATCGAGACAATAATTGTTAGAACGTCATATATCATTTGGGGAATCCTTCTTTTCTTGTTCTTGCCGATGTTTAAATTTAACACACGTACCCACTTCGTTGGGTCAATTTGAACGAAATCAATGAGTCAACTTAATGAAAACGATGTAAACATTATTTTATATCGTTTTTGGGCAGCACCCTGCGAAATATTGAAGAATAAAACAATCGGCCGTGATGGTTGCGGGCAGTTCTAACGGCCGTGCAATAAAATAAAAACAAATAAACATATAGCCGTATAAACAAGATGTTATAACACGCGTAACACGTTTTCATTGATCCATTCTGAAAGAACTGTATTTGTGGGTTTCGTTAAACTCCTACGCGGAGGGTGCTTGAATAAAAACTTTTAACTCAATTGCACCCTAACAATACATAGATTGCTCGAATAGAATTGTTTCGCGAAAATATAATTTTCCGTGCCACTCATATCGATCCAAAAATTGCATACTCGGGATCACACAGGTGTAATATTTTTCTCGCAATATTCACGCAGAAAATCGAACAAGTTTTATGGATAAAACAGAGAATAAATATTTCGAGTCGTATTTGCGAAAATGAAAGTGGATTGTAGATTTATCATTTGAAAAATTATACTTGCGTAAATTGTTTTTTTTTTTTACGTTCTTCGGGATTGTATTTTTTTCGCGGCTTGGCTACGATGCTGTTTATTCGTGCACTTTTCTGCATCTCTCGAACATTCCAATACAAACAATTGAGTCCAAGGGGTGCTTAGACATCAATATAATACTCGCTCGAGGTAGCCCTCGGTAGTTTTCTCAGAGCACCCTCCTTGTCAAGCCCATCGTTTGACCCAATTTTTCCATTTTACCGAACAGACGAATGCGTGAAAGAAATCCTTTTTTTCCATTTTATATCTAACTTACTTTGTATATGCTAGTTATTACTTTTGGGCATACGCGTGACAAACGCGTTATTTTTCTAGTTGGAACACGAAAAATCATAGCCAGGAGGATTTTTTCAGAAAACTTTTCAATGTGTATTCACATACATATTTTACATTTTTGTGATTTTTTGTGTGTATATATATATATCTAAAAGATATTTTTGATATGTATATGTTCACCGTTATTAATACGTATCATTCTGCTATACGGAAAATAATAGCAAAAATATAAGACGCCTGAAGATAAATTGAAACAATTTTTTTTCACGTACATTGTATTTTACCATATCAGATTTTCGTTGGATTTTGATGGCAATTTTTTTTCCTACGTATATAACATTCTCTTACTCATATTCCGCAATTTTTATTTTCTTCTCGCAATGGTTTCAATGCTAACTGGGTCCTCCCTCCGTTGTTGAATGCGACCTTCTCGCACCTAGGATCGCGAGTTTTCGGAAGTGCCACCGAATCCCACCGAGTGAACTCGTAAGCATACGCGTATAAACTCTTCCATCTCGAGCCTCAACAAACCGCGTTCGTTCGTCTTTCGTGTTATGCTTTGTTACACGCAACCTTTATATCCTTCTTTTTCCATTTCTACGTTCACTACGCAATAAAAAGATACCAATGCGCGATACGCTACACCGAAACGACGTATATAGAAAAGTGTTGGTGTTTTTGTGTGTGTATTGAAGGGAATCCACCCCGCTTTCGTGGACATTGTCGTTGGACCGTAAGATTTTCGCATTCGGTGAGTGTTCCTTACTATTCTTTTGATATCGCCTGTTTTGTCTATTTTGTCATTGTTTGGCAGACGCTGTTTTGTCGTTGTTGTTGTTGATTTTATGGTGTCACGGCGAGAGTCGATTTGTTTTGCGCTCGTGGGGGCGGGCGGACGAACAATTGTAACGATTTTCTCAATATTTTCCGGAACTTTGAGGGCTGTTCCCTAGTGAACCATCACTCGCCCGGGTGTAACTTCAATTGGCCGTAACTTTATCATGTGCATTATGTTACTGGAATGATGTGAGAAAAAATCTAGGTAGGCCTATCTTTTCTTTTTCTGAACTGGGATTTCACGGTATATTTTTTTTTTGAGATTCGCATACCCTGTGGCATTCATTTTTCAGGACGGGCATTGAATTATTGATTGTGCCGAAACTATTTTAAACAGCTCACAGTTAATAATACATATTTTGGCTTTTTCATCTCATATAAGAAATCCACATACGTACTTTTTTTATAACGTTTTTCCAGGCAGATAAAGTGTTTGGCTTTGTTTCGAGCTCAACGATCCAAATTTCATTCGAGTGATTTTTCTGTTTCATTTACGAGAACAATCGAAGATGCGTTTATGACATTTATTTCTCTTGGCCCTTGAATATATCATTGATAATAAATATTTCCGTTTATTGTATTTATCAAATTATCGTCGTGCTGATTAATCATTATAATGATATCCAATGATAGTTTAATTTAGTGTAAAAAGCAGAGATATAATATTTAATCGTACATATTGTAATTTTTATGTTTTATATACGAGAGCATATTAGAACGATTATTTGTTTTCATAAATGATTATACCGGTAAATGAGTAAAGGTGGTCTTTATCATCACGATAATGACCAATTATAATAATTGAAGTAAATGGTATAACTGTTTAGCGTAAAAAAAATATTGTAATGGACTCTTTAATTACACATTTGAACATTTTCGGTTGGTCAAAAGGAAAAACTTAAATTCTTGCACACTTAAGAGCGGTCCATAAGTTTAAAAGATAAACACATAATTTCAATGCGCATAGTTCTATAATTTCACATATTAACCGATATTCAGATATTATGACGAGAGCAAGGGCCACAAATCGTAATGAATACAATTTTAATTTTATACAAAGATTGCGATATATTGGTTAATCTCCCTTAAATAAAACAATAATGTCGGTTGAATCGAAGAGGAAAAATTACACTTTTTCCGAGTGGATTTTTCAACTTGTATAACCTCCTTTGAGAATAGAGATCAAGACCGGGTCACAATGGTGGCCTTTGACGTCTACGTCCAAGTCTCGCAGACGCCTGCGTTGGACGCGAAAAATCGTCGGAAATGTTTGCGTCGCGCGTGTCCATGTGAATGTGTCTTTGACCACTTGCCAGCACTGATTACGAAACGGGCTCGTGCGAAACGTGATAAATTGGCGTTTGTTCGGCACGAAGAATCAGCAATCAAATTCATTGGGAAAGGCGAAAAAATTAGATTAAAAAGAACACGCCAACGCAATTAAGCTTCTACGCCTCTTTTTTTTTTTATCAAGTATTCGTAGGAAAAGATGGTACAAATGTAAATAGACCGTTCAAACGCCAAGAACTTTTTTTCGCCTATCGTTATTACAGTGTAATTTTTTTTAACGAAAAATAATTTTTCTATTTAAGTAAAATCGGATTCATCGTATTACATGTGAAAACTCAGAAAACCGAGAAAGTTATAAATAATCTGCAGTGCAAACTTCCCTAAGGGCATTAAGTTTCCGTTATTAACGTTCTTACGTTTTAAATAGGAAAACAAATTATGCTAAAAAAGGAAACTTTTGTGTCGTCAATTGTCGTTGTTTTCACGCGATGAATGGGGAGATTTTCGAGAAACGCTTGTGGATTCGTTAAATTTTTGTTCAACAACCCGGTGGGTTATTGTATGATGCGATTGAAATATTTAGGAGAAAAAATCTCAACACAGAACAATAATGCCGTTATCAACATTGTGCATATCTACAAAACCTACCCATCCCTTGCACTTGTGTTTCAATTTTTTTTACCTCATCTAATACAATATTAAATAATTATGACTAAACATTGGAAAATTACCATTTAGGGCATGTATCTTTCTATTGTATGTTTCTTTATTATTCATATGTACGATAAAAGTATGTTCCTCTACGGTTTGTACTACAAGCAAATCAAATTCAGACAACAGCTCTAGCTTTTTGTGTATATGCTCAATTTCGTGTATGCTGAAGACTGTGTGTGTAGATCGATCAAGTGGGGAACAAAAAAGTGCGTTTCAAGGTGATAGACTTCTCGATTGAGAAAGAACATGTAGGGGGTGCGATTACTTAGTGTGCGTCAGGTCATTGCTAATGGCGTGCTGCTTCCACAACGTTCATCGTGTTCGAGTTTGATGCAGGCATATCGGATACCCTATTCATATTTTCACCCTCTCGTCCGCTCTGTCCAAGTTGAGCACATATAACGAGTCCATTGTACATTTTTGTTTGTACACTCGGCGCGTTAGTCTTTCGGGTTCTACCTAAGAAGCAGAGATAAAACTATACAAGTGTAAAAAGTCGATCACTTTAGATTCATAGGTTCAACTTTTGTCCTACAGGAATTATCGTTTTACAGAATCAGGCGGTAGCAACGTAATGCCAAGTAATTATTCAATGACCATTCGTACTTCAAAAAAAATTCTTTGTCCTATGCACGCAGTAGCGGAAATTATGCGGCGGCAACAGGAAAAAACATAATTTTCCGCTCTTTGCTTCGCTTTGTATGCGACGGATGAGAAAACATAGGAACTTTCAAATGTTTGCGACCTTCCATTCTGTAAAAATATCTTACACCCTCCAATTTTGAGAAGAATTTTTCTGTATCTTAAGTTTCTTGACCCATTTTTTTTTCTCAGATAGAAAATTAATGACGCGCCGGAATTTTGAAACCGACCCAGGATCCTTCCACCGTATCGTTTTCTGGAACTGCCGTACTGTTATTAACGTTTTTTTTTTTTTTCATTCCTTTGCTAACCGGTTTCTCAAAAATGAACAAGAAATTTGGAAAAGTGTATATCTGTTACTTTGGCCTCACTCTTGTTTCTTATCGTAAAAGAATATCCATTACTTTTGTGTCACCCTTGTGCCTGCTTATTTATTCGTTCCTCGCTTTTTTCTTCCTTCAATTCTTTTTCATGAAATTGAAATGTTCGGCATATTTTTTCCCGTCTTGTCCGACCACCTGGATTTTTCTACTTTCGTCTGGTGCTGTTGCTGTTCCAACCGGAGCAGCGTATTCTTATTTTCCCTTACAGAACTGATGGACCCTACGAGGGCGTGCGATTGACAATTTGTCGATACCTCAACGTGTATTTTGTCTTATTACCTCGCTCAATCAACTCTTGTACCAAGAATGCGAGCAAAAACGATGACCTCGTATCTCATTACCGGGGACTTTTATTATCGTCGAATTGTACGCCGACATTCGTATCTCTGGGAAAAAAAGGAACCTCTCTGCTTAATCAAATTTATTCGCGAAGTATTCGTCAACGAAAGATTCAAGAGTACGTGCCGTTATCGACGCAATTCTCATTATGTTCTTTCTCAAGCTGTACTCAGCTCGTGATTTATCATTCTTGGCAACAATTCGAGCCTTGTTCATATATACAGAGTTACCCAGAACTGGATGTGTTCGTTAAAATGAGGGTTAGGGGTAAAATTCTTAGTCGACCCGTGAATTATTATTAATTTTTAAAGGCGGACCAATCAGGTGTTTCGGTGAGCGATACGCGCGGGTGTGGTGCCTGGCGGGAGCACCACACCTACAGACACCACTGCACGCGCTCACCGACGTACGCCGGCTCATCGGGCGCAGCTGATTGGGCGCCTTTAAACATTGATAACAATTTAAGGGCTTATCTGAGACCTACACATGCTTACATCAATCGACTCAGAACTTCACCCCCAACCCCTTATTTCAGGGAACGCATTCAGTTCTGGGACACCTTGTATATGCGTGTGTATGTTGTAAAGACGTACAAGCCCATTTTATTGCATCTTGCGCAAATTCTAACTGCTACTACATATTTTGATTTCACAGCAATTTTGCTCCATCGCGAAAAAAGCGTTGTTTTGTTTGAAAAAAAACACTACTCCCTTTTGAAGCAACATAAATGGATATTTTTGGATTCCACATCGATCAATTGTAAATATTAAGCACCGTAAAGTTTATTTTGATTAAGGGAAATCATTAAAAACGTTTGTTCGAATTAAACGTTTATCAGCATAGGATGCCTTACAAACATATATATTATAGAATCACAAAGATCGAGCATTGTTCAGTAAATCCCATCAAGGGTATTACGCCATTTTACTTAGAAATATCGTAAAACTAGAAATCACAATCGTCGAAAATGTGAGACAAATCAGAGACAGAAGATTGTCTCTCATTGGTAGAGTGTTGGCTGATAGAAATCGATCTCATGATATAATCCCCTAAATCAGTTTTCGTAAAGGCGATGCCTACGTGAATTTTTTTTTTTATGTCTGACAAAATGTATGACATTTTACTAAAATGCTTAGAGGCGTTTTAAAGGTGTTGTTTACAAATGTATATTCTTGTTCGTACCGACACTGGTGGATGCGCGGTCGGGGTTCAGCTCCGGGGATATTGCGAGCTAAGCAGCGTTGTGGATGACCGATACTCGGAGCGGTGACCGGCTAGTCGTGCGCCGGCTGGTGTGTCGACCAGTGAGTGGAAGGCCAATAAGGGATAGGCACCATATATCGGATACTTTTGTTTCAAATTAAACAATTAAAGAATTGCTAAGATTTTCAGATTTTACGATTTTATGATCTAGATGTCATATACAGGGTGTCCCAAAACTCAACGATAATCTGAGACCGGATGAAAGGCCAAGTTATACCAGTTCTGGGAAAAATAAAATAAAAAATCCATATCACTCAGTTCAGCGATAATAGACATTTTAAAAAAAAAGTTGAAATTCGACACCCTTGGTCGCATTTTCAAGTCCTGTGATTACCAATGTCACAATTTCGCTGTGATTTTTTTAATTTCGTGATCTTCATTAACGATGCTATTAATCGCAACTACAAATTAATGGAAAAAACATTGTTAATTTAATAAAATAAGTTAAGTTTTAGTGAGTCATGGTTCACAAAAATATTGTTAGTTAACTTTGACACTTCATTTTGAAAAAAAAATGTACTACACTACCCTTGGCAAGTTGTTTCAAAAGATGGCGCATTTAATCAAGATTTCAAAATGGTGCAACACTTGCCACTTTTCTTGCCATTAAAAATGTTATTTCTTATTTTTTTCAAATTGAGCTCATTTTGAACAACTCAACATTAGGATTTTTTGTTACTAAAATTTGTTATTTTTTGTTTCTGGTCTGAAATAAAATTATTATTTTTAGTAAAGAGGTAATTGAGTCAGTTAATAACCAATTTTTATTGTAAAAAACATATGTTTTTTACAATAAAAATTGGTTATCAACTGACTCAATTACCTCTTTACTAAAAATAATAGTTATTTCTAAAGATGGCGCATTTAATCAAGATTTCAAAATGGTGCAACACTTGCCACTTTTCTTGACATTAAAAATTTTATTTCTTATTTTTTTCAAATTGAGCTCATTTTGAACAACTCAACATTAGGATTTTTTGTTACTAAAATTTGTTATTTTTTGTTTCTGGTCTGAAATAAAATTATTATTTTTAGTAAAGAGGTAATTGAGTCAGTTAATAACCAATTTTTATTGTAAAAAACATATGCTTTTTACAATAAAAATTGGTTATTAACTGACTCAATTACCTCTTTACTAATTCATACCAGAAACAAAAAATAACAAATTTTAGTAACAAAAATTCCTAATGTTGAGTTGTTCAAAATGAGCTCAATTTGAAAAAAATAAGAAATAAAATTTTTAATGTCAAGAAAAGTGGCAAGTGTTGCACCATTTTGAAATCTTGATTAAATGCGCCATCTTTTGAAATAACTTGCCAAGGGTAGTGTAGTACATTTTTTTTTTCAAAATGAAGTGTCAAAGTTAAGTACCAATATTTTTGTGAACCATGACTCACTAAAACTTAACTTATTTAATTAAATTAACAATGTTTTTTGCATTAATATGTAGTTGCGATTAATAGCATCGTTAATGAAGATCACGAAATTAAAAAAATCACAGCGAAATTGTGACATTGGTGATCACAGGACTTGAAAATGCGACCAAGGGTGTCGGATTTCAACTTTTTTTTTAAATGTCTATTATCGCTGAACTGAGTGATATGGATTTTTTTTTATTTTTCCCAGAACTGGTATAACTTGGCCTTTCATCCGGTCTCAGATTATCGTTGAGTTTTGGGACACCTTGTATAACAAGATGCTGATAATTATTTTACCCATTACATTTAAATATTTTAAGTTATATTAGTTCGCGAATAAACACACATAGTTAAAAAAAAATGGATATCGATTTCTCAACTTTCAACGGTGCGACGTACATTTCTGCTCACAATCAATACTTTACGTACTAACGATATTTTTAATTTTACTGTGATACGTGGCGAAACGAATTTGTATATACGGTTCGACCGATGCTTTACGAATTTCCAATGGCGTGTTGTTCGTGGCAATTTTCGTGATGCCGCGCAATGACATAATAAATATCGCATGTGGACGACAGGGTGTTTAGCTGAGAATTTTCATTCATTGAAATAGTCGCGAGGTCGGAAAATTTCGGGGAAAATTTAATAACAATTACCTAAAGGGGCACATTTCATACTGGCGGTTTTATAAACTGCTCTTTTCAAAAATAATTTTATTCCATCTTCCAATTTCGATATACGAAATTCATTTTATATGAAATATTATACGCGTATGCGAAAATATTGTGTGGAAGAAAATTGATTGTTTATATCGGAAATGCAGTTTTGTATCGGAAATGGGAAAAAGTGTTGAGCGAAAAATTCAGGGTGCGTCAAAAATAATCTTCGCTTTTTTTCTATGCTATCGTATTAGTTGACAAGAATGAAAGTTTTTTTTCTTGCCTACGGCGATTAATCATCTAAAGCGGGAATTTTGCGGTTGCCAAGTACTGTATTAGCGCTTACAATTTATGCTAATGCACACCGGATATATGAGTATCAATAATTCAATTAAATACACACACACGCACGCACGCACGCACGCACACACACACACACATGGTCTGCGCTGCAAGAAACATTAGAGACTGCTTGGATTAATGTACGTACGTAGCACTTAACGGATTATACCCAACGTTCTATTTCTCGTTAAATGTCATAGATAAACAATCGTCGGTCGGACTTTTCGTGTTTCTACGCAATAACCATTTTACTCCCTCCTTTGCCGTCAAACTGTATTGAAGAAATAATTCTTGCAGAGGCTCAAGTTATGCGAAACGTTTCCTGAAAGGCTTCAAGTTATGCTAAAAGTGCATTAAATAAACGAGAAGCGAGATAGTATTCTCATCTATATCTCAAACGTTTTATCGAATACTTATATACAGTACTACCTCTCTAAGAGAGCGGTCTAGGGCGGTTAGGGGAAGAAATTCTCGAGAAATTCGTCGCCGAAGCCTTCCCCCACCGCTAGGTTAGCGCGCTCGAAAATCGCGCATGTGGTAGCGTGTATGTGTTTCTCCACTCGAACTCGATAAGAGAGCGCCAGCTGATCACGAAAATGAAGCCGTGTCTACGATTCTTGCGGACGTCAACAGGACTCTATACTCTGATGGATAGTATATATGTTATGATACATACATATTGTATATGCTGTACGATATTTGCGTTTATTACTACTACTCATAAACATATCTCTAGTATAATGTAGCCTCGATAATTTTTATCAATATCAATAATATTCTATGCTGTGTTAATGTCTATTAAAATATATTTTACTTGCATTAAATTACTACTTGAAATTTAATTATGGTGCATGTTTTTTTCTCCGACTTTACGGCTTAAACGTATATATTATTATACAAAGGAATATTATCCATTTGACAATCGTGCGACGTGCGATTTTCTGAAGTCGCTCGCGATCTCTTATCGAGTTGTCCGCGACAAACTCGAGAGGCCTCGGGTACACTGGACAGCTCGAGCTAGGTGGGGGAAGCCATAAAATGCGCTCAAGCGGAACGGCGGGGAAATTCTCTCTTAGCGAGGGCTCTCTTAGAGAGGTAGTACTGTAATTTAACCGCGAGATGTTCCTCGTGCGTGCCCTCCTACGCGTCAATTTAATAAATCGGGACAAACTCTGCAACGACGCTGTACGATAAATCAATGTCCGGGCAAATCTTAAATTACAAATTCAATTGTTTAAAGGAGAAACAGTTTATTAAATTTCTGATGACAGCGCGCGAAACAATCGTAAAACCATTCATTTTTTTTTTCAACAATGATACGATCTTGGCGATATTGGGATTTGTCGTGACATAAAGTTCAGCAACCTTTTCTTGGCCTTTCGTTTTCCTCACGTCGCTTGAGGTTATGTGAGGCTATTCACTCGAGTCAAATCACGGATGATTTTTCCATGTTAGCTCTAGAAGTTACATGGACAGTTTCTATGATTCGAGCAATGTATTGCCAGTTGCGGGATTCACATTTACATTTTTCCCAACATTCCTTTTTCAAAGCATAATTGTCATTGTCGTTGAAAATGTAAATATTGTTGTAGCTGAATTAACGGTAAGTTCAATCGAGAAAGATTGAAGTGCAAAGCGTAATTATCTAGAAAGTTGTATTTTAGAAGAAACTCAGATGTTGACAAAGGCTTGATATATGCAGTCTGAATATTGTTTTCAAGGAGTAAAAGGTGTGTTAATAGTTTTTTTCATACCCGGGAGAATAGTAGATCAAATCCAATAAGACTCTGCATTGTCGGGTCCACTTGTAATTAGGCTTTTGCGGCAACGTTTTTTATGGTACCTGTGAACCCGTGACTTGGACTCGGAAGGTTTCATCTTTATACACTTTTTTATCTCTTTAAAACTATATTCCATCCATATATATCGACTTTACGGCAACATCCGAATTATGTTTCCTGTAAAAACAGTATTTTAAACACTAACGGATTTGTATTTTTGTTATTGTTGTTCAGACTTACGGTGGACCTAGCTTGGGACATCCACATTTTATGTTAAAGCTTGTCAATTTTGAGGAGAATAATGTGAAATGCAACCGAAAAATTTGGGTAAAAGCGGACTAATGATTAATTTTTGTTTACATCATAAATACAATTTCTCATTCCATAATTGTAGAAACCATAATTGTAGAAACGTTCCGCAAAAAATAAAAGTAAGGCACAATCATGGAAACTGGAAATTCGGAGGGAAGTTATTGGATAAAAAATTGTTTTTTTTTCCCCATGGGTTTTGTCTTCTATACCAATTACAAAGTTACGACGTCTCAAAAACATCGGTGCTAGGGATATGCAAAAAACGTTTTTCTTGAGACAATGATCGTACCCAATGAAAAAGTTATTAGGGTGAAAGACCACGCCACGCACTCTTATATATACGGTAAAGTAAGCTTTTACTGGTCATTTTGAAACTTCGACTCGAGATCACGCGCAACCGTGCCAACTAATCAAGAACTTTAGTGTTTTTACCAATACCAGCATATGCCCTCAGTTCTGCCCACGGCGAAGTCAGATTGATGGCAAATCTATTCCTCTAGTTGAAATAACGTTTATTTCGAAGGGGTTGTTGATAATTTTACAAAACACACTGAGGCGGGTCCTCACTACTTCGGCCTGACAGATTCTGACCGGCTGTTGATTTGCCAGGGATCTACAGCCGTCAGTCTCGCTCGTCAGAAGTTAATCGTTTTTCACGTTCACCCTTCAACTGACAATGACTCGTACTTTCCACAGCCTGTCTCTTCCATTTCGTTAATATAAACGATCGGTAAGGGAATGTTGTGAAAATAGATAAATGATAGACAAAGCCTTTCTTACAGTTTCATTATATATAGAGATGACTGACGGTCGTGGACGCGCGAGTAGTGTGCGGGTTCGATGTTCTTCCATGTCAAGGGCTTACGCCTGAGTATAATTTAATAATAACCAACTGTATTGTATTTCTTGAAAGTACTGTAATTTGAGGTCTCAATTAATTGTTGAGTTCCCACGTATATACCCTTGCGGGTTTTTACGTATAACCCTTCCCAATTGAGCCCTTCTCTATCACTCGCATTTAGCTAGTCTAACCTAACTTCCGTTGCGACCACAGCCGTCTTTAGGTACACCATACTGTATTTGCCGAGGGTACGGGGAAACTATGGAAAACCCGTGCCGGTATAGACGGCCCTATAATCATCTGATTCTCCGGTGGACGGACTTTAACTCAAGCGTCTACACCAAGGTATAAGAAGTATTGGGTTTCCGCTTGCTGGTTGATGGGCCAATCGGTGCACGGCTGACAAGGGGACAGTACGGCAGTCGGATTTTTGTAATTTTTCGTACTCATGGTACGCGAAGTTCAGAGCTCGAATATTAATATCCCAAAGCAGTTCGACGCCATATTCAGAAATTTTCGAGAAAATTGACTTTGAAGTTTTCGAGCGCACTCTTATCCCACAAAGATGCAACGATATTCGAACCGGGCTCGTGGCGTACCCGGTAGCGCTCGAGTCTAGTAATCGCGGGGTCGCTGGTTCGAGTCTCACTTCGAATTGTTTTTTTTTTTTTTTTTTTTTCATTTTTTTTAATTCGCATACCTCCGTCATTTAAATATCCCGATAAATTTTTGTTGTATATAATCACATATTATTATATATAATTAATATAATATATCTATATATGTTTATATATGGACAAAATACATATATAGTTATTTATGTACAAAATTCATTATAGTTATACATAATTATATATTTTCTCATATATGATCATATATTATTTATATATAACAATAGGTGATTATTTATAAAAAAATAAATAAATAATCCCGGGATAAAAATCATAAAATCTATGCTTTTTACCGCCAAGTAAAAAATTTCATAAAGCGTCTGCAGAACTGCGCCTATCTGATTGAACAAGGACGTGAAATTAATGATAGAGAAGATTGCATAAAAATTCATTCTACTGTTCATCATCAGTTGTCTTCTCCGGTCTTCAATAACATGATCAGATATGCGTGGTTTGCTTCGAAACTTTGCGATCAAAGAGAAATCTTCATGAACGGGAATGAAGTTTGTTTTCCGATCGATGTATTGAAAAAAAATTGCGAATGTAACAATGCAGCGTTTGTACGGTGTGCGAGATGCCGTGAAAATTACTGTTTTCCTTGTTTTTACTCTGGCTCGTGTAACATTACACCCGATGTATAAAACAAACGAATACAGACCGAATAATAAAGTATTCAATTCCTTACCCGACGTTTTTCTTTTTCATCCTAAAAATGTTGTTGGTTATAATGTAACCATAATATTGATACTTGAAAATGTATGTTTATAGTCAAGAGATAATTAAAAATATGACTTGCATTTTTTCATTAAAAAAAAATGAAAAAAAAAAAAAAGAAAAAAACTTTCGAAGTGAGACTCGAACCAGCGACCCCGCGATTACTAGACTCGAGCGCTACCGGGTACGCCATGAGCCCGGTTCGAATATCGTTGCATCTTTGTGGGATAAGAGTGCGCTCGAAAACTTCAAAGTCAATTTTCTCGAA
Organism: Ophion obscuratus; assembly: GCA_964007375.1. NCBI lineage: Eukaryota > Metazoa > Arthropoda > Insecta > Hymenoptera > Ichneumonidae > Ophion > Ophion obscuratus. Next base: position 492,688 of record OZ023316.1, on the reverse strand, counting down.
AATTTCTGAATATGGCGTCGAACTGCTTTGCGATATTAATATTCGAGCTCTGAACTTCGCGTACCATGAGTACGAAAAATTACAAAAATCCGACTGCCGTACTGTCCCCTTGTGAGCGGTCACCGCTCCGAGTACCAGCCACGCACAATGCTGCTTAACTGGAAGTACCACCAATGCTGAAAACCGACCCCCGCATATATAAAAGTGTCGGTTGCATTTCTTGAAAGTATATAGTTGGAAAAATGTTGTGTTCATATATTCGAAAGTAGAAGTAGAAGTTACGAAGGTTTTACTGAATCGGGGTAGAGTGCACTACGGTTTTTAAAATTCTGGAACCTGGAACCCCTGGATACCCCCACTATAACCAATGTAATACATTTGTATAAGAAAGACGGGCTTTATCATGACGATTCCTCAAAGGCCATGCATCAGGTAGTTTTAGCCAGTTTCAGCTGGTTGTTCTGTAGCTTTTCAGCAGTGAATATTGTTGCGTTGTCACAATTCGTGCCAAATGCGCCAAATTTGATACTTCGATCGCATTTCAATCATTCCCACACTTTGAGTAGCTGTATTTTCTCACGAAATCGGCCAACTGTGCTTATCATTTTTCTTTTACCTTACATAGAATTTGAAAAAAAGTGAACCCCAAGAATTAAAAACGGTTATTTTGGATAATATAGCTTTATAGAAGAGTAACGTGAAGAAAACGAACAGTTTTTAAAGGAAATTTGGTAATTTTTGGGTTTGGAAAGCACGTAAAAAACTGAACAAATTCGCAATAGATAATTGTTTTGGAGTATCAGTGGTTTTCGATTTACTGCGGTTTGGAGTCATGCCCGTGCAGAAATGTGACCGGGCATTCCCTACTTTGTGTCCGGCCCTGACCAGACTTGTCTTGCTTGATTTACCTGACCGGGGCTACCCATGCAACAAATCGGGAAGAACGCGAAATCGTTTCTTTACAGCTTACCCTCTATGTTTGGAAATTACAATCTTCTGGCCGGGATACATTGCGAGAAAGGATATCTTCACGTAATGTATACCCGGCCAGAACATTCGCATATCCTGAAAAGTGAAGCACGTCTTTAAGAACTAAAGAAAAGTTACTTTTCTTTTCACCTTATTGAAGATTATTATAATTGATTGGGATGAAACTATTACCTCTGTTGTAATTCTATTCATCATTAAAAATATTCATTTGATCAATGATAATCGACAAGGATAACAATGCTTATAATAAATACCGGAATTACGATAATTAATGATTTGAGCATAAAGTAATTTGAGCCAAATAATTTTACGAGGCAAAGAAGCAAAGCAGGTCATTCGCGGTTTTTGAACGCCTTGTCGCCATATCGGGAAATATCAATGTTCTGGCCGGGAAGACATTACCTGCATGTATTTCGCCACCAATCCGCCAGGTGGCTACAAGCGAAGCGCTTCGCGTAAGCAAGGTACCATCGTACGAGGATAAAAGTTCGTCCTGTGAGTTGTACCACGTACAGAAGTGCTATACTTAAAGCGTGCACTTACGCTTATGATTTTGTGATCCTTGCGAAATAACACTTTGCAATCTAGGCTTTTTTTGCTCGGATAGTGATCTGTGTACGTTTTTATTTCTCTTTGCTTATCAGGAAATGCAAGCAAGCGTATGTATACACGCATATACTACCTTAGCAAGTAGATAACCAACAAACAATATGTTGTCGAAATACTAAATTGAACACACTCAAGATTTTACCTCCTCAAGGATTCTATAAACGCGGAAAATGTCATTTTTAATTTCCTCGTTTGTTCCTGGTTATTTCTCGAGCTATTCCTTACAACTTTCCGGGCCATTTACCGCTTGTTTTCCGGCTCGTTCATGATCAGTTCCCCAGAAAGGGAATGGCGGTTCGGGACCTAGCCTTACACGCGTTACATTGCGAACCTATTCCAGGGTGGAACGCCCGACTAGAGCCTGATATTATCCAGGGAAGGCAGATCAGGGCCATTACGTTTTTCCGACTCAAATTTCTACACGGGATGGAAGTCAAATAAAAATTCAAAATTTAATTAGCTACTGCAGCTCTATAATTGATTCCATCGAGAAATGCATAACTACGTGTTAACTATTTTTTGTGTATAATGACATGTAAGTCATAGTCATAATAAAATGTCTGGGCTTCGGAACGAAACTTTCACGTGAAAGGCTGCATATATTATTATCACAAGGTTGCATATATTAGGTTGCATATATTATATTAGACAAAGGCTGCATATATTATTATGACAAGGACATTTTATTATGACAAGGTAACTACTGGCTCAGCGGCTTAACTATCTGCATATAGCACACAAAATCACAAAACATGTGCAACATTTGCGTGTGTATATGTATATACGTATCCTGCATATGTATATACATATACATATATTATTATGACAATGACATTTTATTATAACGAGGTAACTACTGGTTACCTTGTTAATCACAAACACGTGCAACATTTGCGTGTGTATATGTATATACATATACACACGCAAATGTTGTGTGCTATATGCCGATAGTCAAGCCGCTGAACCAGTAGTGACCTTGTCATAATAAAATGTCATTGTCATAACAATATATGCAGCCTTTGTCTGAAATTAAAATCACAAACATGTGCAACATTTACGTGTGTATACGTATATACACATACACACGCAAATGTTGGACATTTTTGTGATTTTGTGGGCTATATGCAGATAGCCAAGCCGCTGAACCAGTAGTTACCTTGGCTGATACGTCAGAGAGGGAGAGAGAGACTTGGCACGAGTCCGGAAAATGTATTTCTCTCAACTGGCTTGGAAAACATAGTCAATTTTACATTTCTCTATTCTCACGATATTTACGAACTTGACCATGTTACCAACTTTCAATAAGTGAACCTTTCTTTTTCCCTCTGTTTCGTCTTCTTGCGCCCCGCGATCGTAATTCTTGGAATCCTGGGCAAATTCTCGGGGCCTGAATTATCCCCTTCCCGGTCGTTTAGTCAATCGTTTGGTGCGAAAACGATAATTATCTGGAAATGTCGAAAATATGTATGCACACCCGTTTCGGGGAAACCGACATAATAAGAATTGGCACACGTTAAAATGGATACAAAGTTGAAACGTTCAGGTAAACTTAAAACGCGCTCAAGCTGCCATCGAACATCTGTCTAACAATCGAACAACTACATTGGTAGAGGAGCTAAGGTTCTGCGACAGCGGCAAGAGAGCTGCGGGTGGTGGGAGGTGCAGAAGGAGACCCTTAGAATGCTGTCACAGGTTTTCGTGAATGACGTTACATCCGATGTTACGAGAAAGGAAATTTTCGGAATAATAGTAGTAACATTTTGCTAGCGATTCTCGGACATCAAAGATCAATATTTTATAACACAAATCGAAGTCAAGAACTTTTCGAATAATAACAATGTTACCTTTTTCAAACTTCAATAATCCCCAAATTGTTGAAACAAAACTATTTCACAAACGCACACCGATCATGTGGTCACATCCAACAATAGCAATAACTTGCTAGCGACTCTTTGAGATATCGAATATCAAAATTTGTTTGGAACTCGTTGGTGGGTCGTTGAGTTATCGAGTACCGTAATATGTAAAACTTATTTTTTAAGTTAAAAAAAACGCCAAGGAATAAAAAATCCCATAAAATCGTTATCGCTTGTTTTACCATATAAAAAATTCTGATTTATCTCAAATATCTCAAACTATATTTTTTTTAAATTCAAAAAATGGTTTCACTATACTTCTTTAATACAAATGTACAAAGAAAAGAGGAATCACTTTTATGAAATAACCAAGCAAGTTCACTAGTCATGTTGCACACTACATTGTTAAAACTCAGGAATAATATTTTTGAAAATATTTCATTTAAAAAAGTCATATTAATATTATAAGAAAAAAATGATATCACCATTAGATAGAAGTACAAAGTAGGTAACACACAAGTATACTGGAAATGCTGTGCAACGACTTGGCGTACATGGTTAATCAAAAAATTCGGCGAAGGATTTCGTCATCCTAACATCGCAACTGTCGGGTTACCAAAACATAAATCATCACAATTTCTTATGCAAGTGAAAACCAGATTCATGTGGAGTACGAATTCCCACTCTTCCCACTCTTACAGTCTCACAATCCAATTTATGTTCAAAGCATTTCAACTACTCAATAATTTTCGACTTTTTAGGGCCAAGCATTGCGGACGCATTACAGAACTATGTGAACAAGCTCGGCATCAGTTGTTCGATTAATATTCATTGTTTTGGAAACTTACATTTCCTGTTGTGAAGACAAATGGATTAACTTGAGGCAGCGCTTATAACTATGTGTACGGTGAGCGGTAAGCTGTACTTTGCAGTCTTTTATGGTGAGTGGTGAGCTGCACTTTGCAGTCTTTTAGCGCTTTTCAAGAGACATGCTTTTTGCAGATACTCCTGAGCCGCGCACAAATTTCTCTACCGCGTAGTCAAAAGAAACTTTGTTGGCATATGAAAACTGGGAAAATCTCACCTTTCGTTGTACTCGCAATATGTCCAGGCGAAGAACTACAGGGTTGAAACCAATGACTCGTTAGCCTTTCTCTACAGTCCACGTGAAAAACTCTGAGTAACATTTCAAACTTTCTTTAGAGAGATTAGGTGAATCATCATAACATATCTCTCGCCGCTGACTAAAATGACAATTTTGATAAACAGTCGGGCAAGATATTCGACTTTCCACAGCTTGTGAGACTTCTCACGTTGTTCAGCGGTGCGAGAAATCTTCTGATGATTCACTGAATCTCTCTAAAGAAAGTTATGAAATGTTAGTCAGAGTTTTTTTACATGAACAGTACTATGGAGAAAGTCTAATAAGGCATTGTTTTCATCAGATGTAGTTCTTCGCATGGACACCATTGCGTGTACAGCGAGCGGTAGGGTTTTTCCAATTGTTATATCCAAAGAAAGTTTTTTTCAGTTGACATAGGGTAGAAATGTGTTTGCAACACAATAGAGCTTTCGTCTTTTGCGAAGCGCAGAGAGCACACTGCAAAGTCCAGCGTTTGCAGTCATCGTACACACAGATAAAAGCACTGTCGCTAGGCAATTCATTAATCTTGATGACACTATACATAATTATTTCAAGCAATTATGAGCATTTATAGAAAAACTGATGCGAAGCTTGTTCACATTGTTCTATGATGCGCTAGGCCAAATAATTGTCAAGATCTGCATCGATAAATCTTACAGAGCCGGATGCATTTTCTACACAAAACTTCACCGTCTATGATAGCACTCTGTTCGGAATTTTTTTTAGGATATGTTGATAAAACGTTAATGGAACAAGGTAAATCCAAATTCGATCCAAACGACGTAAATTCAAGAATTCCAGACTTACGAACACACGAATTGGTAATGACGTACAGGAGCTAGGTTATGCTCTCAGGGCACACAAAAGCTACACATGGACGTCTGTCTGCGAGTTTCTTAATTTTATATAAGTAAGTGAAAGAAATGAGCACATTATTCAATATTTATTTCACTTACCCTGTATCTATTTGCGTATCTTCCTCTGTCGCTGTTTCTCCGGCAGATTCCGCGCGAGTGCCACGGTTAATATACGCGTGTTAGGATCATAATAAATAATCCGCGCTAATAACCGTGTTTGGCTATTCGAGCTGTCAAAGCGACTGTATAAGAATACATACATACATTGCAAGCAGGGTGTAGTTCGAGTCGTACCGTTCGAGAAAGCGGTGGCGTTGCTGTGCCTGTTGCGCCAGAGTGTTGATCAATTCACAAAACGGCGTATGTACTATGTTTACGACATGAGCCAACGACTTTATTTCATTCAATGAACGACAATGAACGAGTGTGGAAGAATTTTTGGGGTAAGAAGTCACTCGAAAATTCGGCCGTAAATCATGAGATCTCGAGATTGAGCGGACGAATCGAAAAATATCGAAAACAAAATCGATAGGAAAAAATTACATTACATTGCTAATTTGTCATTATTTTTTTTATTTGTTGCTGCCTTTTCCCGTAAAGTCGAGACAACGTTAAAAGTCGTCTGCTAAAAGGCCATCTCACTGTATAAAGAGTCGCGGCGTGTCGTCAGTTCGCCAGTGGTGTCGAGATTGGTGGCATCGATCAGTGGTGTCGATTTTTTGTTTTATTACTTGGCGTCCAGACGCTGCCGCGTCTCTTGAATTACAGCCGGTACGCAAAGCTCGAATATAACATTATTTATCAGCAGTTCTAATTGAGAAAACTAATTCCACACAGTTTGAATCGAGTAGTCTCATTGCGCAGTACAAAACAGAATTATAAGTCCATCATGGATATAATTTTGAATCTGCAAGCATTTAACAGCTGCATAGCTCCAACCGGGCCGAAAACCGCCGTTTTCATGATTTCTTAAAAAGGGTAAATCATAAAAAATGGCCGGAAAAATAATCAGATACATTGTTTGTTTGGTCTTCAGCTAGGTGATGTTTTTTTGTTCATTTGCAAATAAATTATTCACATGCATGTACGTTGTTCAGGCCTCTGTCCAAAATGGACGTTCTCATGGTCTGCGTGATAACCACTCCATAAGTAGATGAGCCTAAAATATCCCCAAGTATTTTTGTAAAGTGAAGTTCTAGTTATACTCTTTCGAGCCAAACTTCTAAATAAAAAAGTTATTACACTGAAATAAAGTGTGTCCTTTGTGTAAAATTTCGTGCTTGAAATATTGACAAAGAATGATTTAAATAAAAAAATATAAAAAATGCCTTGACAAATTATAGTGAATCTATATTTAAAGATTTCAAAAAATATATTAGAATCCTACTAAAATATATGAGAGATGGTTCAATTCTCGAAAAAGGTTGCTCGCGAAAAACGAGTTTAAAGCGTTACATCTGACATGGGTAAAAATGTATTGGTTTTTTTTATTGGCGTCAATAATGGTTAAACATCACAAGAATAATATACTTAAAGATTTGTACTCGACATTTTGTTTTTCTTCAATTTTTGGATCTCTTTTTCCGAAGTGCCTCCGAGTGCTCCGAAATGCACGAAATAGCCTGGATGGAAAAAGTAGCAATTTGGAGTCGTTTAGTCCACTCGTTATATAAAATATATACAACGACCTAACGACTAAAGGCCTACTATCGAAATGCCTTGGTGGATACACGCAGAATTCGAATGAGCGCTTCAATTCCGTCGTGTGGACGTTAACTCCTAAATCACTTTCTAGCGGTAAAAAGATTATCGACATAGCGACAGTCATAGCGGTTATAATTTTTAATTAAGGTTTAAAGGTACTTCTTGAAGTCATTACTGTCTTAGAATTGAAAATTGGCTACGATAGTTACAATTGTTGCCACGAAATTGTCGAACACCGCATACGAACTGCGGAGCGCTCGTCGTTGAGATCGAGAAAAGATGCTCATAAGAACCTACCTTCAGACAGCAGATATACTGAGAAGCATAATTTGAACCTGGAAGGGATGCTCTATGGTCCTCGCGTAGCCGGATAGAGATACAAAAATTAGCAGGTCCCTATCTTAAAAATGTCATGGAGAAAAATAGTTTTTAAACTTTAAACGTGTTTTTCACGAAACCACGTTTTCAGCATCGCGAGGAAGCATAACTCGGGCCGTTTTCATACGATTGACTTGAAATTTTAACTGTAACTTCTTAGATAGATTCTGCAAAGAAATGGACACGCTTTTTACGATTGTTCAACTATTATCGTTTATATAAACAAATTAAGGTCAATTTTTCAGCGATTTTTTTTAAACTCAAGACAATGCCATTTTTCTCAAAACCATATTGTTAATAGTCGTGTGTACTTTTCTAGCAAAATGAATGTAGGGGACGTTTTTTGTTTGTTCTACGGGCTGATCTATTAATGTATTGCTTTCACCCGCAGACCGCCTAAAAAGGGACGCCCTTGGTGTAGGTATGACTAAAAGACCATTTTATGTCCGTTCTCATAAAAAAAAAAAAAAATGTAGTATACTTCAACACATTTACGATAAATCCTCCAAACCTCATTTTGTTGCTTCTTTAGTATTCTTAAAAAAAAAAGCGAAGAAAGTACCATTGTTCGATGAGCGACATACCGGTATGGCGAAGGGTCTGGCGCGCCGCCACCTTCACGCTCATAACTTCGTTCCTAATTACAATTTCGGAATAATGTTTTTTTTTTTCACGGATGTATAAAAGCACATATAATAATAATTAACAATCATGTAGGGTATCGCACAAGGCGATTTAGCCACATCTTTGTTTACCCGCGATGTTCCATATTATTATTACAGTGCGATTTGTAAAGCGTTGCAGTTTTTAAAAATTATACCACAATAGAAATATTTCTTTAAAAGCCGGAGGTCTATGATCGTTTGCGAAAGTCATAAATGATTTTGTACAAGGAAGCTGGCAGCAATTAAAATTGCTTCATATTAGCCACCCTCTATATGGGATAGCTGAGCTAACAAAACAAGTCAGAATTTGTAGTGTGAACGTAACCACTATGGGACATTTATTTTGTGTTGAAAGTGATATATCATCTAACAAGCTCAGACACGTATTCGAAATCATGTTCAGTGGTATGCATTATATTTACATACACGGCAAACAAGTATTGGATTGAGATTGAATATTATAGATAATTCAACGAAAATATTTAATTTGGAGAACCTAGGTTTGAAATGGTGTGAAAGGTGTGGAAATTTGAGTCGGGAAAAAGTCTTGCCTCTGATCTGCCTTCCCGAAATAATATCAGGCCATGGTCAGGCCGCCCAGCGTACATCAGGTTCGCCATGTAACGGGTCTTGAACTAGGCCCCGATCTGCCATTCCCTTTTCCGGGAAGTGATTAGGAACTGATTAGGAACTGGACAGGACAACGATCAAGTACTGAAAAGGCTTTTGGCGATCCACCCGAGCAAAATAGATAGTATTAGGTGGTATACTGATACTTATTATCCTCTTGCACTCACGAGGTCACTCTCGCCATCATTCACTATCCGAGAGAAAATAGCCTCGCGTGCAAAGGTTTATTTCACAAATACCGCAAAACCATAAGCGCACTTCTGTACGTGGTACAACGCACAGAACGAACTTTTATCCTCATACGATGGATGATGACGTTGAGGTTTCCGTCATTGGAGTGCAACGAAAACGATTTTTTTTTAAATTTATTTCACAAATTGCATTTAGCAGATCTAAGCTACGAAAATTTCGAAAACATTTTTTAGGAATCTCATTTAACTATCTACAACATAACGAGGCTTCTTTAATTTCAATTTAAGGATGGACTGGACTGGAGGGAACAGCAGATTATAAAGAGCTCTGGGAACAGCATGCACTCACTCACCAGATCAATGACACAATATCCTTTAGGAAGATGGAAGTCGAATGAACGTGATACATAGTGCAGTGATCGGAAGAAAAATACGATGTCGAATCCGTCAATCACTTACGCAATGGAGAATAGTTAATAGCAATCCTCATCTTAGCATAAGAATAACGAAGAAGTAGTATTAGACATGTACAGAAACGCACAGCTTGAGACTCCGAAATGTGAATAAAAACATCCCAGGATTGGGTGGAAAGGACAGATTGAAAAGACAATTGATTAAATTGCTCGTTATTATAGCTTTGTATGCGACACACATGCATTAAGCAATAAAAAACTGTTATGGCTGCGTTTTTATTATTAATAACCAACTGATTGGAAGCCGCAAACTGATATGTATCGGCCAGATTTTTTTTTGTGTGAACGTCAAAAAATAATGGCTGTATAATCAGGACACCTTTTACCCCGCAGGCACCCGCGCTTTATCCAGAAGTCGTGAAAACTATCTCGCTATTATACAAGGATTTATCTTTCGACAAAATTATAGAATAATGCGTGGCAAGATTTACACAGAACAAAAATGCGAACTTCTATAAGGTCCATTGGTACATAGCACCCAATGTCATCCATAGCGGTTGCTATATTATGAAGATTATGCTTCTTAGATAGCAGTCTGTATATTCAATGCAGGAAGCAAATCATACTTACAAGTCATGGAATACTTGGGTATTAAGCCTTACAAGGAAACGTTGCGAGGCCGATGTTTCCAATTTCGATAAAATGTGGGATGTTGGTACAATGGGTAAAAATAGGCGACACATATTTATGTTATATTCGCGGAAACTGATTTCTGAAGGGTTGAAACGCACCCTCGAAAATTGGGGTGTTTTTTCGTTTTTCGTCGATAGAGTTTTAACGGTACGAGATATGAAAAAACTTCAAATTGCAACAATGTTTATTCCTTCATCTATTATACATTGGAGATGAGAACGATGCAGATAGCGACAAATGTCATATTGTTTATTGCAAAAATGCAATTTTTCCAACCGTATCGTCGAGATTTTTTAATCGATTGGGATTTAAATTTGCATACATGTAGAGAATCGAAAAGTGCGGATACGGATTTTTTTCTTTTTTCGATATCTCACAAATAACGGGTGAGATGCAGTGAGAATTTTCAAAAAATCGATTCTTAAAAGTAAAGTTTCTTGAAGTATGATGTTTCCAAAATATTACCTGAACATTTCAAGTCAATCCGATGAATAGTTTCCGGAATATCCCACAATTAGTGAAGGGGCGTCGAGTCCCCAAGGCAAGTAGCGGACGGCAGCTGCAAGCAACTCGATTCTTAGGAGCAAGATTATCGCCCTTAACCTCCACTTGTTATGGATGCCATAAAACCAATTTATTAAGATCTGAGTAATGATAATTTACTCTCTAGGTGTATCGGTGGCGTCAATCAAAACAATAACGAAAACTTCAATCAGCTAATTTGGAAAATAAGCCCAAAAACAATGTGTAGTAGCAGTACTATTATAGAAATTGCTGCATATGTTGCTGCTTGTCTATTGAATCAAGGTACACACACATTGTTACTGATCATGAATACACTTGGCATTAATTGTGGACCCAATTCTCACCGGTACACAGAAAGATTCGATTCTCAACGTATAGACGTGGCACACAACCGCGCAAACGATGATACCCGGGAAAGCAGAATGTTTCGAAGACAACAATAAATTGATATTTTAGAAGCTTCCACATCGGCAGAAGCCCTATTGTATGGGCCAGGCATTGATGGTTCGATGCAAGTAATTTTTTAATTAGTATTTCTATACATAAATCAAGTGTAAAATTGGAAAACTCTTTCAGAAATTTTCAAAAATGTATTACTCAAAAACTATGAACTTCAGCAAAATTTTATAAAGAATACTTTCGTTTTAAAATTGCCCAAAATGTAAAAAAAAATCATCCCGAAAAAATTTAATTTTTGAAAAATTGTTTTAACAATTGGCTATAAACAATTGAATGCTCGACTTTTCGGCAAAAATTGTGATATTCTGATTCAGCGGATCAAAATACATAAAAACAGTTTCCATCCATCCATCCAAAAAGCTCCATCCATCGAGCTCAATATTTTACGAACATATAATACCGTGTCCACATAAAAAAAACTTTAAACGCGTTTGTCTCGAAACTATGTTTTTCAAGTTGGTGATCACTATAATGCAAAAACCACTCGATGAATTTTGAGAAAATTTGGTGTGCTCATTGATAGCATTAAAAACTAGTCCTTAATCGAAGGATTTTCATATTTTTTGAAAATTTCAATTTCTTTTAACAATAAACGAGCGATTTATTGGTCGAAAATCGAAAGTTATCTGTCGGAAGCCGCTATTTTGTTAATTAAAAAAAGCTTCGATTAAGGACTAGATTTACTATTAAACTAATGATTTTTTTTGGTTTTTCTATTTCACATGATCCAGTACAATTTTATGATGGTCACCGCAAAGCACTGCATGTCGAAGGGCAAAGATGGCGATATTGTTATAAATAATCAATATTTTTCTTCGAAAATTTGTACAAGTCAAGTTGCAATACTAGATTTGCAACTAAGTTTCCGGGTTTTTTTGACCAATAAAAAATAAAAAATCTCAAGACAAATACAAAAAATGGTTCATTCGAAGTATTGTCCCTCGCTATTTACACATTTTGTCCATCTCTCTGGCAATACATGAATACCGCGACGATAAAAAGACGCGTCTTTGTACTGAAACCATTCGTCCAACCAATTTTGTACTGCATCGTAATTGGGCAAGTGTACCCACCCAAGCCATGCTCGATCGACCGGAACAAGTAATAGTCTGAAGGGGCCAAGTCTGGCAAATACGGCGAGTGCGGTAGCAGATCCCATTTCAGTGTTTTTATGGTGTCCTGGACGATTGAACTGCGATGGCACGGAGCGTTGTCATGCTGCAATATCACACGTTCGTGTCTCGTGTCCCATTCTGGCCTCTTTTCGAGCAATGCGTGGTTCAAATTGATTAGTTGTTGTCGATAGCGATGCCCATTGACAGTGTCGCCTGGTTTCAGCAGCTCATAGTACACGATTCCTTTCTGGTCCCACCAAACGCAGAGCATTGTCTTTTTTCCGAAGCGATTTGGCCGTGCTGTCGATGTTGACGCTTCGCCAAGTGAAAGCCATGATTTTCTGCGTTTGGGATTCTCGAAATATATCCATTTTTCATCGCCAGTAACAATTCGATGCAGGAAACTCTTTCTGTTCTGCCGCAAAAGCAAAATTTCGAAAGTGGCTCTTCGATTTTCCATTTGTCTCTCACAAGGAACATCCCTCAGGTGTCCGCCTCCGATTTTGTTGAAACCCATATATGTGATAGAGCATCTGCAACTTTGAGATACGTATTTTTTTTTATCGGCGGAAAAACGGATTTAAGGGGGAAACCGCCCCTCAAAGAAAGGCGCGTCGAGGGGTAATTTTGCAGTTTCACCCAGAAGCAATCCACCAATCTGAATGAAACAAAAACGAAAATTCTTCTAATGAAAAGCGATGAAAAATCCACTATGAAAATGTTAAGAAAAAATTAAATTAGGGGGTAAACCACCCGCTGAAACGCAACAACGCGTCAACTCGAATTTTGATTCCCCTTCAAAATGATACCTGTTTTATTGATTTTCATACAACCCTCTTAAGAGTGGGATGAAAAACGGCAAATGGAGGGGTGGTTTACCCCTTAATTATATTTCTAATCAACACTCTTGTAGTGGATTTTTCATCGCTTAATATTAGAGGAGTTTTCGATTTTGTTTTATTAATATCGGTGGACTGCTTGAGAGAAACTGTGAGGGGTGGTTTCATCTCATAACACCGTTTTTTTGCCGATACAAAAAAAAACATGTTTAATAGTTTGCAATACTTTACCACATATATGAGTTTCAACGAAATCGAAAGCGGATACTTCAATGAAGTTTCTCGTCAGAGGGGTAGTTACCCCTTAAGACGAATGTAATAATTTTGAAACATGATAAAACATTAAATTGTAGCTTATAGAAATATGTAAAATCAGCGGATATACTTTAAATACAGAAAAAACGACCATGATAAATACATTTATGTTAGGGGTGGTTTACCCCCTTAAATTTGCTATGCTGCCAAAACGCAAAAACCCGTTAATTTTAATTTTAATTGTCCTTCAAAATGATACCTGTTTTATTAATTTGCATACAACCCTCTTAAGTGTGGGGTGAAAAAAAAGACAAATTGAGGGGCGGTTTACCCCCTAATTAAATTTTTTCTTAACATTTTCATAGTGGATTCTTCATCGCTTTTCATTACAAGAATTTTCGTTTTTGTTTCATTCAGATCGGTGGATTGCTTCTGGGAGAAACTGCAAAATCACCCCTCGACACGCCTTTCTTCGAGGGGCGGTTTCCCCCCTTAAATCCGTTTTTCCGCCGATAAAAAAAATACGTATCTCAAAGTTTTCGATGCTCTATGACATATATGAGTTTCAACAAAATCGGAGGCGGACACCTGAGGGTCCTTTTGAGTAATGATAATTTACACTTAAGGTGTGTCAGGAGCTTCAATCAGAACAATAACAAAAGCTTCAATCAGCTCATTTGGAAAATAAGGCCAAAAACAGTGTGTAGAAGCAGTACTATTGTAGAAATTGCTGCATATGTTGTTGCTTGTGTATTCAATCAAGGTATACACACATTGTTACTGATCATGAATACACTTGGCATTAATTGTGGACCCAATTCTCACCGGTACACAGAAAGCATCGATTCTCAACGTATATACGTGGCTGACAAATGCGCAAACGATAATACCCGGGAAGGCAGAATGCTTCGAAGACAATAACAAATTGATATTTTGGAAGCTTCCACATCGGCAGAAGCCCTATTGCATGGGCCAGGAATTGATGATTCGATGTCTTTTTTAAATTAGAATTTCTATACATAAATCAAGTGTAAAATTTGAAAACTCTTTCAGAAATTTTCAAAAATTTATTACTAAAAAACTATGAACTTTAGCAAAATTTTATGAAGAATACTTTTATTTTAAAATTGCCCAAAATATTTTTTAAAAAACTAATTCATCACGAAAAAAAATTAATTTTTCGAAAAATTGTTTTAACAATTGGCTATAAACAATTGAATGCTCGACTTTACGGAAAAAATGTGATATTCGGATTCAGCGGATCAAAATACATATAAAAAGTTTAACCTCATCCATCGAGCTCAAAATTGTACGAACATATAATACCGTATCCACATAGAAAAACTTTAAACGCGTTTTTGACGAGATAATGTTTTCCAAGTCGGTGAGCACTATAATTAAAAAACGACTCGATGTATTTCGATGAAATTGGGTGTGCTTATTGATATGATTTAAAACTAGTCTGTAATGGAAGGATTTTTATTTTTGTTGAATTCTTGATTTCTAATTTTTTTAAAACAATAAACGAGCGATTTTTTGGCCGAAAATCGAAAGTTATCTGTCGGAAGCCGCCATTTTGTTAATTTAAAGAAAAACACGCTTCGATTAAGGACTAGATTTATTATTAAACTAATGTTTTTTGTTGATTTTTTTATTTCAGATGATCCAATAAAATTTTATCATGGTCACCGCAAAGCACTACGTGCCGAAGGGGGTCCGACAAAGATGGCGATATTTTTATCAATAATTAATATTTTTCGTCGAAAACTTGTACCAGTCAAGTTGAAATATAACATAAAAAGTCTGTGTAACCACTTTTGTAAAACAAACTTAATTATTATAGAAAAAATATTGAATATGCTCGTTTTTTAACGCTTCTGACTACATCTCACCGTTTAAAAACAACAATGCTTCAAATCTCTTCCCAATATATATATATCTATATACGGTTTTTTCTCGAAACATGGTTTTTTAAACGATATCTCGAGTAGGGGTAAATAGACTCAAATTTGGACAATTCCAAATTTGGAAATTTGGTTAACCTGAGAAAATAGGTCCAACATCGACATCAAGCAGTCACCATTGTGATTAAAAAAAAAAATTGGGCCCGCATTTAATTATCTTGTGTATCGGTAGTTATGAATGAAATGCATATTTTTGTTTCACAAAACAACCTAAAATGGCAACTACTGCAAGAGACGTCCCTAACAGCATGGTTGCCGCCAATAACTAACTTTTAATGTTCATACATTTTTATAAGAACATTCAGAAACCTACCAGAATATATTTACTTTTGAATATTAAAATAAGTTATCAAATCAAGCAATATTTCCCGGAAAAGTTTCCGAAATATAGTTTTTTTTTCGGTTACTCAGATGTAATTTCTTAAGCCTGAATTTAACATCAGATGATCTGTTAAGAAACGTGACGCTATTAACTCACAAAGCACTAACGAAACTTTTAGCGTGTATGTTTGGAAGCTGGTATAAAAAAAATATCTTAGTGGTCAAACAATTCTAGACATTGCCATCCGCATAGTCGTGGGTACGTTCCACGAGAGATTCCAACCCCCTTTTAAAATGATAGAAGTGATGGGCATAAACATTGGATTGTACGTCATTGCGCTCTGCAGGAAACAGGGTGATGTTTGAATCGTAATCGATAACCGACGTAACTCCTTCGATTCACAAGAGGTTAGGATAGCTTAATGGAATAAAAAACCTGCTGAAGTTGAGGCCTCGAGGAAGCTGAAAGAATTTCAATGGGAGCTGGCATTGCTGATTGATTGAATTTTTTAAAATATGGATTGAATTAATTCGAACTACAAACGTGTTTTCCTCGGAGGGCATCTTTTTTTTTTAATTGGCGCAGGTGATTTAAAAAAACGTCCAAACTAGTAGTAAATTTAGTAAGTCATTAAAAAGTATTTAGTAAATTTAGTAACAAATAGTAAATAATCAAATAAAGTAGTACATTATAGATGTGTGCAAACCTTTTACATCTTTTTCATTCTTGGAAAAAACTCGAATAGACTCGTATATTTCAATTCCCCAAATGTGGATGCTTGACATTTCGCGAATTGAAAAAATGTGATTACTACAGACGATAAGTGTATTCGTACTAGTTGAGAATGTCTTTGCATTGTTTGTTTTATATAATTCTGTAAACTCGAATTATCTGCGCCCGCTGAAAACGACGTTGCAGAAGGGCCTCTTCAAGCATGAGGAATAAATCGAAAAAAGTACAAAAATAATTGTTTCGTATAATGCTCTCATGTAATAAAAAACATGGATCAAAATATTATCTTAGGTCGTTATCTTCACTGCAAAATCAATGTTTACAAAAATGTCCGGTTTTACTCTTGCGCATAAGAATGATTTCTTAAAAAATGGATTTTATTTTGTTCAGCCACTGACAGTGTGTCAGTTATTTTTCCTTATAAATAAATACGGTGCATCTTTTGGAACGTCTAGGGAACAATGATTTTTTAATTAAACGTTCACTTATGCATATCATTAGTAACTGAAAGTTGAGCTTGCAATTACCTTTCACGCCGATCATATCAGGCCAGACTCGTTTGTTATGTTTTTTTGAGTTCGAACCACGTCTGTAATGGTGTGAACTATTTTAAGACGTCACCTACGGCCACTTCCTTTTATTAGTGAATATGCATTGTGACCGTAAATTTGCTCCACAACTTTTGGTTACAAAAGGCCTTCCGCTCTCCCTGGCGTTTTATTTTATTGGGCGCCAGTCGCCGAAGCGACACGCCGGGAAGAAGGATCCGAGTGGTCCTGCCGAAGGCGACGAGGTTGCCGGCCAGCCGCAGCCTTGGGACGTGGTAGAGGGAGGGGCAGGGTTTGGGCCGCGAAAGGGTTGACCAAAAAGGAAAAAAGGACAGGATGAAAATAATAAAGGCGACAACTCTAATGGTCCGAAAGGGTTAACCCCTGTATTTTGGACACAATCCCTCCTCTCTTCTGGGTTCTCGCTCAACAAAAATAAATTAACAAATAACGAGTAAGTAATTCGATAAATAGACCGATAAATAAATTAACAAACCGAACGATAAACAAGTCAAACAGTTTTGGCGTGACGCGAGAATACGACACAAAAAGTTATATCGCGGGGAGGGCAACGAAGGAAAAAAAAACATAAAATAAACCGCACACATCCACACTCTGCCGGGGCCTGCGCGCACGAACACGGGAAAACGGACGATTAACAATTACGCGTATAATTCCCCGGCACTCACGCACACTTACCCCAACCCATGCACTCTTTCGCTCTCGCGTTGGATGGTCCGGGGACCTCGCCTCCGAGAGGAAAAGGTAAGACGACCGCCGTCCACTCTTTCCTCTCACCAAAACCCCATCCGACGTTCCGGCGACTCCCACATTCACACTCACTCCACTTAGGGTATCCCCGCGGTAGGAAAATGCCTTAACGTTTGTAAGGTACGCGACACGAGACGGGACTCTCCACGTATGTACCCCGACCGCGAGGTTTGAACCACGATAATCAAACAAAAAAGATGAAAGCGAGCACGATCGCTGTCCCGCGAGGCGGCAACGGCCGCCGAGCCCGACGAAAGGGATAACCCGTCAAGCGGACGCACTTTAAACTGGGGGAGTTTAGTCCCGTTTTTCCTGGAGTGGCCGAGACTCACCGGTGGCTACTCACAAGGACGCCTTCCAGGCCGCGTAAACTAATCCCGTATTCCAAGTCATCCGTCTCACTTGACACTCCGTGGAGAAGTACCCGAAACCCTTTCCTTTTATCGCGAGTGAGACGTCGGCTTTCCCCCCTTTTCCCTATTTTCCAAAATTTTCTTCCGGGCGGGGCTGAGCTACCCCACCCGCCTACGTTACGAGGGCTCGGCGGCGCCCGACCGGTGTACCGGTGTGTGTGTGTGTGTGTGTTTTCGGTACGCGGGACGAAGGGATCAATCGGTGATGGCCGGAATGGCGGGGATGATGACGATAGTAGAGATTGCTGTCGCTGCAACTCCGATCGGGGCTCCGACGCGCCACCAGCGGAGTCCGACCCAGTTGCGGGCTGCGTGGCCACGCGTGGACGTTGGAGGGCCGTTGGGACTTTCCTCTCGATTTAGCTCTCATGGGGCGGAGGGACGGACCAGACCTCATAGCCACCATCTTTTGAGCGTTGTCCTTCCGTGGTGAGGATTAAACGAACCGAGGCTAAATTCGAACCTCTACCATAGCTCGATACGGAGGGGACACGGAATGGGACGTTCGCCGGACGAGACGATTGTTCTCGCCCGCCACGCGACCGAGACGATTGTTCTCGCCCGCCACGCGACCGAGCCGTCGTCCACGAGGGCTACGTTGAAGCTCCTGGCTGGATTTTTCCTTTCCTCCCGATGCCAAACGCCCGAAGCCTGAAGCCTCCCCGCCATTT
Organism: Ophion obscuratus; assembly: GCA_964007375.1. Classification (NCBI taxonomy): domain Eukaryota; kingdom Metazoa; phylum Arthropoda; class Insecta; order Hymenoptera; family Ichneumonidae; genus Ophion; species Ophion obscuratus. Next base: position 473,944 of record OZ023316.1, on the reverse strand, counting down.
CTCCCTCCTCTGAGTGCCTAGGCTCCCGGTTCCTTGCGAATAAATAAAATATGAAAGAAAAATAATAAACAATAGTGACATCTATCCTATTCTTGCTATGGGTCCGCATTTGGGGCGAGCGTCGAGCGAGAGGGTCGGCTTCAAGGGATACGGCTCCCCGAACCGGTGCCAAACGGCACGTTACAGCATATACAGGGTATCCCAGAATTAACGTACGCCCTTTTAGCATCTGGTAGGAAACAAATTCTGAGACGAAAAGTCCTCAGTCATTTTTTGATCAGACGCATAGATTAATTATGAATTACAATAAATAGCCAATCAGGTGCGCGCTACAGTGGAAAGGCAGCGTAGAGGAGAGGGATAGGGAAATGCGTTGTAATTGCGCGCGCCTGAAAATGTGTGCGGAGGGGAAATTCCGAAAGCATGTGTGCAAATGTGTGTGTGTGTATGTGTGTGTGTGTGTGCAAATGTGTGTGAGTGTGCGTATGCAAGTGTGTGCATGCACGTGTATGCGTATGCAAGTGTGTGCATGCGTGTGTGAGATTGTGTGTATGTGTGTGTGTGTGCATGCATGCGTGCGCGCGTGCATGTGTGCAAGTGTGTGCATACGTGTGTGTAATTGAGAGAGTGCGTGCGTGCGTGCGTGCGTGCGTGCGTGCGCGCGCGTGTGTGTGCAAGTGTGTGCGTGCAAGTGTGTATGTCCTAGTGTGAGTGTACGTGCACCCACGCGTGTGTGTGTGTGTGCACTTGCACACATGCTTTCGGAATCTTCCCTCCGCACACATTTTCAGGCGCACGCAATTGCAACGCATTCCCCTATCCCTCCCCTCTACGCTGCCTTTCCGCTGTAGCGCGCACCTGATTGGCTATTTATTTTAATTTATAATTATTTATCTATGCGTCTGATCAAAAAATGACTGAGGACTTTTTGTCCCAGAATTTTTTTTCCTACCAGATGCTAGAAGGGCGTACGTTACTTCTGGGACACTCTGAATATACATACATACATACATACATATATATATATATATATATATATATATATATATATATTGTAACGGGTTACCCCTAGTTACATTAAACTTATGACGATTCGGGGCACGATAAGGGAGTAAATTAATGTAAACCTTTTATGTCTCAACAAATAAACGAAGATTTATTCATATTTCGCTTCATCTCATGTTACAAACAAATTTTGAATCGCCCTGTGTCTTAGTTTCGCGCGCTCGGTCGGTTCGGCTGTCGCGGCTCTCGCGTGCCGAGGAGACGGGGCTTACTACGTCTTCGGAATTTCGCGAACCTCCGTTGCCCGGGTAACGAGTCGCTCCTTTTCTATAATGGCCGCCGTTTCGTGTTTGTGTACTTTTGTTGTATGTACATCTTTGACTTGTATGTATTTGAAATTTTAAATGCTCCAATTGTGTGAGCCTATGTGTGTCGCGCGGTCTTCGCGATTTCGCCGGTTCGGCCTTGCTCGGCCACTACCCCCTTTGTTGTTGTTCCTTCTCTCTCGCTCTCGTTATTTATTTTCATCTAGGCCTCCAGCTGGCTGTCAGCTTTAATATTCTGACGTTTATTAACGTGGGATACTTCGAATTTCGTGATTCTATGCTTTCTCCTTTAAAGTACAGAATTTTCTTTTTCGAATATCTACGAGATTCTTGATTTCATTCTTTTCTCTGATTATCGCACTTTTTCTAATCGGATGGTGCCTATTCTTTCCTTTCTGTACTTGCTCCTCTTTACCACCTTCCTTGTTCGGTCGCCTTCCTTGCCTTTCGGACTCGGACATGCGCTTATTTCATTACTAATGTCAAAGTCCACGTTCCATAGTCGTAAAAGGCTGGCATCTCCGCTCGAGACTCGTGTGAAAATCGTTTGAAAAGAGATTTCCAAAAATTCTCTTTCTACCTTCTCTTTTATTATTTTGGCTCTTTTCTTCAACGGTCACTTTCCCCGCTGCAATCAGTGGGTACTTGCGTCCGGTACTAAGGCCTTCACAATAAAAGAGATTCTCAAATTTATTGTGCTCACTTGCTTCGTTTTGTCCAATGCTTTCCCTAGTTCGATTTTTTCACGCTTAAAAAGCCTGTACTGATATCTCCTTTTGGTACTCGCTTTGAAGCTGACTTGAAACAAGTAGGCTTTTCCTCTCTCGAGGTGGCCCTTATATACCCCTTATTTTCCGCGCTTTTCTTCCCCTTCCCAAGCATTCTTTGTTAAATAAATGTTGCTTTAATATTTACTTAATTTTTCTTTTCTTTTTGTCTCTATCTTTTCCGCGTTCCGAGGGATGGCGCCACTTGGCCCTTTTCTCGGTCTGTTCTTTTCCCGAATACCACCTGGAGGCAGTGACCGCGCTTGTCAACATCGCTGTTTCGAATAAGTGGTGGGGGGATTCACGCCTGAGACGGACCTATACGTCTCAATATATAACACCCTATTTATATGTATATATATATATACAGGGTGAGGCACTAACTGTTGCCACCTTGAATATCTCTGTAATTATCAACGTCACAGAAAAATGTTTGAAACAAAAGTTGTGCCGTTCGAAAGGGGTTATCAAATGCGACCATTTTTTTTATCTCAGTGGAGGCGCTGTCGCACAGTAAAGGTCACCTCCACTTTTTTAAATGGGACGGTACATTTTTTTTCAACTATCTTTTAGAGCATCGAAAACTGCATGAAAAACATTTAGGGGTCAAAGTCGTTCAAGGTCATTTAAGATAAAAAAGAGACATGAACTTTATTTTTATGTGAAATTACCTTTATTCACAGTAGATGTTCAAAGTGATTGCCATTGGAATCAATGCAATATTGCAATCTCTTCATCACGGATTGTGTAGAATTTCTTATCACTTCGGCACTTATCGAATCACAGGCTCGAAGAATTCTCTCACGCATATCATCCGGCGTACTTGGACGTTCTTTATAAACAAGATCTTTCAAGTATCCCCACAAGAAAAAGTCCAGAGGCGTCAAGTCTGGCGAGCGAGTCGGCCACAAAACAGCTCCTCCGCGTCCAACCCAACGATTTGGAAATCTCTTTTGCAATTCATTTCTAGCTATCAGCGAAAAATGTGCCGGGCACCCGTCGTGCTGATACCACATTCTGTTTCTTGTTTCTAAAGGTATTTCTTCCAATAACGGACCTAATGTTTCTTGAAGGAATGTGGTGTACTTCCTGCCATTAAGATTTCCTTCGATGAAATAAGGGCCTATGATTATATCCCCAATAATCCCACACCATACATTAACGGACCACGGTCTTTGGTGTGCAACTTGCCGCAGCCAATTTCTATTTTCAATTGACCACAAATGCATGTTATGCAAGTTAATATTTCCATGATTCGTAAATGTGGCCTTATCAGTAAATAAAATCCGATTAATAAATGAGTCATCTCTCTGAATCTGGCGTTGAGTCCATCGGCAGAATTCAGTGCGATTCATGAAATCCGTACCAGTTAATTCCTGGTGGAGACTGATGTGGTAAGGATGATATTTATGACGATGTAGAACACGTAGAATACTACTTTGGCTTGCGCCAGATTCCCTCGCAATTTGACGAGAACTCGCACAAGGGTCTCGATGAACGGCGGCAAGAACACCAATTTCCGTTTCTACGTTAGTAACTCGCTTTTGTCGGTCACTTTCCCGACGGGTTAAGGATCCAGTTGTCCTCAGTTTAGTGTACAAAATTTGAAATGTACGGCGTGTAGGATGAGAACGTTCAGGGAATCTTTCAGCGTATAAGTCTCTAGCTCTCACTGCATTTTTCTGACATTTTCCATAAATTAGAAGCATATCAGTTTGCTCTTCAAAAGAATACATCATTTACATTCGCTTGATTCATTAATACTAGTCTCACCATTCTTACTATCGTTATCTTGGGTTTGTTTGGGCGAGAGATTGTACAATGTTCCGTGTACATTGTAGGTTTGGTGCCGTTGTTTACATACAAGACTTCGGCGATAAGTGCCGAAGTGATAAGAAATTTGTGATAAGGAGATTGCAATACTGCATTGATTCCAATGGCAATCACTTTGAACATCTACTGCGAATAAAGGTAATTTCACATAAAAATAAAGTTCATGTCTTAAATGACCTTGAACGACTTTGACCCCTAAATGTTTTTTATGCAGTTTTCGATGCTCTACAAGATAGTTGAAAGAAAATGTATCGTCCCATTTAAAAAAGTGGAGGTGACCTTTACTGTGCGACAGCGCCTGCACTGAGACAAAAAATGGTCGCATTTGATGACTCCTTTCGTACGGTACAACTTTTGTTTCAAACATTTTTTTTGTGACGTCGATAATTACAGAGATATTCAAGGTCGCAACAGTTAGTGCCTCACCCTATATATGCAGGCCCAGAAGTTAGCGTCGATATGCTAATTGTGCATGCATTTATGCAGGCAATCTTGCGCTTGAACACATTGCCCATAGTAATTATTTTTTTTGAATCACCTTACGGCTTTAAAATACCCCTAAGTATAAGTATACTTATTGGGATATTCACCTCCATGAAGAGCCTACCAGAATAAAGTGAAGATAAACATATTTTTCACACACTCGAAATAAAGGAAAAAAAAAGCAATCTCAATTCAGAACACAATGCGTACGGCGAAATTTTAATGTTTCATTCGATTCTTTTCAACATAAATGTAGGAAAAAAAATTTAATAAGGGTACGAGACTACGCAATAATGCTCTGAAAAGTACCGACTAAGAACAAAAAGTAGGGAACAGCATTCATAAACATTGCGGAAATAAAAATCTAGAGACGGCTTTGTTGCTCAAAGGAAATCGCTTCACGATATTAGGAATTGGTCAATCTTCATCCCAATGAGATTACACGCCAGTTTTTTGCTTGATCCAATTGCGGAAGTAGGCGACTTCGGTGTAAACACCGGGATAAGACGGTCTCGCGCAACCGTTACCCCACGATGTTATACCAGCGAGACGTCCGGCGATCACCATCGGCCCACCGGAGTCACCTTGGCAGGCGTCCTTGCCGCCTTGGGGATAAGCCGCGCAAATTTGTCCGCTTGGGACACCACCGAATGATTTGTATGCGTGACTGCACTCTGTCTTCGAGATAACTGGTACGCTCACTTTGCGCAAAGTTTCCGACGTGCCGCCACCCTCGCGAATCGCTCCCCAGCCCGTTATCACTGCCGCACTGCCGACCGCCGCTTCTTCACCTGATTCAAACAGCTCGATCGGTTGTTTCGTCTCGTCCAGTGTCAACGGAGTCGCCAATTGTATGAGAGCTACGTCGTTTATGGGTATTCCATACATATTGGTCCGGTAATCCTCGTGCTTGATGAATTGCGCCACCGAATGCAAGCTACCGCCCGATGTCATAGTGTGCGTACCGGCACGTACTGTAACCAACGACGCCGCATAAACAGCGCAGTGAGCTGCTGTCATAATCCATTCTTTGTCGATTATCGACCCTCCGCAAAAACCAAATCCGTAATATTGCAGAGACACCTGATGAGGCACCTCGACGATCGTAACCGGTTCACCACCCACTATACGTCCGTTCGGTGTAAACGGATTTAGCAGGTTCAACTCCGGCGGTATTGGTTCGGCTGCAAATTAATTCGAATATATAACAATTGCAATCTATTTTTTCGTTCGCTAATTAATTCCCTATGGTTTCACCGAAAATAAAGAATTAGTTCCCAATGATAATAAAAATAGCGGTTATATGACGTACCAATGCTATAAGTACGATCGTGCTTCTAGTACTACGATAAAGTACGAACTAGCCACAAATATGTAGCTACAAATATGATTCGGATACAAATGCGGAAAAATAATAATATCATCATATCTCAATGGATTCAATCGATTGGCGGCAAATTTAATTCTTAACTTTTCGAATACTTGTCATTTTGGGACAACAAATATTGTGGCAAGAATATCTACGTCACAGTAAAAAACGTTGCATGCGTGAGGGCTCGCTTACAGTAGGTATACTGCCAAAGGCAGCAATCGACGTGGCAATGTCAAAAGCACGCCGGGGTTGACTGCTGCCTTAGGTAGTCGATCTAGTGTAAGCGAGCCCTGAACAATTTGGTCGTAGGTTCATGACCACAAAACTGGTTTATATAACCGTTTTCTTACAATGTAGCTCTAAGGATTGCAGTTTATACACTTTCGATTAAACAAAGTTTAGAGTACTGCACCGGTTTGTAAAATATAAGGACATTCGTTGATGCTTGCTTCTTACGGTTTATTTTAATCCAGTGAAACGTATAGTAGATGTGTACTCAATGCACTTGCCGGTTAAAACTATTCGAAAATTGATTTCCAATGGATTTTTAGCTTTCTCAAGAATGCAAGTAGTAAATTTGTTAAATTTGGATGCAGTAATGTGTTAATGTTAGAAAGTGATGAACCATGGATTTTGTAAGTAACATTTTATAAAATCTGACAAACATTTTAGAGCACCGCCGTCGCACGTCAGTACTTTAAAATAAAAAATTACCCCTATAGATCGCTGATAATGAACTCAATTTGAAGAAAAAAAATAATGGTATCAGCATGATATCCGTCGTTCGTGTGCAAGTTTTCCAGTAGAATATTGGCGAGAGCATCTGCGCGAATGCTTCTCGTGAAATTTAAATGAAAATTGAATACCGAACAGGTCGACGAAATACTCACCAAGGGTGGCTGCCGCGACTAACGTCAGCAGTATTGTTCTAAACATTTTCAAAATTCGTTATTGCGCTGCTGACTGATTTAATATGGAATTTGGTTCTCGTATTTATACGATATTTCAGTCATGATTTATGTGCTTGGTGGTACGATACGAATTTCGGAGATTTATCTTTTTTTGTTGCATTTTTACAAGTCGAGATAATGAGATCGATGGGCAAACTTGTCCCAATCAGATAAAACCTCTGTAATGCGAGACTGGCGGATCAATGGTTGATACCGATGCATCGTTTCACAGCATCGCTTAGATCTTTAATCTACAGCGACTATTATCGAAGTGTTATCGAAGGAGATATACAATATATTATGGTTCAATATTTGAAGGCGCTTTGTAATGTTCTGTGCTCGATTGGCCTTAATTTTTAAACGAATTATTGCAGAAAAATGGATGACGTGAATAGAAAATGCGGCAATGCACGTAGAAAATAATGTCTGGTTACGCCGGATTGAGAAAAGTTAGTGATAACATTACGGACGGATCGAGAGATTTTGCCGTAGGATGGCTTGATGAACCGATACGAATATGTCACTCAAATTTATTGATCGCTTGTTTGCGGTGTCAGAAATTAAATGTATTCAAATCAATAATCAGACCAAACATTGAAGAAAAGATTTAAGATAACAGACATACATTCCCTCTTTTTATATTATAAAGATCTTTTCGTATAAATACACGATACAAGTTAAAACTCGTTTGAGAACACTCGCGTTACCACCGCGAATAAACATGGTGTCGTTTTCGCTAGTGACGATTATTTTCGCAAGTTGCACCGTCTTTTGTAAGTAAAAGAAGTCTTTGCCTGCGACAGGAAGGACGCTGGGCATTGTTGATTATTACCTCATTTAAGCGAACATTTCATCCTCTAACGTATAATAATTCCATAATTATTTCAACACACTCTATATATGCGGGCCTCATTTTTCAGCCTTTGAGATTTCACCCAATTATTACAGCATTATACTTATGAACCACGCGATATGCTTGTTTATCATTTCATTTGTCTGAAAATACAAAATTACCTTTACGTGAGGTATTCAGAGATTCATCTCATTATTGTATAAATACTCCAGCGCGAGTTTCTTGAGGCGAAACTTTAATCAGTGACATAAATATTTCTCCCAATCCACTACAAAGCATGTTATAGCAGTTTATCTTTCAACGCAAAGTATTGTTGAATTTTGTCGTTTCATGATTCGATGGATTACTGGGTCGAGGTTTACCCCACAGTACACTGCTTTTCAGTCGATTAAATTAGACACACTTTCTTCATGGTTGAATCTAGACTCAAAGGCTCGCAACCGGAATTGATTAAAGTTTAAGTAGATTTCGATCGACTAAAATCGATTCACTGTAATTCTAAAACGCAATCTGAAATCGAGCGACAATTATTTATAGAAACAAACACGTTTTGAGCGCCTGACATGGTTTTGTTACTTTGGCTTTTTGCACTGAGCGATATTTTTAAATTACCGATCGAAGAATAGTAAATTATATCAAACAGGATATCTCGAATACAGCTCTCCTCTCAGCACAATTTCTGAAAGTATCTACCCGGCTATGTAGAACTTTCCAGAGATGATTTTTGTAATAGAAAATATCCAAGTGATAAGAGGAAACATTTCGAAACATTAAGGAGATGACATCAGAAAGTTCTTTGCGAACTTGAAAGGTCAACTTTTTCATTCAACTTACCTTTTAAAAATAACATCACTATTGTTGTTTGACCTCTTCCGTAAGATGAAAGCACAGTTCAAAAGAACCGCCTTATTATAAGAAAATCTTGGGTTATGGGAAACTTTATATATTTTAAATGTAGCAGATTGCACCATCTTTTTAAACGTTCCCACGCACGAAAGAATGCCGTCAGGTTATATGGGGTGTTCTATACTGATAGCAAACATCAAATAAAAGGCGAAAATAAAGCCGGATAAAAGTTGTCTACAAGCGATTTACAGTTTCGCGGGGTGCAAATACACGGGGTGCACACACGCAGCCACACGCACGCGCATGCACACACGCAAATATACAGGGTATCCTAGATTTCAAGAGGAATATTACGTGCGGTACTTAGATTGTTGACACAGGGCCCCGAACTTACTCTGGGCCCCAAAAAACCAATTTAATTTTTCTAAACAGGACGTCATATTTCTATTTATTACGTATTCGTGCTCTACATAAAGAAGCAAAGAAACGTTGTACTTTCTAACACATTGGAATGCAGAATTTGTGCCTTGAAGTTGATGAAATGGAATGTTTTTGAATAAATTTATACTGTAAGAGTGTCTAAAAGCGAAATGTCGCACAAAAGTTTCACTTCAATTTTATTGTATTCTCTCATCTAAAATATCTCATAGTTGCTTTCAATATTTTGAACACGGAAGTACAGTTTTTATCTTTCAAAAATATAGCTAATTTTGAGGCAAATATCATGAAAACATAAACGCAAAAAATGCCGAAATTATTGCACTAAGAAGCTTGTAAAATGGAGGAAGTTAACGAACAGCCTGTGTGGTGGTTATACATAGTACGGAAATGAACCCAAATCTGAGGCCACAATGGAACCCAAAATGTGCTGTTAAAAACCTACCATTTGCATTGCTCAAGTGTACCACGTGGAAGTTGTAGGGTTAAATTTACACCTCGTGTGTGTGTTCATGTGCGCGCTCACATGCATATCTTTTACTTACACACAGAGATCGAATCTGCGGTTCGTAATTGACGTAGTATACAACAACTCTAAACCCTTTCTAATATGTGCGTGTGGCATGGTGTTCGTACGTAAGTGGAGATGCGGATCCCACGGTTTGTTATTCTCATTATTATGCTAGAACCAAAGTCGAACTCGCCTCTCGAGTTGCGCCACTGTATTCCGCAAAGGTGGTCCAGAAGCTCTTCTGCAGAAGTCACAATGCGGTCCGTTATGTTAGCTCTTGTCGTTGACTATTCACGGTAGACATCTCCTAGAAGCCCTGTAAGACAACAGTCTGGCCCGTCAAACCGCGTGATTTAACAAAAAGCCCCCATGACCAATTCACCGGTTCCAAATGTTGTTTGCGAGTGATCTCTCAACTGCGTGCAAAATATGGATAGGTGCACTATTTTGTTGAAACCACATCTTTCGCAGGGTATGAAGATCAACTTTTTCAAGAAGTCGCGGTAAATCATTTCAGAAAGTTGCAAATACCACTGACTCTTGACGGGCCCAACGAGATCGAAAATATTTCGATCGGAAACCTATTCGCAATTCAACGGTGTTGCTTGTCGAGCTGGCACATCCAATATGCATTTTATGCGTCTCAGTAGTGGCAATTATAGCAGTTTTCACACACGTTACAGTGAAGTAGCGTCACCCCTAACGAGAACTTTTTTTTTACAATGAGTTTACTGTTCGTATTCTTGGGTTGCAGCATGTAAAAAATGCAAGCCGATTTACTATATTCTAGTCAGCTAGCACTACACACTAGTAGAAGTACGATGTGGTATGGCATGTATTGTGAAGTATATGCGAGGCAGTCGACCCCCCTCCCCCCGGCCTGCCGGCGCGCAGCCTGTCAGTGATTGGTAATTAGGTGCCATCGTCAACACAGCGACGGAACGAGCACTACTGTCATCATGGTTAGCCGGATTCTAGCGCCATTTTTGGCGAATCAATTGCCTGCGTCCAGCTCTTCGTTTAATATTTTCGACTTGATCCACTGTATAATTGGAAATGCGATACCCTATACAGTATCTTTACACACTCTTAATTTACAAATTATTCACAGTCCTTAGTTTTCATTGATATTACGGCCAAAAATCGACATTCCGTAAGATCTTAGAAAATACGAAGCATTTGACGGTTCGAGCCTGTTGAGGGGCGGAGGGGGGAGGGTACAGCATGAAACGACTCGAACGAAACTTTATTCCTTTTTCATGTAGCACATAAATCTATAAAAAAATGTTAGGGCCCAATTTGAAAAACATCGGATGGGGCCTTACTCGGCCTGAAGAAGGCCCCGGGGCCAAGATTTAAATATTACACCTAGTGTCTCTTAAAACCCTGCACCTTCAATTTACCTTTAAAAACGCTATATGTTCGATTTATTGCGGGATATCATTAAACTTGGGAAATCCTATACATATACGCAGAAAGTTTATTTAAAACCCGCTATATCCTCGCAATCTTAGTTTTGAACACATGATTATTTTGAGTACAGTGCTTAACATTTTCAAAAAATATTGGGAGCACAAATAAGTCTCCGCCGTTTGACAAAAGATGGCCCCACCAGGAGGTTATGCAGGAGGTTATGCATCGCCTTTAAATATCAGCGATTTTGTATCAGCATCACATAATTTTTTTCGTACGAAAATGTCGAGTTTCGAGCCGATTAAGCGTCATTTGCGGAACTTTTGATTTACCTCTTTAATTTGAAGCATATGGTGAGGCTGCTTTAAGTGTGAGTGCTCAAGTTGTCGTGAGTGGTTTCAAAATTAAGAACGGTGAGTTTGACGTCGAAGAAGAAAAACGTAACGGAAGCCGAAACGAAGATGCGGAATTGGCTTATTTTGTCTCTCCAGATCCTCACAGTGGTAGGAGATAAAGGCGGTAAAGTAGCTTCGTATTCAATATAAAATGAGCTCCTACTTAACGCCTAAAACGGGAACAAATTCCCGATTTCTTCACCTGCATGCGCTAAGGAGGACGTCGATTGGCACACGTATACACGCACACGCATACACTCTATTACGCATATAGAGATTCATATGCCTGAATACGCGCATGCGTGGACATGCGGGTATATACCCGCACACATACACGCCTAAGCATACACCAACACACGTATACTAGTACATATACGTATGCATGCGTGCCTGCTATAGGAATCCGAGTATACATGCATGCGTGAGGGCAATTCCTATAAAAAATATTGTAACTGTTTGCCGAAGATCCATTTCTTCCACTTTGGAGAGTTGCTGGCGCTGCAAGGGCAAGTTTGAAGCGAATGCGAAAGGTTCGCTGGGTGGAGATAATGGAAAGGCCATTGGAAAAGTAGGCCTCTACGTCGAACGCACAGTCCTACCTACTCCAACGCATGATGGTTACTGAAAACTATCAGACCCCTCTTTCGAATGCGACCATCCCCACCCTCGTTTCGTCGAAACAGCCAAATGCACGATAGGTCCAAACGCAATGAAAATAGGAGCTGCAACGACTTCAACTAAGTTAGGTAGGAGTATAAAGGCCTATGAAGGAGGTAAGCAGCAAAGGAAGAGCATGTTAGGACCCATATTAGGACTTCTAGCAGCAAAAGAGGAGCTGCGAGGACTTCAGCTAGGTTAGGTAGGAGTATAAGGGCCTATGTAGGAGGTAAGCAAAGAAAGAGCATGTTAGGAGCATGTTAGGAGCATGTTAGGAGGAGGTAAGCATCAAAGAAAGAGCAGCAAAGAAAGAGCATGTTAGGAGCCCATAGTAGGACTTCTAGCAGTAAACAGACTTAAGTGAGGCTGACATACTATCAAAGGCCTTTAAAATAGGCTGAAAATTTCGACTCGGGGAGCCTATAGTAGGACTTCTAGCACGAAAGAGACTCAAGTGAGGCTGACATAGAATCAAAGGCTATGAAATAGGCTGAAAATTTCGACTCGGCATAGTTTTCAGTAACCGTCATGCGTTGGACTAGGTAGGACTGTGCGTTCGCCGTAGAGACCTACTTTTCCAATGGCCTTTCCATCGTCTCCAATATTTTCAAAAATATTATTCTTAAGCTTTAACAATTTAGTGTGCAACATGACTAGTAAACTTGCTTGGCTATTTCATAAAAGTGATTTCACTTTTTTTGTACCCTTGCATTCAAGAGGTATAATGAAATCATTTTTGAACTTAAATACAAAGTATAGTTTGAGATATTTGAGATAAATCAGAATTTTTTATATAGTAAAAAAAGCGATAACGATTTCGAGGGACTTTTATTGGTTGGCGTTGTTTTTTTTACTTAAAACAAAAGTTTTTAAAAGAGATTTCAGATCTTTTTCAAAGGGGAATTTCTATATATCGGAACAAACTAGACGTCTGCAATTTCACACTCGTTCAAAACATTACTTTCTATTACCGAATTTTTTTTTTAAAGAAATTAATACAACGTGTTTTTTTCTTTTTACGATTTTTTGTACAATAAAGTATTCACAATATGCTAACTTATGAGAAGATTAATTTCACATTAATAAAAGTATAGGAAACACAGAGGGGTTACAACTTTTAACATCCATTTTTCGAACAAAAAATAGCCTTAAGAATGGAACTTTTTACTTTGAGACGGTATGTTTGTTATTATTCAATAAGAAATTGACAAATGAATAAAAGTAAATTCCCTTTTAAAAACAAAGAGATTTTTGTTTATTGAAAAGAAGTTAAATTTTTTCTTGGTACAAATTTTCACTTTACATGAGTGAAAATACCCATAAATGTGGAAGAACTATATTTTTTTATCGAGTAAGCTCACAGTGGCCTTAAACAATAATAGTTTTCCTTCAATTGTTTTCTACCGAATTCGAAGCATTCAACACTTGGGCTACAGGGAAAAATCGGGACAACTTCACACTTAGCACACTTTTTGTGGACACGATCAACTTGGAAAAAATGCCTAAGCATAATATTCGCGATAGCTATCCACAAAGATGTCGTAACGTTTGTAATTTAAAAAATAAACGGCTTTTTTTAACTGCACATTTCACAGAAAACAAATTGATTAAAAATGGATTTTTTTTCTTACCTTGAAGAGCATACTTTCAGCTTTCCAGAATTACCCTTTAAATTCGTGTACGATGACTGGTTTATAAGTTATTGATTATTAAAGTCAAAAGCGTCATTTACTTTGATGATGTCATTGATATATACTTGTTTCAAAGTTCAAAATAGAAAATGTGATTCAAGGAAAATACGTCTGATTACGTCATTAATCAAACAAATTTTTCCTTGTCTGTACACCTGTACGAAACAAAAATCGAACATTTTCCTTTGCAACGTTTCTTTTGATTTATTAATAACAAAAGAGCAAACAGTTATTTCAAGTGGAAACTTGAAATCTAGAGATTCCAACCTTTGAAAAGCGTTTTTAAATTTTCTCCGACGATGATTTTGCGCGGAGATAGAGCAATTTGAAAATCACTGAAAAATTTTCATAATTTGTTGTGCTCTGAATCTTTGTGATCCCAACTCCTTGACGCTGAAGTTTGCATCGTTGGAATGGAACGAAAATGAATTCTTTTTTCAATTCAATTTCAACATTTTTTTGGAGCGAAAATGAATTCTTCCTAAACACTCAAACTATTTTTGGAACTAAAATAAATTCTTCTCAAATGCTTAAACTTTTTTTCGAACGAAAATGAATTCTCCTTAAATGCTCAAACTGTTTTTGGTTGGTGCCGGCTATGAAAATGCTTCAAACCTTTTTACACACTTTGTTAGAGATTCGCGATCTCAATTTACGAAAAGAAGACGCTCCTTAATAATACAAATTTAATAAATTTTCGTATGAAAAACTGATTCATTCATGAAATTAATTACACATCTATTTAGTATGAATATCAAGCTGTTAGAAAAAATATTTTTTTTTTCGATGTACAATATGGCCGACTACTCGAACGTTCTCGAAACAGCTTTTTTTCCAATTGGCGTGACAAATAACTTCAACAATTTTCACTCGAATAACTTTAAATTTAAAAGACACGTTCCTAATTGCATTTCGCAGAGAAGTACGTACGGAATTTCTGATTAATCGAAAACTTTTCATTTTATGAGCAGTTTAAGAGCAGTTATAACGAAACTTTTTACTGAAAATTCATTTCTCAATTTCAAATACCTACAACTTTTGAATAAAACAATATTTTTTAAATTCCGTACGTACTTCTCTAGTTATTTTAATGTAGATCGACGAGAATTTGTTTTTGTTCTAGGTAAAAAATTGTGTATGTTCAATGTCACGCCGTAGAGCGCCTAAAAAAAGATAACAAAAGAAAATATTAGTAGTCGGCCATTTGGTACATCAAAAAAAATTCTAACAGCTTGATATTCATACTAAATAGATGTGTAATTAATTTTATGAGTAAATCACTTTTTCATACGGAAAAAAATTGTTAAATTCGCACTTGATTTTGTACCCGTTACTGTGACCTAAGGTCTTAAACCACTCAATAATTTCTCACCTTCTTGGGCCAAACATTGCGGATGCATTACAGAACTATGTGAACAAGCTCGGCATCAGTTGTTCTATGATACTCATTGTTTTGGAAAATTACATTTCCTGTTGTCAAGACAAATGGATTAACTTGAGTCAGCACTTATAACTACATGTACAGTGAGCGCAAAAGCTGCACTTTGCAGTCTTTCCGCGCATTTCATGAGACACAAGCTTTTTGCAGATACTCGTCAGTCGCATACAAATTTCTCTACCACGTACTCCAAAGAAACTGTTTGCATAAAAAAATTGGGAAAATCTCACCTTTTGTTGTACTTGCAATAGTACCAATGCGAAGAACTATAAGGGTTAAAAGCAATGATTCATTACACTTTGTCCACAGTACTGTCCACGTGTAAACCTCTGACAAGGGGACAGTACGGCAGTCGGATTTTTGTAATTTTTCGTACTCATGGTACGCGAAGTTCAGAGCTCGAATATTAATATCCCAAAGCAGTTCGACGCCATATTCAGAAATTTTCGAGAAAACTGACTTTGAAGTTTTCGAGCGCACTCTTATCCCACAAAGATGCAACGATATTCGAACCGGGCTCGTGGCGTACCCGGTAGCGCTCGAGTCTAGTAATCGCGGGGTCGCTGGTTCGAGTCTCACTTCGAATTTTTTTTTTTTTTTTTTTTTTTCATTTTTTTAAAATGAAAAAACGCAAGTCATATTTTTAATTATCTCTTGATTATAAACATACATTTTCAAGTATCAATATTTATAACCAACAACATTTTTAGGATGAAAATGAAAAACGTCGGGTAAGGAATTGAATACTTTATTATTCGGTCTGTATTCGTTTGTTTTATACATCGGGTGTAATGTTACACGAGCCAGAGTGATAACCATCGTAAAAACAAGGAAAACAGTAATTTTCACGGCATCTCGCACACCGTACAAACGCTGCATTGTTACATTCGTAATTTTTTTTCAATACATCGATCGGAAAACAAACTTTTTTTATAAATAATCACCTATTGTTATATTAGGAGTACAACTTTGCAGTGACCGTTTTACTTAGAGAGCCACTGCGGCCGAAGTAGTGGCCCTAGCTCAATAAAAAAAGTGGCATTTTAAACTGGAGGCTCTGCCAATGTAAACAATTTAAAAAAGCTAACGGATACGTGTATGCATTATAAAGTTATTGGCACTCAAACATGGCAACCTACGAGCCGAATTCTCAGCATTTGCGGGAACTGCTCCAAAGACAACAAAGGAAGGGATTTTTGCACCGGATTGTGACTGGAGATGAAAAGTAGGTTTACTACGATAATCCTAAACGCCGAAAATCATGGGGACTGCCTGGTCATATTCCGTCAACGACGCCCAAACCGAATATTCACGGATCCAAAGTGATGCTGTGTATCTGGTGGGACCAGCTGGGCGTTGTGTACTATGAGCTGCTCAAACCATCCGAAACCATCACAGGGGAACTCTACCGACGTCAGTTGATGCGCTTGAGTAAGGCGCTCAAAGAGAAACGGCCACAATTCAACGAAAGACATGACAAGGTGATACTGCAGCATGACAATGCCAGACCCCATGTTCCAAATGTCGTGAAAAAGTACTTGGAAACGCTGAAATGGGAGGTTTTTTCCCACCCGCCGTACTCTCCAGACATTGCCCCTTCCGACTATCACTTGTTCCGGTCAATGGCATACGATTTGGCTGACCAGCACTTCGGTACTTACGAAGAAGTCAAAAATTGGGTCGATTCCTGGATTGCCTCCAAGGACCAAGACTTTTATCGACGCGGGATTCGAATGCTACCTGAAAGATGGGCCGAGGTCATAGCTAGCGACGGGCAGTACTTTGATTAAAAAATATGTAGCCACTTTTTTATAATAAAGCCTTAAACTTTTGAAAAAAACGGTCACTGCAAAGTTGTACTCCCAATATATAAATAATGTATGATCATATATGAGAAAATATATAATTATGTATAACTATAATGAATTTTGTACATAAATAACTATATATGGATTTTGTCCATATATAAACATATATAGATATATTATATTAATTATATATAATAATATGTGATTATATACAACAAAAATTTATCGGGATATTTAAATGCCGGAGGTATGCGAATTAAAAAAAAAATGAAAAAAAAAAAAAAAAAAAAAAAAATTTCGAAGTGAGACTCGAACCAGCGACCCCGCGATTACTAGACTCGAGCGCTACCGGGTACGCTACGAGCCCGGTTCTAATATCGTTGCATCTTTGTGGGAAAAGAGTGCGCTCGAAAACTTCAAAGTCAATTTTCTCGAAAATTTCTGAATATGGCGTCGAACTGCTTTGGGATATTAATATTCGAGCTCTGAACTTCGCGTACCATGAGTACGAAAAATTACAAAAATCCGACTGCCGTACTGTCCCCTTGTGAGTAACATTTCAAACTTTCTTTAGAGGGATTCAGTGAATCATGATAACATATCTCTCGCCGCTGACCAAAATGACAAGTTTGATAAACAGTCAGGCAAGTTATTCAATTTTCCACAGCTTGTGAAACTTGTCATCTTCTTCAGCAGCGAGAGAAATCTTCTGATAATTCACTGAATCCCTCTACAGAAAGTTATGAAATGTTAGTCAGAGTTTTTACATGAACAGTACTGTGGAAAAAGTCTAACAAAACATTGTTTTCATCACTTGTAGTTCTTCGCAAGGACACTATTATGAGTACAGTGAGAGGTGAGGTTTTCCCAATTGTTATATCCAAACAAATTTTTTTTGGTTGACGTAGGGTAGAAATGGGTTTGCGACATAAAAGTATCCTAAAAGAGCTTTCCTCTCTTGCAAAGCACAGAGAGCACACTGCGAAGTCCAGCTTTCGCAATCATTGTACACGCAATTAAGAGCACTGGCGCAAGGCAATTCATAAATCTTCACGACACTATACATAATTCTTTTAAGCAGTTATGGGCATTGATAGAAAAACTGATGCAAAGCTTGTTCAGGTTGTTCTATGATGCGTTAGACAAAATAATTGTCAAGCTCTGCGTTAATAAATTCTACAGAGCCGGATGCATTTTCTACAAAAAAACCTCACCGTCTATGATAAGACAAACGACGTAATATACGATCCAAACGACGTGAATTCAATCATTACAGGCTTACGAGCACACGAATTGGCAATGGCGTACAGAAGCTAGGTTATGCTCTTAGGGCACACAAAAGCTACACATGCACGTTTGTTTGCGAATTTCTTAATTTTATATAAGCAAGTGAAAGAAATGAGCACATTATTGAATATTTATTTAACTTACTCTGCATCTATTTGCGTATCTTGCTCTGTCGCCGTTTCTCCGACGGATTGCGCGCGAGCGCCACGGCTAATATACGTGTGTTAGGATAAAAAATAATCCACACCTAAATTTGAAACGACGTGAACCTTTGTTAAATAAATGTTTGGCTCCAATAAGAGCCGTTTGTTTTCGTTTTTTCACATCCGCGTGAATAACCGTATTTGGTTATTCGAGCTGTCAAAGCGACTATATAAGAATACACACACACACACACACACACACACACACACACACACACACACACACACACACACACACACGCACGCACGCACGCACACGCACACGCACACGCACGCACACACACACACACACATACACACACATATTGCAAGCAGGGTGTAGTTCGAGTCGTACCGTTCGAGAAAGCGGTGGCGTTGCTGTGCCTGTTGCGCTAGAGTGTTAATCAATTCACAAAACGGCATATGTGCTATGTTTGCGACATGAGCCAACGCCTTTATTTAACTCAATGAACGACAATGAACGAGTGTGGAAGAATTTTTGGGGTAAAAAGTCACTCAAAAATTCGGTCGTAAATTATGAGATCTCGAGATTGAGTGGACGAATCGAAAAATAACCCGAGCAAAATCGATAGGATAAAATCACACTACATTGTTAAGGTATTCCTTTCACGAACCCAAATATTTTACACTTAACTGATTTTCGTCTATAATGAAGTAAAAATACATCCCAGTATACTGGTAAAATTTCAAGCCAAGTTACCGAACCTTTAACGAAAAATTACGGCCCTAAAAATCGTCTCACTTATACGGCGCTTTATGGACATGTCACGCTGGCCACATGTCTTTCTAATAATTTATACACTAAATAACTCTAGATGCCTAATACAAACTGCTCACAGGTGTAAAAAAGTCTAAAGATTCCGTAACAACAATAAAAACAGAGGGTCACCGAACGTTTAAAGAAAATATTAATGTTAAAACTTGGAAAAGTGTGGTTAGCAGAAGAATTTTTGTAGCCGTGACGTTTCAAATAAATGTAAAAATGTCTCAATCTACTAAATTTGCGCGAATTTTGTTATTCTAGTTTATCGTTGTGTATAATAATCCATTATAACTTGTTTTTTTTTAATAAGCGCAATTGTAATTTACCGACCATTCAGAAGGCCCTGCTTATGCCCCCACAAAATACGGCCCTCCGCGAAAGGAATACCTTAAACTGTCATTAGGCTTTCCATTTGTTGCCGTGTTTTCGCGTAGTGTCGAGATAACGTTAAAAGTCGTCTGCCAAAAGGCCATCTTACTGTGTAAAGAGTTGCGACGTGTCGTCAGTTCGTCAGTGGCGTCGGTGGCGAAGAATTTTTTATTTTATAAGTATTATATATATAAAATAATATATTATATAAATATATATATATATATATATATATATATATATTGATAATATTATTGCATATTAATATTAATAATATATTATATAAATATATATAATAATTATATATATTGTAACGGTTTACCTGGTCCGCACACTTCTCGGCCTGGGCTTCGTCCAAGCCCCTCCGGGTGTCCACTGACCCGCTGGGTGGACGTGGGCGCCAGGTATCAAAATACCGCCGGCCATAGGCCGACTTGAGTTTCGTCCACCCCGCACGGGCCCTCGATGGTAGGACCCCCTGGGTTGGACGGGCCCGGCCGAGGCGGTCCGACTAGCTTGGCTCGTCGGCGAAGATGGTAGTGGGGTGGGGTTGAAAGCCGAGCATCAAGGAGGTTACCTTTGGGACACGACGGATCGAAGTTTCGCGAAATAAATAAGGCGTGCGGGTCATATCGTATTGGATTATATTTTATTCATCAATAGGGCCATTCACCCTCTTACAATCGGCGTTCCCGCGTACAGAAGGTATGATTACCCTCGCCGGTATCCCCGCAGGGCTGGGTAGGCAACTCGATCATCCCAGAAATGCCTGAGCTGACTTTAGTCACTGGGTACGCAGCCTAAATATTCCGCACTCGGACACTCCGCCCCCTTTGACGAGGCGCAGTGATTGCGCGGTCCAGGAGGCCCGGGATGACCGTAGGGATGGTGCAACGCCACTTTGCGAAGTCGGGAAGGATGGGCGACTCAGTATTTTGGCCTTATACTAGCGTCCCTCCCAGCATCCGAATCCGCGAGCATCGGTCTTGGATGCTCGCTTGCCATGGAGTTGAGGTACGAGGAGGTCCCCTTGGAATAAGTCGCGCGGCGTGCCACCGCCCACGCGACCAGGAGTCTTCTCTCCGCCATTCGTTGATCCTTTCCTCACTCGCAGGCAGCCGAGACGCGCCACTGGGTCGGTGCTGGAAATTTTTCCCTCGTTCCCGTCCCTTGCACTTAAGTACCTTAAATTAAATCAGGTACGGCCGTGCGCGCTCGGAAATCGGGTTCGAGCCTCCACTTGTGTCACCAGGAACGCCTAGAGCAGTGGAGAGACGGCCGAAGGTAACGTGGTGGGAGAAATCTCGCGGCGCTCCGCGGTAGGTAACGGTTGGTGATATATAAGTAATTCTCGCGCAATGAGTCCCCGAAGTCGGGAGCCTCCCCGAATCGACCCGTGACGCCCCAGGGTCGTAAATCCGACCCACTGGTCGATACCCCTAGGCGTTGGTGATGGGACCTTCCAAATGTCACGACACATTATATATATATATATATACACACATACACTTGATATTATATATATATTTATCAGAATTGTTACTTACACGGGTAGGTATGACGGAGTGTGAATAGGAGCCATTGTTTTACAGAGGGTATTTGTCATTCGGAAACATTCAAGTTACTACGATAAAATTCTTGCAAAGATACAATCGGCGCTTACATAAAGAAATACTCGTGTCTATGCCTCCTAGGAATCTAAGATGCCAACGCGGTTCGCGGTAAAAACCGATGAACTTTTCGTTACAGCAAACTGTAGTCCTGGAAGGAATTCTGAATTCGGTCCGACGTTCCCGAACGGTCGCATAGTCGGTGGCGTGGACACCCAAATCGACAATCACCCGTGGCAGGCGTTACTTCAGGTTTACGGGATCGCTTATTGCGGGGCGTCTATTATTGCGAACGAGTGGGTTCTAACTGCTGGCCACTGCGCAGGTTATTCGCCGTCTTATACGATTGTGAAGGCAGGCACGAGCTACAGGAATGACGGTGGCTCGGATCATCAAGCTATCAGCGTAATAAGACACGAGGACTATTCGATAACTTCGAAGGGTATACCCGTGAACGACCTGGCTGTAATAAAAGTTGGTACACCATTTGTATGGGATTCCAAGCATAGACCGATCAATCTGTTTGATCATGGAGAAGAATCGATCGATGGTATCCTCAGTGTGATTACCGGTTGGGGAGCTGTTCGTGAAGGTGGCACCGCACCAACGATTCTGCAGATGGTCCAAATACCAATTGTCTCAAAGAAAGTATGCAACAAGGCGTATGAATCTTATGGTGGATTACCAGACGGGCAAATATGCGCGGCTTATCCGCAAGGCGGTAAAGACGCCTGCCAAGGTGATTCGGGCGGACCCCTGACAATCGGTGGACGACTCGCTGGTATCGTCTCGTGGGGCAATGGCTGCGCGAGACCCGGGTATCCGGGTGTATACACGGAAGTTGCCGCTTATCGCAATTGGATCACCGATAAAGTCGGTATATGAGACACTTTCCGCTCATTTGTAGTCTCTTTTAGCTAGTTGTACAACAGACAACCGGGTGATGTGGTGTATTGAAAAGTCGTTGTTTTTAGCTTCGTTGAAAATACCATAGGGTCGGATTATCGCCGTTCCAACGCATCTGAACAGAGCATATGTTGAATTTTCTGCATCGTTATTGGTTTAATTTCTCGCTTTTCTGTGTAATAAATTGTTTGTATCATTTTAATTTCCAACTGAAATCATATGTAATTCGGAACACTTCTTCGTACGCAATTTTTCCCGATTGGGATTCCAAATGACGCAGGACCTTGTTCAAGTTATTTGACAAGTGTCTTCAATTATTTCGAACACATTAGGACTAAAGGAGATAGTGCTGAAGTTCGCATCATTGGAAAGCAACAAACGTTCTTTTTTACATTTTATTCTCCTCATTTTTATTATCATAGAAGATCTTTTTTATACGTTTATATTTGTAGATCGCTAAATAAGTATCTTACAAAAACTGTGGAGAGATTCTTCTAGGCATCATCTGCCCAAATAAATTGAAGGAATTCAGAAATATAATTTTTAATGCACCTCATCGATGCAAACTTCAACCTCATTAAAGGAATCATCTACATACTGCGGTTGCTCAACAAAAACATAAAATCTTTCTCGTTCAAATTGGATCGTTTTTTTTTGGATAAAGGCTCGCGCCTGGTATCTGGCTCTTCGGCGCATCTGCTCTTTTCCACCTCCCTCGCATTTATAGGTCAAAAGTTCTGAAGGAGGCAGAAGTGTGATTCGGAGTGATACGAATAATAATTGTTTTTTCTAAATCTTGTAACTTTGACGGCATAATCCAAATACAACGATGTAAATTTGGGCCTTGCGTTGGGCCTTTACTAATAAAGTAACATTGAATAAAAAAATTAAGTGTTGAAAAAATTATTGATGCATCAGTCTGAAAATGCTGATATATCTACTACCTATAGTCTTTTTACTGGCTGTGAATTATTCGCTTCTAAATCTTTTGTACCGGTCTGTCCCTCTGTAACCAAACGTACAAATAATTTCAATTACCCAATATCGGCAAAACCCGCTCGTGGCCTAAATATTCGTTCATTCCCTCGAGACGGAAATATATCATCCCTTTTCGTATGATTAGTTTTCATATGACGAGTGAGGCGTGCCGGGGATCGATGTAAGCTAATAACAAGTCGTTCAATGAAGCCGCTCAATCATGCACCGCACACCTTAGAAGTTTCACTTACAAGAAAACATATCCAAGCGTCTGACTGCGATCTAATCGGTTTTTACATACGTCATAAAGTCCACAAATGTAAAAATGATGTATTTTTTCAGCAATGGACGATATTTAGAGAATGAAGGCTGGGGGTCGCCTTCATTCTCTAAATATCCAGTCGGCGATAATCGAAGGTTGTTATAGTGTTTTACATAGAAGCTGGATTGATCGATATGAAACCAATTGCAAAATATTACTTACGTTCTATAATTTCATTTTTGCTCCCGAAATCCCCTTACTAATTTTTTTGGGGAGTAAGTTATTTCTCAGGAAATACATTTTGAAACCTTTTTTCATGTTTCAAAATGTTATAATTATTAACCGATTTCAAGAGAACGAAAACCAAATTGATGGACAAAAAGTATAGACAAGAGATGGACAAAAGTACATAATTTTATTCAATAGTTTTAGATAATTGTAAAAACTTTTTCGAATGTTAAACTCTCAAAATTAGGTGCATGATTCTTCATGAACCCTTGTTGTGAGGTGGTG
This sequence comes from Ophion obscuratus, assembly GCA_964007375.1. Classification (NCBI taxonomy): domain Eukaryota; kingdom Metazoa; phylum Arthropoda; class Insecta; order Hymenoptera; family Ichneumonidae; genus Ophion; species Ophion obscuratus. The sequence goes on along the minus strand of OZ023316.1, from coordinate 450,267 downwards.
AAAAACTCTTTGAAAGATCTATTTAAAAATTTTGTTCAGTAAGTAACTATAAATCGATTTAAATGAAGCAAAATCTAAATTAATGGGGGAGAGAATTGAAATTACTCATCTTTGGTGTTTTACAATAATCTGAAATCATGAGTTCTTGACATCAGATTTTCCTCTTTGCATGAGAAGAATATAGTACTATATAAAAAATTCTGATTTATCTCAAATATCTCAAACTATATTTTTTATTTAAGTTAAAAAAAAGGTTTCATTATACTTTTTTATGAAATCGCTTTTATGAAGTAGGCAAGCAAGTTTACTAGTCATGTTGCTCACTAAATTGTTAAAGCTTAGGAATAATATTTTTGAAAATGTTTAATTTTAAAAAGTCATATTACTATTGTAAGAAAAAATTGATATCACCATTAGGTAAAAGTACAAAGTAGGTAACACATAAATACACTGAGAATGCTGTGCAACGACCTGGCGTGCATGGTTAGGAAAAAGTTCGGGAAGATACAGAATTTTCCGTTCCGACCGCCCGAGAAAATAATTCTCACGTCGATATATGTATGTATATATATAATTTTACATTATAACGTGGCGTCGACTTACAGGAGTATTAGGAACATTTCAATTTATTATGTCCCATCAGGTGCCAGGACAATCCTATGTACTTGAGCTTTATTGGAACGAAATTTCTGTTTCCACCAGCAGGAGGATAAAGTAGTAATGCTAACCTCTAAACCTGCAAATACTTAGATGGTTTAGAGGCAGATGGTTTAGAGATACATACTTTATCCATGGCATCAAAGTCTATAAGACGCAATATATTTCATGGGATATGCGGTTATTGTGTTATAGAATAAACGTAAATGCTTTTATATATATATATTTTTCATATTATCTATATAAATTAACATTTCAAGTGCCGTCTGGTCGAAGGGTACATCACTCATTCGATTCGTACTCCACATGAATCTGGCGTTCACGTGCACAATAAATCGTCACAATTTATGTTTTGTTAACCTGGCAGTTGAGATGGTGAGATGACGAAATCATTCGCCGAACTTTTTTTTAGCCGTGTACGCCACGTCGATGCACAGCTTTTTCAGTATACTTGTGTGTTTGGGTTTGTTTGGGTACTACTTTGTACTTTTATCTAATGGAGATATCAATTTTTTTTTATAATAGTGACTAGTGACTAGTTTTATATAATAATGACTATTAAATTAAATATTTTCAAAAATATTATTCCTAAGCTTTAACAATTTAGTGTGCAACATGACTAGTGAACTTGCTTGTCTATTTCATAAAAGTGATTTTACTTTTTTTTTTGTACATTTGCATTAAATAAGTAAAATGAAACCATTTTTAGAACTTAAATAAAAAGTATAGTTTGAGATATTTGATAAATCAGAATTGTTTATATAGTAAAACAAGCGATAACGATTTTGAGGGATTTTTATTACTTGGCGTTTTCTACTTAAAAAAAGTTTTTAAAAGAGATTTCAGATCTCTTTGAAAGGGGAATTTCAATATATCGGAACAAACTAGACGTCTGCAATTTGAAACTCGTTTAAAACATTACTTTTTATTGCTGAACATTTTTTTATAGAAATTAATACAACGTGTTTTTGTTCTTTTTACGATTTTTGTTATAATAAAATATTCACAATATGTTAATTCATGAGAAGATTAATTTCACATTAATAAAAGTATAGGAAATACAGAAGGGCTATACCTTTTAACATCCAATTTTAAAATAAAAGAAGGTTAAAGGCTGGAACTTTTTACTTTGAGAGGGTATGTTTGTTATTATTCGATAAGAAATTGACAAACGAATAAAAGTAAATTCACTTTTAAAAACAAAGAGATTTTTGTTTGTTGAAAAGAAGTTTAATTTTTTTCTTTGTACAAATTCTCACTTTACACGAGTAAAAATACACATAAATGTCAAAAAACGATTTTTTTACCGAGTAAGCGAAATAATAGTGACCTAAAACAATGATAGTTTTCCGTCAATTTTTTTTACCAAATTCAAATCTTTCATCATTTGGGCTACAGGGAAAAAATCGGGACAACTTTACGCTTAGCATAATTTTGTGGGCATTACCAACTTGGAAAAAATGCCTAAGCATAATATTCGCAATAGGTATTCGCAAAGATATCGTAACTTTTGTGATTTAAAAAATAAATGGCATTTTTTGACAGAAAACAAATTGATTAAAAATAGATTTTTTCTTACCTTGAAGAGGTAAGAATTGAGCTTTCCAGAACTGCCCTTTAAATTCGTGTACAATGAGTGGTGTATGAGTTATTGATTATTAAAGTCAAAAGCGTCATTTGACTTTGATCATGTAATTAATATATATTTGTTTCAAAGTTTAAAATAGAAAGGGTGATCCAAGGAAAATACGTCTGATTGCGTCATTAATCAAACAAGTTTTTCCTGGTCTGTACACCTTTTCGAAACAAACATCGGACATTTTCCTTTGCGACGTTTCTTTTGATTTATTAATAAAAAAAGAGCAAACAATTATTTAAAGTGGAGGCTTGAAATCTAGAAATTCTAACCTTTAAAATGATTTTTTAATTTTTCTCCTACGATGATTTTTTGCGGAGATAGAGCATAGAAAATCACTGAAAAATTTTAATAATTTTTTTATTCTCTTTATCTTTGTGATCCCACCTCCATGACGCTGAAGTTTGCATTGTTGGAATGGAACGAAAATGAATTCTTACATGCTCAAACTTTTTTTGGAACGAACATGAATTCTTCTTAAACGCTGAAACTTTTTTTTGGAACTAAAATGAATGCTTCTAAAATGTTCAAACTTTTTTGGAACCAAAATGAATTCTCCTTAAATGGTCAAACTGTTTCTAGTCGGTGCTGGCTGTGAAAATGCTTCAAACGTTTTTACACATTTTGTTAGAGATTCACGACCTCAATTTACAAAAAGAAGACGCTTTTTAATAATACAAATAGAGAAATGGAAAATATAAATACATTACAGAACTATGTGAACAAGCTCGGCGTCAGTTGTTCTATGATAATTCATTGTTTTGGAAAATTACATTTCCTGTTGTCAAGACAAATGAATTAACTTGAGTCAGCGCTTATAACTGTGTGTACGGTGAGTGCAAAAACTGAATTTTGCAGTCTTTCTGCGCTTTTCAAGAGACACAAGCTTTTCACAGATACTCTTGAGTTGCACACAAATTTTTCTACCGAGCACTCAAAAGAAACTGTTCGCATATAAAAGATGGGGAAATCTCACCTATCGTTGTATTCGCAATAGTGCCCATGCGAAGAACTACAAGGATTGAAAGGAATTATTCGTTAGACTGTCTCTACAGTACTGTTCACGTGTAAACCTCTGGCAACATTTCAAACTTTCTTTAGAACGATTCAGTGAATCATCATAACATATCTCTCGCCGCTAAAAAAATGACAATTTTGATAAACAGTCGAGCAAATTATTCAGTTTTCCCGGCTAGTGAAACTTGTCATCTTGTTCAGCGGCGAGAGACATCTTCTGATGATTCACTGAGTCCCTCTAAAGAACGTTATGAAATTTTGGTCAGAGTTTTCAACATTGTTAAGCCAATTGCATAAATTGCCTTAGTTAGAGCAAAGTCTTTATTTTATATTCGTAGAATAAGAACGAACAAATATCGTAAAGTTATATTTTTCCGGTAAGATTTTATAGCTGCGGCCCAAAACTTGTATACATGACCAGGCGACTATCATAAAGAAAGGAAACCCTATCCAGAAACAAATATCGCTACGTCTCACGACTCGCATGAGTAAGTGAGCCCTTAAATAAATCTTGGCTAAGATCGAATTTTACGGCTTTCCGCCCGCAATACACGGCCGTCGCCCAAGTCACTTAAAAATGCACGTAGTCCAGAAAAGGAACTGTGAGAAAATCTATGTATCGGTGGGTCCCACGCTGCATCGACGAATCATACCGAGTTACCCCACCATCACTACAAATATCGACCCTATGCAGCAAAGGATCGATGATTTAGAAATCAGAATCGTAGAAACCCTGTTACGACGAGGTTCTCCCTCCGAGTCCTCTGCTGTTAGCTGCTACGCTAACAATAACTACGTACAGAGTATACGGGATAACGCGCACAAGTCTTATTAAGAACTCGGTATAGTGCATCGAATCGTTTGTTGTAACGTCTAAATCGTCGCAATAAGAAACCGAATAAGTGTTATCCGCATCCGAGTGTAATCTATATTATTGTAAACCTCAATCATATGTGAAATTAAACAACTTATTATAATACACTCGTGATCTTCTCCTTTGTGTGAACCTGAAGACACCTTGTCCTAACGAATCCTGACAAGCTCTGATTCTTCACCTGTTTCACATCGTATTCAACAAGGTTCGTCCTCTTTCTCCGAAGATCTCGACCGTTCGCCGCAACGGAAGTCCGAAGGAAAGAGACCTTTGATCTACTTTTCGGCAAGTACTCCAAAACACACGTGAAACTCGTCTCACTTCTCACTTTGGTCCTGACTCTGATCTCGCAGCAAGATTGCGCCGTCAATAAAGACACCGTTGGGCTACAGACTTAGTGTTACGCGTATTACCACCTTGACACGTAATACAGCCCTGGAAAGGCTTTACCAAAAACTTAACCTGGCGATTCGAAAACCATAGGTTCTTTATAAAGACGAGTGACCTTGTGATGTGTATTTTGCACAACGATAGAGTTAATAATGGACGCTAGTTGGATTCGAGTCATAAAAAGCCACTTTGCGTAACATAAAATTGGCGATCCTGCCAGGATCAATAATCGATGAAAAATCGTAATACCAAAACATCAAGTGGAAATGGTTGCCAAAACTCCACGAAGGAGGGTGTAAAACTACGAACATCAAACCTGTGCGTGAGTGAACGTTAAACAGACATTTGACTTAGTCAATTTTGTGTTAACGGAAAAGACATTGTCACACTGAATTTTCCGTAAGTGAGCAACGAACAATCGTGTATCGGAACTTGCACGTACCGCGCATCTATAAGACTTCGCTGGAGGAGCACGAGCACGGGAAGGATTGAATTAAAACTGGGGGAGACACGCCTTCAGAAAATAACCTCAACTCCGACGGTAGGCTGGATCATCAATCGACGCGAGAAGTCTACAACCGATCGTTGTAACATTGTTCGCCGCTTCAAGACATCGAGATTAACATCGTTCGAATAGTATTGTATGCGAACATTGAATAAGAGTAAGTCTCAAGACCCTACTCATTTTGTAAGAGAATTGGAAACTCTTATAACAAGACTTTTCCGCAGTTATCATTCTGCGCACGACAAATTAAAAATAGGAAGTTGTAATTACCTTATTCTTAAAACAACGTAATTAAGTAATTTTGTGTGTTTAACTTCGAAAGAACCACTAGCATTGGAAGCTATGTCCAGTCCAAAAATAACGAAAAGAGATAAAAATAAAAAATATAATAATATTTTGATACTTCCATAGATGAAAGATCGGTGATACTAGTAATAAATAAATTCATAAATCTAGTGGTGCTAGTGGAATTTAATATTATGACAAAGATCATGTAATTTGAAATCATTATTTATATTTTCATTAATAATTAACAATTTTTCGGATCACGAGAATCTTCAAAACTCAACATCGTCTGACAATTATTATAATTAATAATCATAAGTATCGAATAAGAAAATATAATTACGCAAAAAAAAAAAACAACGGAAAACTTGATAAACTATAGATATATATATACAAACGAAACGAAAACGAAAAGTAATGTCAATAACAGGAAATAGCATATCAGGAAGAAGTATTATAATTGAAGAAATCCCCAATCACGTAAAGAAACTCAAAAAACACATTTCACGAATCCTGTTTAGTTATTTTCTCTATTATAAAAATCATCCCGAATGGGAACCGAAAGAAGATTTGTACGCGCTGAGGAAATCTGAGCAGATAGAAAAAATTACTTGGAAGTTTCACAAAGACCCAAAGAATCACCCACGGTTATTAGCATATCACGACACACCTCATTCATTAGATTATATTCTAGCATTCACAGGAAAAAAGAGTATTGAAGAAATTCCAGAACAAAATCTTGCCATAGCGTTGCGACCGGAAAATCGAATCGCTAAGACAAGACAATTAGAGTCAGAAACATCTAGCTCGAGTGAAACCAGACCACCACGAAAAAAACAATCAATCGAAAATCCTATACTCACAAAAAATCTCAAAGAAGCCGAAGTAGCGAACTCTCAACTTGCCCTGTTAGTAAACAAGTACTTTGACGAGGGACTTACGCTAAAAGACAGAGCGACAGAAGAGGTAAATTTACGAAACGCGGAAATTGAAAAATTACAACACGCGCTTCAGGAGGCTGAAAACAAAATAAGACTGCTCACAAAAGAAATCAGACTGCAGGGACAACAAATCTCCCAATTTGATTTCGTGAAATTAGAACTCGAAAAAACACAACTCGAATTAAAAACTGAGCTGGTCCATGTACAAAAAAGTAACGATAGCAATCTTGCTCTTGTAGAACGGATAGGTCAAGCGAATCTTGAACAAAATAACATTATTAAAACACTTGAAACCCGAAACTCGGATCTCGAGAGCGAATTCGCGAGAAGTTTACAGAAAAGACAATCAGAACTTTCAGCACAACACGATGAAATAAATGAGCTTAGACGTAACTTACAAAGAATTCAGGTAGAAAAAAAGGAAATAGAAAAGGAAAAGTCAAGCCAGATCATTAAACAGAAATACTTACAAGATCAGGTAGAGATCATTAAAACAGAAATCCAATCGTATCAAGAACAAATCGAAATACTTGAAAGTACGAACCGAACGTTAGACCCCCAGATTATAACGCAGAAGCAATACCTCGAGAAAGAAACCAGTGAAACCCGAGATCAATTTAAAGCTCTACAAGAACAAAACGCCCATAGGCAAGAACAAGTGATTAAAGAAATAAAAAAGAACTGTGATGCTCAGTTTAAAAGACAACTAAACGACAAAATACGGGAATTCCAACAGACTGAAGACAGACTTATAAAAGAGAAACAACAATTAGAAGAACAAGCAAGGTTAGAAATCCAACAAAATAAAGAGAGTATCTTGCTGGACTGTAAAAAGGAAAAGGAAGAATTAGAAAGCACTATCTCGGAAATACAAGCCAACCTTAAGCAGAAAGATCAACACATTACAAATTTGAACTCCACCATAAACGACTTAAAGAGAGTACACCAACAACAAATGACTACTCTGACTATTACTAAAGACCAACAAGAACGGACGAACGAATACGAAACGAAAATGTTGAGAACCGAAAATTCTCAACTCCGACAAGACCTACAGACTATGAGAGACGAAGTAAAAAATCTCGAGACCATGATGAGACAACTTATACGGACACAGGAGTCACAATCGAACTCCTCCCAACCAGACCAAAGGCCATCTCATTATGACGGGCGACCACCGAATAGACCTCATCGGAATGTTCCTAATGCACCACCACCTGGGAATCCAGATGATGATGACCCCGACGACAATGATGACGACAACGAAAGTCAGCCTAACAGAAGAAGGAACTATGGCCGCGGACCACAACAAATGTCCCACGACCTGCTGCCGAATCAAACCGCACCAGCAAAGGATACTATAGATATAGTACCTATCTTCACCGGAGACACGGGAGAAGGAGCGGTCAACATCTCGGAATGGACAACAAAAGTTGACAGAGCAAGGCACTGGACAGCACCGGAACAACACGGCCTACTACTGGAAAAGATATTAACTATGAAAATCAAAGGAAGAGCACAGAGCTGCATCTCGAATGTCGACATCTACACATACGACCAATTAAAAGACGTTTTGATAAAACGGGTCAACCCGGTGAAGTCATCCTTGCTACTCATGAACGAATTAACAGCATGCATCCACATTCAGGGAACGATCCAAGAGCACAACACCAGATTCCGAAGAATCTATATATCTTGGTTAAACGCTAAACGACTCGAACTTAAACAGACTCATCAGACCGACGAATCAATCACTATATATTTACAGATATCTGACAAAGACATAATCCAGACTTATTTGCAAAGCCTTAAGGAAGACACACGAGCTTATCTCAGAACGAAGGACATATATTCGCTCGCTCAAGCAGAAGCAACAGCTCGAGAGCACGAAGATTTCAAAAGGAGCATCCAAAGACAACGAGGAATGTTTCATGAAACTCAGCACTTAAGAAAACCTGAGAAACCCAGATTCAACCACGAAAAGTCGAGATTCGGTAACAAACCACAGGAAAACAAGTAGTTCTTCTCGATGAATAAATCTAGCATTCATCACACGGAATCCAACGAATACGAGTCGTACGAAGAGGAGGAGGAACAAGAGGGAATGAGGGAAGAAGAACGGCAATATCAGAACGACATCCAACAATTCAATCTTGACTCAATAAATACAACCAGCCAGATGAAAGAGGCCCTCGAGTATGTCATGGTGATGAATCATCCACACAGAAAGTGCACCTATTGCAGAAGACCCGGACATACGGAGCTGTATTGCAATCAGAAGAAGAAGGATCAAGGAACACCGAGTCCCTTCAACAAAGGTACCGATCAGAAGAAGAAGGCTGCCCAAAAGGGAAACCAAAATTTTCGGGAAACCTCGCACCGAAAGAAACCTCCTCAACCGGAAGTAAACACGACAAACGGAGAACAAGAAAACACAAGCGACGACGAGAGCACCTACGACGCGAGCACATCTCAGCAATAGATCGAGGACACCTTTTTACTGCAAAATTTGACTTTGAACAGACGACATTTAAAACCCTAACGACTTTAATAGATACGGGAGCATCCATTAATATAATCAAAGAACATCTCGTGAAGGCAAAACACATAATTAAAAAACCTATCCTCTTTAACACCGGTAAAAAGACAAACAAAACGCTTGGCTACACATTTATAAAGTGCAAAGGAAATATTAACGACCGACATGACAAATTTCATATAGTTCCGTCAGATTACCCAATTAGGGAAGACGCATTGATAGGAACTCCTTTTATACTGAACAATGATGTAATAATCGATCTACCCCGAAAAAAAATAAGAGCTAATAAAAATTATCAAGAGATAGAATCCTCCGAATTCACTGTGCCCGCTGGACACTTTATAACGATCCCCGTGGAAGTGGAGAAACGGAAGGGAACAGTACTAGTAAGAACTCCTCAAGGAGAAAGCATCCATCACATAAAGGAAGGCATCGTAAACATCCCGTTAGCAAACGAAGGAAAAAAGAACATCTCTTTTCAGACAAAAAATATTCAAATTTTCGAAATAAAACCACGATTGACGAGCAATAAAATTAATCAAAGTAGTAAACGGATTCAGGAATTAAAAGCCAAGACGAGGTTGGACCATATTAAAAGTACCAAAGAGAAGGATGAAATTTGGAAAGTTATACAGAATTACTCAGACTTATTCCAGTTGGATGACGATAAACCAGCAAGTACTAACCTAGCAGAACACGTGATCGTGATCGATGAACCAACTAAACCTATCAATATAAAATCCTACAGACCACCTAAAATTCATCAGGAGGAAGTAGACAAACAAGTACAAGAGTTAGTAGAAAAGAAAATAGTCCAACATTCTCAATCACCATTTAATGCACCGGTTTGGATAGTACCGAAAAAGAAGGATGCGTCAGGAAAGACAAAGTGGAGAATGGTAATTGACTACAGAAAATTGAACGAAAAAACAGCCCAGGATTCATACCCCTTACCAGTTATAGAAGATATTCTTGACGACTTAGGAAAAGCAGCAGTATTTTCTGCATTCGATTTGAGTGCAGGATTCCACCAAATACCAATGGAGAAAAAATCGAGAAAATATACCGCTTTTAGTACAAACCAAGGACATTTTGAATACCTACAAATGCCTTTTGGACTAAAAAATGCACCCGCAACTTTCCAGAGAATGATGAACACTGCATTGAGAGGTTTAATAGGAAAAATTTGCTTTGCATACCTTGATGATATAATAGTTTTTGGAAAAACCATGGAAGAACATAATCAGAACCTAATAATACTCTTCAATCGATTGAGGGATACTAATCTGAAATTGCAACCGGATAAATGTGAATACGTGAAACCTGAACTCGAATACTTGGGACATGTTATTACACGTGACGGAGTAAAACCCAACGCAGAAAAATGCAAAGCCGTAAAAGAATTTCCTACACCCAGGACAGCTAAGCAAGTTAAATCATTCCTAGGACTCGCTGGATACTATAGAAAATTTATCCCGAAGTTTTCTGCCATAGCTAAGCCTTTGACTGATCTAACAAAAAATTACCAGGAGAACAGGAGTAAACCAATAACATGGACAGATAAGTGCCAGGTAGCATTCGATACTTTGAAAAATATCCTTATCACGGATCCTGTATTAAAGTACCCGGACTACACAAAAAAGTTTGTATTGACGACTGATGCCTCAAACCAAGGGCTAGGAGCTATATTGTCACAAGACGGACATCCATGCGTTTATATATCTAGAACGTTGAATAAAGCTGAAACTAACTACACAACAACGGAAAAAGAATTACTTGCTATAGTTTGGGCAGTAAAGCGTTTCAGACAATATCTCTTAGGAAGAAAGTTTACGATAAAGACCGACCATCAAGCACTAAAATGGTTAGCTAATAAGCCAGACCCTGCTTCCAGGCTATTACGATGGAGACTTAAACTCGAAGAGTACGAATTCGATATTGAATACGTAAAAGGAAAACATAATGTAGCAGCTGACGCATTATCTAGGGAAGCTCATATGGAATTACCTGAAGACGAGACATTTGACGAAAGCCGTAACCAAATTAATTATAACCTACGATCAAGAGATTCAAATTCTGTCAAAGATTTTGAGATTTCCAATAGAAAAGAAGAAATAAATGAAGACGAAACCTCAGATCAACCGCAAATCGAGTTAGACATAGCATTGCCTTACGACTATTACCAATATTCTACATACAAGTTGTACAATCCAAACAACCTGGGACACCTTTTAACAGAAAAACCCAATGTAAAAGGAAAGCACTGGATAAAGATTAGCCGGCCAACAGATAACAAGCCCCAAAGTCTGTACTATCAGATACTTAATAAAGTAAGAGCCAAGCTCATTGCTAATAAGATCAAAGGAACGAAACACGTTCGGATTTTTACGGACGACATAATGACTAAAGTAGAGAAAGAAGAGATTCTGTCAATACTACGATTTTTTAGTATCAAAGACTTTGAAACACGGTACGAATACTGTTTTTCTACATTTAAAGAACCCGACTATACAGACAAGAAAAAAATAATAGCAGAGAGCCATGGAACCAATTTGAGTTCACATTTTGGAGAGTATAAAACCATACAAAGAGTAAAAGAACACAGGGAATGGGAAAATCTCGAAGAGGACGTGAAACATTATATCAAGAATTGTAAAATATGTCAAAAATTCAAAGCTGTAAGAAATCGTGAAGTAGCACCCGCTATTGTGCCCGAACTGCCAGATAGACCCTTTGAAAAAATCGCATTAGACATATTCGGCCCACTGCAAAGATCGCGTTCAGGTCATGAATACATACTGAGCATACAAGATTGTCTAACTAAGTATATTGTATTATGTCCACTTGAGACGAAATCAAGCTCGGAGATAATCCAAACTTTAAACGACGATTTCATAATGATTCACGGATCTCCTGAAATCATTCTAACAGACCAAGGACAGGAATTTAATTCGAAATTAATGAAGGATTTCGAACAATTACATGGTATATCACACATCAGAACCACCGCGTTCCATCCTCAAAGTAATGGTAGCATCGAGAGAATGCATTCCTTACTTAAAGAATCAATCAAAACTATGTGTGAGGGACAGATAGATAATTGGAAGGATATACAGTACTACCTCCCTAAGAGAGCGGTCTAGGGCGGTTAGGGGAAGTAATTCTCGAGAAATTCGTCGCCGAAGCCTTCCCCCACCGCTAGGTTAGCGCGCTCGAAAATCGCGCATGTGGTAGCGTGTATGTGTTTCTCCACTCGACCTCTATGAGAGAGCGCGAACGAAAGTGTTGAGAAAACTGTAAACAAGTTGCCGAAAGTGTACTGGCGTTTCGTCGTTTCATGCGTAAGTATATCTCATTGAATATTGATGTGTAAATCTTTCTTTTTCTTCGCGTTTTTTTATTCTGCTGTTTGGTATATTTTGTTGTTGCAATATTATAACACATATGAAGGAAACATTTCTAAAACTTTCAATAATTGTTGAATTATCTTATTGTTCGCAAAAATATACGTAGTATATTCGTTATCGAAACTCGAACATATACAGTAGAACCTCGATTATCCGAACCAATTGGGACCGAGACTAGTTCGGATAATCAAAAGTTCGGATAATCGAAACGTGGGTTTTTTGGGACGAGATCATAAACAACACCTTTTTATATAAAAACAGTACATACATAATTTTATTTTCATAGATTTCATTTTAAAAACACAATGAAATCAAGTATGAACATAAAAGAGTAAATTTTACCTTACCGCGTCTTCTCACTTTACAATTTTCAATAAATCGATTTCTTTTTAATTACATTTTCTGAAGGTATACAGATCCAAAAGTATTAGGTGCACAACTTACTTTCGTCCGTTTTCAAAAGATGGCTCTAGGTGCTATAAATGGTTGACAGCAACAACTGATTTTTGCTGTATCGTGAAGTATTAACATCTCTTAACCTAATATTGTTTACAGACCTTTGAGTTTTGCTCAAGTCTAATTTTTACTGCGGTGAAAATGTCGAATTTCGTCCCAAATCAGTACCAATTGCGGGAAGTGTTGATTTTCTGTTTCACTTGGAAGAAAAGTGGGACCATCACGGGAGACTTCTACAGGCCACAATTCATCCGTTTAGAGCGAGCTATAGCCGAAAAACGTCCAGAATATGCGACCAGACACGAGTCCATAATCTTTCAACATGACAACGCTCGGCCTCACGTTGCTATTGTAGTTAAAAACTATTTGGAAAATAGCGAGTGGGAAATTCTGGCTCACCCGCCTTATAGCCCTTGCCCCTTCCAACTACCATTTGTTTCGATTGATGCAGAACGCTTTGACTGGAATACGCTTCACGTCACAACAGGGTATCAAAAATTTGCTCGATTCATTCTTGGCTTCAAAAGATGAACGCTTCTTCCGCGACGGAATTTATAAATTACCAGAAAGGTGGGGAAAGGTAGTGGCTAGCGATGGACAATATTTTGATTAATGTATTAATTCATTTTATCGTCAAATAAGTGCGTATTTTAAGCAAGAAACGGACCGAATTAAGTTGTACACCCAAGATCATACTAAAATTTTAGGAAGATCGGAGGCGTCTATCTGAATTTTTGTGTGACCTTGACTATACTACCTGAGCACGTTCATCTGCTCCGCTCGGAGCGGTGCTGCGTACCTGGCTTCATACACTTGGGCAGTTACTACCTTTTATTAATCTAATACCCCTGCTTAAGTCTATTCATGTATGGTCCTTTATTCTTCGAATTGAACCTTTACACATGCATTGTAAAGGGAATATTAACTGAAAATGACGGTATACATCTCTTTCAACATCTGTCGAGTTTAAAACTTCGAAACGGTATTACTACGCTCGTGATTATTACAATAGATAAAAAGTTCTCGCAACAAAATTCTCCATGGAGACGTCCAGGTTCGAAAGGCAAAAAGCGAAAATTTTAAGGAGTGCTTCCACATGACCATAAGGCAAATACGAGTTATGCTAGTTTCGATGTACACGTCGATGGATACGTCGATTCAACGGCAGGATACAGTATTATTCAGTTTGTTGCCTACGTTACAACAGTATGTGAAGTGTAAAGTTTGCGATAAAGATGTTCCATTTACGAAATGCGGACAGCAAGGACTCGGTTTTAAACTTTGTGTTACTTGTGATTGCGAAGAAACGCATATCAACTCATATCCGTTAATCTCAATTGGGTACGAAATCAATCGCCATCTAGTGTATGTTAAGCGTTTGATTGAGTTGCATCAACATGTTTTGTGGCCTCATGGAACTAGGGCATGGAATCAATTCCACTGTTTATAAAATTCTCAATTCGATCTCCATCGCGGTGCAAAGTGTGTTCGATCTAGTGGCGTGCAAGTCTGTTAAAGAAGAAAAACTCTTGAATGCTCAACACCGAGGACCCGAAGACGTTTCAACCGTTTCCGGTGACGGCTTCTAGCAGAAAAGAGGATTTTCTTCTCTTATTGGCATTATCTCGTTAATCTATAAACGCAGTAAGAAAAATTGCGGACGTCATTGTGACATTACGTTACTGCAAAAGCTGTGATTTGAAAAAAGGAACATGATACCCGGTTGAATATGAAGTGGGGTATGAGGAGCACCAACAAATCTGTAGTTCAAACCACACAGGTAGTGCTGGAAAAATGGAAGTGGGCGGTATATGTGAGATGTTTTTGCCATCCCTGGAAAGATTTGCTGTGCGTTATGGTTTTTACATCGGCGACGGCGACTGTAGAACTTTTAAAATGTTGCTCAATACATCACTGTATGGTGAAGACTTTATTGTCAAAAAGTTGAAGTGCGTATTGCATGTTGCAAAAAGAATTTTTAAGCGAGCCAAGGACGCTAATAAAACCCTTACACAGACGGAAAAAGCTGCAAAGAAAGACGAGAAAGAACCTCTGGCAAAAAAAGTGCAGCCAAGAAAGTTGTAGTAAAGAAGAAAAAAGTCGTTATAAAAAAGTTCTTGTCGTAAAAACTCAAGATTTAACGATAAAATGAATGAAATAATTGTCAACAAACTATGGATTAGCAATGGGAAGACGCTCAAATTCTGTGTAAGATATGCGCAAGGAGATTTGGGCAGGGCACTATCACAATATTTCAACACTGATAGCAATCCACAGCATTCATACTGTTCGGACTCCTGATGTAAATATAAGAAAGCTGTGAAAGATCAAAAGCCGTGAAAAGGAGTTAAACTCTCAAACAACCTCCTGTTCTTGCTAAAGATGTTTAAGAAATTTTGAAACCGATCTACGAAGATTTGACCAAGGAACAATTACTTGAACGATGCCTCGGAGGAAATACTCAAAATAGCAACTAGAGTTTTAACCTTAAATGACACATCTTCAGTGGAAAACAAATAGTTGAAATTGCTTGCCAAACAGCTGCTTGCGTTTTCAACGAAGGTTCACAACCCGTTTTGAAGATTTTGAAGGCGATGGGCGTCAAACTCGGTCCGATCGCCACACAGTACGTCGGTAACCGTGATACAGTACTACCTCTCTAAGAGAGCCCTCGCTAAGAGAGAATTTCCCCGCCGTTCCGCTTGAGTGCATTTTATGGCTTCCCCCACCTAGCTCGAGCTGTCCAGTGTACCCGAGGCCTCTCGAGTTTGTCGCGGACAACTCGATAAGAGATCGCGAGCGATTTCAGAAAATCGCACGTCGCACGATTGTCAAATGGATAATATTCCTTTGTATAATAATATATACGTTTAACCCATTAACGCCCAAGAATCGCGATTTTTTCCTTCATTTTCAAGCCAGATTTTTATTATATAAAAAAAATCATAAAAAATGAAGAGATACGTTCCCTAGTATTTTCGAGGGTGCTCTTTCAGAATCTGGGGTCAAAATCGGGTTTTGTCCATTAGGAAAAAAAATATGGCGGCTTTAAAAAAAAAAAAAACAGGAAAAATCGATGACACTTTTTTTTCAAAATCTTTTTTCACTTCGAAGCCGTTGAAAGGTCCGGTTTTTTTTTCAACCATGGGTGCATAGAATAGTGACGATTGAACAATACATTTTTTAAATTCGTCGTTGTCAACATTTTCACCCCCAAAATGACGCTTTTCACCCCCTGAGTGACACGAAAAATTTCACGCTCGGTGTCCCAAATGAAAAGTAGTTAGATTTGGACGAAAATTGGTACTCGGAGGTTTTTGAGGTCGCTGATTACGATTCTGTTCTCAAAATTCCGAAATTCAAAATGGCCGATCCAACATGGCGGACACAAATGCAAAAGTTCATTTGAATTGGATAAAACGTGGCACTCGGGGGTTTTCGAGGTCGCTGATTATGATTCTGCTCTCAAAATTCCGAAATTCCAAATGGCGGATCCAATATGGCGGACACAAATGCAAAAGTTCATTTGGATTGGATAAAACATGGCACTCGGGGATTTTCGAGGTCGCTGATTATGATTCTGCTCTCAAAATTCCGAAATTCAAAATGGCGGATCCAATATGGCGGACACAAATGCAAAAGTTCATTTGAATTGGATAATACGTGCACTCGAGGGTTTTCGAGGTCGCTGATTATGATTCTGCTCTCAAAATTCCGAAATTCAAAATGGCGGATCCAACGTGGCGGACACAAATGCAAAAGTTCATTTGAATTGGATAAAACGTGGCACTCGGGGGTTTTCGAGGTCGCTGATTATGATTTTGCTCTCAAAATTCCGAAATTCAAAATGGCGGATCCAATATGGCGGACACAAATGCAACAGTTCATTTGAATTGGATAAAACGTGACAATCGGGGGTTTTCGAGGTCGCTGATTATGATTCTGCTCTCAAAATTCCGAAATAAAAAATGGCGGATCCAATATGGCGGACACAAATGCAAAAGTTCATTTGAATTGGATAAAACGTGGCACTCGAGGGTTTTCTAGGTCGCTTATTATATTTCTGCTCTCAAAATTCGAAAGCCTTTGGGTATTTAAATACCTGGTATTTTCAGGTATTTGAATACCCAAAGGCTTTCAAATTTTGAGAGCAGAATCATAATCAGCGACCTCGAAAACCCCCGAGTGCCACGTTTTATCCAATTCAAATGAACTTTTGCATTTGTGTCCGCCATATTGGATCCGCCATTTTTAATTTCGGAATTTTGAGAGCAGAATCATAATCAGCGACCTCGTAAATACCCGAGTGCCACATTCCATCCGATACAAATGAACTTTTGCATTTTTGTCCGCCATATTGGATCCGCCATTTTTAATTTCGGAACTTTGGGAGCAGAATCATAATCAGCGACCTCGAAAACCCCTGAATGCCACATTTTATCCAATTCAAATGAACTTTTGCATTTGTGTCCGCCACATTGTATCCGCCATTTTGAATTTCGGAATTTTGAGAGCAGAATCATAATCAGCGACCTCGAAAACCCCTGAGGGCCACGTTTTATCCAATTCAAATGAACTTTTGCATTTGTGTCCGCCATATTGGGTCCGCCATTTTTAATTTCGGAATTTTGAGAGCAGAATCATAATCAGCGACCTCGAAAACCCCCGAGTGCCACGTTTTATCCAATTCAAATGAACTTTTGCATTTGTGTCTGCCATATTGGATCCGCCATTTTTAATTTCGGAATTTTGAGGGCAGATTCATAATCAGCGACCTCGAAAACCCCCGAGTGCCATGTTTTATCCAATCCAAATGAACTATTGCATTTGTGTCCGCCATATTGGATCCGCCATTTTGAATTTCGGAATTTTGAGAACAGAATCATAATCAGCGACCTCGAAAACCCCCGAGTGCCACGTTTTATCCAATTCAAATGAACTTGTGCATTTGTGTCCGCCATATTGGATCGGCCATTTTGAATTTCGGAATTTTGAGAACAGAATCGTAATCAGCGACCTCAAAAACCTCCGAGTACCAATTTTCGTCCAAATCCAACTACTTTTCATTTGGGACATTGAGCGTGAAATTTTTCGTGTCACTCAGGGGGTGAAAAGCGTAATTTTGGGGGTGAAAATGTTGATAACGACGAATTAAAAAAATTTATTGTTCAATCGTCACTATTCTATGCACCCATGGTTGAAAAAAAAACCGGACTTTTCAACGGCTTCGAGGTGAAAAAAAATTTTGAAAAAAAAGTATCATCGATTTTTCCTGTTTTTTTTTTGTTTAAAAGTCGCCATATTTTTTTTCCTAATGGACAAAACCCGATTTTGACCCCAGATTCTGAAAGAGCACCCCCGAAAATACTAGGGAACGTATCTCATGATTTTTTATGATTTTTTTTATATAATAAAAATCTGGCTTGAAATTGAAGGAAAAAATCGCGATTCTTGGGCGTTAATGGGTTAAGCCGTAAAGTCGGAGAAAAAAACATGCACCATAATTAAATTTCAAGTAGTAATTTAATGCAAGTAAAATATATTTTAATAGACATTAACACAGCATAGAATATTACATACTTACGCATGAAACGACGAAACGCCAGTACACTTTCCGCAACTCGTTTAGTTTTCTCAACACTTTCGTTCGCGCTCTCTTATCGAGTTCGAGTGGAGAAACACATACACGCTACCACATGCGCGATTTTCGAGCGCGCTAACCTAGCGGTGGGGGAAGGCTTCGGCGACGAATTTGTCGAGAATTTCTTCCCCTAACCACCCTAGACCGCTCTCTTAGAGAGGTAGTACTGTAGTGAGCGTATACACGCAGCGAACCACCGCAGCTCGGGTGCCTACAAAGAAGCCAGAACAAAATGCAGAAACGCTATTTCAGATGAAAATGAACACTGTAGAAGGAGAAGGCATACTATATGGTGCAGGCATCGCTGATTAAGCACAGGTAAGATTTTTTTACGATTTTTCATTTGAAAAACTTTAAACGCGTTTTTCTCCAAACAATGTATTTCGACGGCTTGTTGATAAAATCGTCGAAACTACTGAACCGATCCTTATGAAATTTTAACTACATATTTTTACAACGATAGGTATAGCGCGTATCCTGGATTTTTTTAAAAGTTGATTTTTACTTTTTTTTTCAAAAATGATAACAAGAACGTTCTTTTTTGTTTTTTCGAAAAACGTCCGCCATTTTCTTATTTTTGCATATGTTAAAAATCGTATGATATGTGCTATAGCCATTAACATACTGAATCTAGAACCGTTTGATTTTTTTTGTTTCAGATGACCCATCTCCAAGATTTCATCAACAGCGCAGACCTACAATTTTTTTAGGACTTTTTTTTAATTACCATTTTCGTTTATAAATAGTAACGTAAATAAATAATTAAAAAAAATGTATCCCGAAAGTGTATTTATTAAGTGTAACAACTTTTATATCAATATCTATAATACAGGGTGATTTTTTTATCTTGAGACTGCTAAATATCTCGAAAAATAAGCCTTATACGATAAAAATGTTCCAAATAAACCTTCAATAGTTTCCAAGGGGCAATTTAATCCTACAGAAATTAACCGCCAGGCGGCCCCCCTGGGGGCGGGGCGGGGGGCTTTGAAATTTTAAATGAAAACCCGTACTTTTCATTACAGATTCGAATTATACATAAAAAATACGTAACTTTTGTCTGAACTTTTTTTTTAATTCGGGATAGATGGCGCTGCACTTGGTGAAGATTGGGCAACCTTCTTTTTCTTCAAGGGAAATCCCCTATGTTTTATTGCATAATGGAGCTACGTCCAAGAAAAGTAACTTTTGACGAAAACATGTTTTTTTACATTATTGTAAATATCTACTATAATTTTGTATCCGTTCTTAGCTTTACCGAGGATTAAGGACGTGGACCGGACGGAAATTTAATGCCTTTGGGGTGCTTCATTATTGTGAGTCCCCTTGTCTCTCACATTCGGGGTGTTTGATTATCGTGAGTCCCCTTGCCTCTCACCATTAATTTAATAAGTATTCAAACTGATGATCTTCAACTTCGATGCATTTATTGATCCGTACTTCGAATGATTGTATACAACTCAAAAGTTTGTTCGATTTAATGTTTGCGCAAGCATTTCTGATTCGTCCAATCATGTTTTCACGAGTTGTTGGCCCTTATTGATAAACTACAGTTTTTAAGAGACCCAAAAAAAAAAAATGTGGCGAAGTAAGATCTGGCGATCGGGCAGGCCAATGTATCGTTCCGCCTCTACCAATCCAGTGCCATCTATGTCGAATTAAAAAAAAAGTTCAGACAAAAGTTACGCGTTTTTTTATGTATAATCTGAATCTGTAATGAAAAGTAGGGGTTCCCATTTAAGATTTTAAAATTCCCCCCGCCCCAACCCCAGGAGGAGCGGCAGGCGGTTCATTTCTTTGGGATTGTATTTCCCCTTGGAAACTATTGAAGGTTCATTTGGGATATTTTTGTCGTATAAGGCTTATTTTTCTAGATATTTAGCAGTCTCAAGATAAAAAAATCACCCTGTATACACCTATCCAAAAAATTATGAAAATAGCCTTTTCAGCATCTAAAGTGAGAAGACGCCTTAAAGCGAACGGATGCTAACTAAGATTAGTTCTTGACAAGATTCCTCTATGCACCTCACTTTATCATTTGGTTCGTATTATATATTCCTTATTAGTTCTCGTAATTCTTCTAATTCATTCGGTGTAGCTATAAGTTGCGTACCCGAAAAAATATTCAGCAGTCGTTATTGAATACTTTTCGTATCAAGTCATTGGACATACTGCGAAAATATTGGACAACATTATTATTAATCCAATAACCTTGTGTTCGAGGGAATACCTAGTATAACTCCACGATCCTTGTGAAAAGTGCTGTTAAGGGGTAAGGCCACTGTAACGGCCCAAAAAAAAGGTTTTTTCACTAATTTTTTGCTCCCGAAATTGAAGGTATTTGAAAAAAAACTTTTAATGGTGTTATCGGGCATACATTAAACTTTATTATAAAATTTGTTTACAGTAGAAAAAAACAAAATGGCGGTTCCACAGCTATCTTCCCGGGACATGTTTTGCTTCCAGGGCTCCGCGGCACGCAGCACCACTGGTGCACTTTCGAATCTAGAACAAAAAAAAACCATTAATCTAGAGGGCTATAGCTAGAGAATGTCGATCGGATTTTAAAAAGTATCAATTTTTGTGGATTTGGCGTGCGTTTGAAAAAAAAATTGATTTTTGACGAAAAAAACGGCAAGTTTTTTGTTAATAAAAAATCAATAAATAAAGTTCTTGAAAATTCCGATCGACATTCTCAAGATAATGTAAATGTTCACATCTGGTTAAAATTTCAAGTAAAAAAAATGAAAATTGTTCGAGTTATGCTGCGTGCCATTTTGAAAAACCATGTTTCGAGAAAAACGCGTTTAAAGTTTTGCGAATAGTTTTTTATTGGAAAAAATTAAAAAAAGAAGAAGCACAGGACCTTTTTTATCTCATTCTAGAGGGTTTAAACTATTTTTTAAGCCAATAAAAAAAAATCGATTTTTCAAAAAATTTACAGTGGCCTTACCCCTTAATAGAGTGAAGGTGGTAAAATAAATAAGAGTTCGAATTTTCGTATCTATAGTTTAATAAAAAATGAGACTCGAGAAATCGCTTGATTTAGAACCGGTGATCGAATAGATAAATTACTTGAATTCGATCATAACCGTGCGAGTGTCCAGGGCCTGATATGCCCGCTGGGTAGCGAAAAGACGACTGACTGAGAGCGCGGTACAATTGTTCGATAGAATTTGCGCTTGACCATGGCCTTGAAGCAAGATTTGGTGAACACGCGACTCGATGCGAAATTACCGTACAGTGCTAGAATATTCGAGAATACGTGACGTATATAAAATTATACTCTAAAGAAAAGTAATGTATATCTTGCCGTAACACCCTGATATAATGTCTTACTCACTAATGTTAAAATAATGTTGGTATTTGATAGCGATTCCTATTAATCGGCAAGAATTAATTTAAAGAGTTAGATACAAAAAAGGTTTATGCACAGTGATATTTGAATTAAATATGTTCGGAACAATTGGAGAATCAACGTTGGATTTGCAGGAATGACTGTACCGCATGTTCATCACCTAATCCACATAATAAAGAAATTAATTTTGAGTACGAAAACCAGGTAGTATTATTTTAAAGATGTGGACAATCAGGCGACCTTAAGTTTGCCACTGTCAGCGGCGATCTATAATTGTTTGTAGACAGTCAATTAACAAAGTGGGCTTATTAAGTAGATGACGTAGGAAACCGAAGAGAGACATTGATGTATGTATGTACATGTGCTTTGAATACATAAGGAGTACTATCGAATCTGGGTAGTTAGTGTACGATGTACATTTTTACCGACCGGCTTTAAGACGCTAAAACATTGGAAGAAATAAGCGATGAGTTTGTAAAGTCAGTACGAATATCGCAATATGCAGTCGACACAGTATATAAATCTGATAAAAGTGGGTTAAATTCAAAATTCATTTGCAATGAACGTTACCATTAAAAGAGATGAGGAAGCAGCATGTATAGCGTTATCAATATTGTCGGCGACTCACAGTTATACGATTCAGCTAATAATCTTTTGCGATAGAAGATTATTATGACCTATATTCATAATATTGAAAGAACACCGGTAGTTAAGAAAAAAAAATTTCGCCCAAAGAATATATTTATTATAGCTTCGACATGGGGCATACTGACTTTAGGTATATATGCAGTCAAAGTTACCCGCCCCATTTCAAGTTATTAATAGTGTTATTGACGGAATTGTTGAAACGCGGTTGAAGGATGTTTTTTCCCGAATATTGAAAACAGAAGTCTTCGCCTAGGCGCTTGAAGCGCCCAGCGCCCTGCCTTATTCAGGAAATAAAACCGGCAAAAAATATGTTTTCCCTGACCATGCCGAAAGGAATGGCCGGAGGAATTCAACTTTTGGACGTCGACAACTTTTGGATTTGGGAGAACTTTGTGAGACGCCTCCCAGACCGTGTGCTTTTATATGAAGACGATATTAATCTTCATCAGCGGAATAATATTATAAAGCTACAACTCATCGTATATAATGAATTACCTCCCCGAAGGTACAAAGTCTCTTCCAATATGCTTGATGTAGAGCGGATATATCGATAAAATTTCAGAAAATGTACTGAACCCAATTAATTTTTCATTAAGAAATCCCTATTCATGAAACGTACAGTTTGCGGTGTAAATGTACGGATGCAACATAAATGGTCCTGATCTGAAAACCCATTTTGCACAATAACGCTTCGGCCACAAGTACTACTATTGAGATACATAGTAACCATAATCAAATGAAGTCAACTGCTTTAATAAAAAAAAGTCAATTTGTTCTTTTTTCCAAAATCGCCTGCCAAGTATTTTTTTATAGCGAAATAAATAAAACGTTTATACAAATGTTTTGTACTAAGTACCTGTTTCGGAAACTCCATCTACGACTCCCTAATTTCGGGAGACCCCGTCAGAGGTCGACGTCTTTTGGCCGGTCGCGCGCTTGACTCGGACAGTGTCCGGGCGCAGGGATTTTCTCCCCCTAATTTCAACGTTATATTATCGCATCGGCCCTTCTTTTCAAACACTTCGTTCGGAACTTCGATATCAATCACAAGTCTCTTCGCTAAACGGTTAGCTTCGGTCTCTTCCCCCTTTTCTTAACGCCAACGGATTAACGCGATTTACGCCCGCGTTAACTCCCGCGGCAATGGTCACCTCGGGACTCTTCAAGCCAACTCAGTTATCATTAAAATAGTTTAATAGTTGTAAAATAAACAGATATTCGTTATATTTTAACGCGAGTGCATTTCGACTATTCATTTCCAGCGCGTTCCTCTATTCTCACGAATAACTCAAACCATTTCCCACTCGTTCACTTCCAACCAGAATTCCGAGATTAACCCAAATCTAAACAGTCCCACAATGATATTTTTTGTCGAGTAAGCACAGGTTCTAGCAAATCATATCAGGAAATTCGTGCCAATAATTTATTGCACGAATTTATGGCGAAAAAACCCCGTAGTTCATGTCATTCTCCAAGATTTTCGAACGTTCGATGGCAACATTATTGCCGGACGATTGATTATTGGATATACGTTCTGTCATTTAAGATAAATCGTATTTTTTTTTCAATATAATTATTTTTATAGGACGGTACAGACAATTAAATTGGAATGAGTGGTTAACTACACAATTTTGATTTATTGAAAAAAAATTAACAGAATAAAAAATATTTTTCAATTAAATAAAACCATTTTTATACAAAGAAAATGAAAATTACGTTCCAAGAGGTGGTTTACCTTGTCATTTCAGCTCATCGGTAAACATGGAGAACAGATGAATGTTGTCGATGGATATAACAAAACAAATGTTATGATGAAAATAGGCTATTAGAGGGATTGCTCACCTTCTCAAAATAGTGGTGATGGGTTGTCGTGAATGTAAACTACATTACATGACATATACCGTTTTGCAAATGGTTTCATGCCAATTGATATAGTGTTCGTACATAATACACCGTAACAACTTCTGCGATCATCTCTAACTTTGAGGGTAGCGGCATAAATAATCGCCATTGCCAAACAAAATATGTAGTTTTTCTATTTGAGAGCTCTACAATATATGGCAAAGCTGATTGAATTGATGTCAGACCTTTGAGTGTGTTTGCTTGTCAGTTCGATGACGGCTCAGCACAATTTACCTATCGCGGAATGAAATGTTGTTAAGGCAATATGAAAAACTCAACCGAGTCGCAATGAGTGCCAGTGAGATGGCTGAATACGCGTTTTGAAGTTTTCTCCTAAATGATTATAATGTTTTGGATAGAGGAGAAATACGGTTCCGTGTCCTAAACGAAATCGAACGCATTCGTTCTTCTCTTCTGTCCGCAAAACTGTTTTCGTTTAGCAGAATGCTTAGAAAAGTGATCATTACAAACTGACTACGTTTTTCGAACAACCTCAATTCCTTTAAGGTTTCATATGTATTACGCTAAAAGCCCGACGCAACGCATCACTGTGCAAAGCATAAGAATCATCAGCGCGATGGGAATCGAGCCCGATCGGTGCACTGATGAGGAAGATTGTTGTCATGCTTTCGCCGATTCGTCGATCCAATCTCGATAGTACGCGACCTTGGTATAGACACCGGGATAAAACGGTTTCGCACAGCCAAATCCCCATGAAACAATGCCGGCCAGCCGATCTCCTATGGTGAGAGGACCACCCGAGTCCCCTTGACAAGCGTCCTTGCCACCTCCTGTATACAGTGCGCATATCTGATCGGCAGTGATATTGGCCAAATCGCGATAAGCTTTGACGCACTCTTCTTGCGAGATTATCGGCAGGGTTACGGTCTGGAGTATGCTAGGATTGATAGTTGCCCACGGGGACATGGTGCCCCAACCGGTTACAATGGCGGGAGCACCGACCATCGGCTCCTCGTTAGTCTCGAAAAGCTTGACTGCTCGGCGAGTCTCATCCATGACGAATGGCTCCATCAGACGAATGAGACAGATGTCGTGAAGGGGAACTCCGTTTTGATCCGTTGTATAATTCTCGTGAACTATGATGAGAGACACGCGATGGAACGAACCACCCATCTGTGCGTTTGACGATCCGGCGCGTATTGCGTAATGGGATTGTGATAGTTGACAACAGTGAGCCGCTGTCAGTATCCAATTTTTGGCAATTATGCTACCCCCGCAGTAGTGACGTCCTCCCACCCCAATACTAACTTGATAGGGAACTGATTCAATCGACGTATTCTCGCCACCGATTATACGATCGTCCGAGAGATAAGATACTGATGGGATTCCCCATGCCGAATAACCTGGTAAGTGAGACTATGATTAGCGGATGCGAATTGCGTGTACCTTTTGCCTATTCTTTGTACATAGGTGTATAAAAATGTGGAGTATAAAAATCTCTCGACTTAGTTGATGTTTTTGTTCTTGGTTACTTGGTGGAAGCTCATGCTAAGCTTCGCTTTTCAACATAGCATGTGACGGTGTAACGTAGTTTTTGTTTCGTACTTATTTTTAAAGATTGCTCCACAGTGATCGATTCCCGCGAGAGTACTTACGTAGAACAACGCTGATGAGGCCTACAAATGTTAGGATATTAATCATCGTTGTTCTTGCTCCACAATAAATCCACTGGCTAGCGGGACAATTTATCGCCCATATATACCCACCTATATGTCCGATAGCTTTACAAGCTTATCAGTATAATATTTCGAACACTTGGCTGTGGTATTTTATTTTATTTTTGGTCGCGTCGTTGGTCATTATCGACATAAGATAAAAATTCCACATACTTGGTAAACGCGCACAATTCGTATCAGTACTCGAGAAAAACCCAGAAATTGATCTCATCGCTAAACCGAATTTCTATACCCGTCGTCCAATGGCAGATAAATAACATCGATGGTTGATAATTTGTTTGGTTACTGCAGACGTTTTATAATTTCCAATGTTTTAAGTCTATAAATTTGGTATGCTTAAGAAATATTTACTGGCTATTCAGATGGTTGATATTAACAGAATCAATACTGAAAACAGTCTTACAGATGGCAAACCAAATAAAAGGCCCAAGAGGTGAGGAAACAGACTTCAGATACTACGAGAATAATATATTCTCCAGAAATCAAATTGTGGCACACCTTTCGTGGATTTGACATTTGTCGTGGCGCTCAAACATTTAATAATTTTCTCAATCATTCGATCGGGTTCCGACTTAGACAGATATGAGAAGTGAGAACGTTTTTTCGATACCGATTGATCGATCTGGATTATGCATTTTGAAGTAATGACTTCCTTGTTTTTACAGTGTATTCTGATTAAGGAGTTTATTTTCCAACTCTTTTGTAATGTTGGGGCAACAATCTCTCTGAATGCTTTGTGCATATCTGTACTTTTTACTTTTAATACGGAGCTGATTTTCTGGTTATCGTCCGTGATTTATTTTAATAATTTTTGCGATTTGAAACTGCGGTTATTGAGTAACACAATGAAAATGTACTATCACAAGAAAGCTAATCCAATGTTGGTTTATACATACTACGGCGAAATAATTAACCGTGCTCATCACTGAGAACTCACCTGTGCCGAAGATTCTTAAAATATACATTTGTATTTTGCTGCGCATATATGTGTGTGCATATACTTAAACGCCCGAGTACATTTTAATCCAATCACGAAAGTGAGCGATCTCTGTGTGAACGCCCGGATTTTTAGGGACGGCGCATCCTCGACCCCACGAGATAATACCGGCGAGACGTCCATCGACGGTCAATGGGCCACCGGAGTCACCCTGACACGCATCCTTGCCACCTTCCTCGTAAGCCGTGCAGATTTGTCCTGGGCCAATGCCACCGATATCTTCATAGAGCGCGTTACATTTTACCTTCGATATAACCGGTACTACCACGCTATTCAGTATATCCGGATATCCATGGCTTGTTTCGCCCCAGCCGGTGAGCTGGCCCATCGATCCTACCTTTGTTTTCTCGCCTTTGGCATAAAGCGATACCGAATTTCGAGTCGCATCGAACACAAACGGTTCGTCGATGCGCATCAGAGCTATGTCGTTAACTCTGCGCGCGCTGTTGCCAAAATCCTCGTGTATAATGGTCTCACTGATACTGTGAAGCGTACCACCCTCGAACTGATTGGCCGTACCAGCGAGAATCATAAACCGCGCGTCCGTGTTCATCACACAATGTGCCGCCGTTAAAACCCAATTTTTCGATATAATAACGCCACCGCACCAATGACCGTAATTCTTCAATTGAAGACTGATCTGATAAGGATTCTCCTCGATCGTCGTATCTGTACCGTTGATTATTCTCGCCATGTAACGAGATAAGATCGGAAATTCCGCGCTGTCTCGTCTCGGCAGAGGTACACCTGTACAAATGGGACATCAATACATGAGAACGTAATTTAATTGTGAAATCGCATTCTTATCAATATCAGCTGTAGTAATAACTGAAATAACAATAATAGTAAGCATAAAGTATCATTTATGACAATAAAAGATTCGTGATTGTAAGTTGTATTGTAGAGAATCAAGGGTATGGAAAGGTTCCATGATTGTCATGCACAGGTGGCTGCATATTTTTCGGTGGAACATTTACATTCCTTCAGTAAAATATACACTGCATTCAACCTACTAACAAAAGGTCCAGAAGACCTGTATAAAAATATGCGTTGTTTTAGTTTGTAAAATTAACTCAATTCCATACTAAAGTATGGAAATGAATTGTAAACGAACAATTATTCGATGTTGACTCGAACTATATAGTAATACATAAAATCAGCTTTTATGTATTACTATATAGTTCGAGTCAACATCGAACACCTCAGCGGTGTACTGTTTTATCACAGTGGTTATCCAGAAGTTTATAGTACGTTTCTTGAAAATGTTTATGATTATGTTAGTGATTGAATTAATTGTGGTTTTGATTAAAATGTAATTTGATACCGGAGACGAGCGCAATGAACACAGCAACCGATGTCAGCGACTTAAACATTGTTCCCTTGCGATCTTACGACTTCGGAAGCTTTTAACTGAGTGCGCATCGAGACCAGCTACGTCTTATATGTAATTCAATATCTAGACACATATCTATTGATTTTGTCGCAATATTGTGCATCTATTGATAAACTCTTAAGCTATTGTACCCCGCGTTTCAAAGATATTCAAACGTGACACGTTATGTATTAGTATACAAAAGCAGTGGCCTTCTTCAGGTGAATCGACCAATGCTCATCAATATATCGTGAATATCATTGACTAAGTTGGAACCATTCTGTGGAATTTAGATAATGGTAAAGTAATAATATCGCTCATTGATTAAGGCATGCACTCATTGATTATGTACACCAAAATAGCACTAGACACTTTCTTGATGTAATTAATGGTTTATGGCTCCAAGAAATTTTTTTATTTGACCAATTAAATACTTTTTATCGTTGAAGCGAGCCTTTAGCGTTTAATACATAAATAGATAAACATGATGAATACTCGGTAAAGCGACGCCTTCGTATGTGCGTGGTTAAAAATCGAAGATGGTGATGTGTTAAACGTTAAAATTTCCGAAAGATTTGTTATCAATCTTGGAAATTTTTTTGCATAATATCCTCTCTATTCTCGAATTTTTTAAAATTACAATCTGTATATTTGGATGTGGGCGGAGGAGGCTGGGGTTTGTAAAATGTAGTAGATTCTCCACCTTTTCCATTGTTTTTGCAACTTTCTCTTTCTCGACGGAGAACATTTATCTTTTCCGGATACAAAATCGCATTTCGTTTCAATCACAATCATCGATATGCTTAGAGCCTTTCAGTAAACAAGGTAATATTGTTTTTCCTAAAATCTTCTGTGCTAGAAAAATATTCCTAGATAATTTCGGGAAACAAGGAAATTATGTTTTTTCATTTCTGCTCTGCTGTTAAAGCATATCAATTCAGCAAACCAAAAGAATACAAGACTATAGGTGTAGGTAAAACGATGTGCTGGTATAGTGGTTAGCGTACTTGCCTCTGAAATCAGCACGTCGGGAGGTCGCGGGTTCGAATCGCCGTCTCGTAGTTGCAGAGAAAAATAAAAACACGGGCGTAATGTGGATTTAGTTCTACACGGATGTCGTGCACACGGACCGGTACGTGTGCGTGTCGCTGTAGCCTGTGTGCTATCTCTCGACGAAACGCGACTATCTCCGAGGCTGGGAAGCGAACTCGGGACCGGCTGTATTGGTATAAGTTTTCCGCAGTATCCCTATACCCATGGCAGAAAATGTTATGGTGAATGCGATACAGAGGGGGAAGTCGGCTGCGGCCGCAAGTTGGGGATCGATTAGGGATGTGGAGTGGAGAAAATGGTGGGAAACGTAATAAGGGAGCATACCCTGTACATGGAAGCTGCAATAAGCGAAGCGTTTCCCGTAGGTGTTGACGTTTTTGAATGAATGAATGAAAGTGATGTATGCACAGCTCGGAGCTAAATAACTAAATAAATTTATGAACAAGCGCAGTTACATTTATTTGATCCGTTAATCGGCGAGCCCTTGAGACGTCTTCCATTCTAAAACTATTAAGAGCGATTACGTTTAAAAGAACTACACAATTGTTTTTGAACTGTTCGATTTCAAATTAAGAACTTCAAATCAGGAACAAATCAAGAACAAATCAAGACTTATGCGGAAGCAAAACGTCAACAGTATAATCTGAAGTGTACCAACCAATTCCAATTGAGTCCCATTTTACTGAATCGTTTATCAAAATCGAACGTCGTTGGACCATTTCTTAGTTTCGTAATAATTCTGATCGCTGGAAACTACCTACGCTATTGTATTGCTAGAGATAAACAATTTTCAATGCTTTCTCGGCGATGTCGCGTTAGTTATTGAGTTGACAACGACAATGCTAGATCCTATATTACCTGAAAACACCACTCGATGGCGCTTTTTTTTATAAACTAATTAGTAACAAAAATGCATGAAAACATTTGTTCACTACATCGTGTAGATTAAGAAGACGAAATTGCGCAGATCGATTTGGAGATACTACTTACGGAGATAAAGCTACGTCGAGTAGGATGAAGTACACGCGGAAATTCCAGATTTGTATCTCGATTTTGGAGTATATAAGGCTGATCGAACAGATGCGAAATCAGTTTCAAAATTTCGAGGCTCCAAGATCGAAATGATGTTGAAGATGCTCACATTGGTGGTTCTGTTGGCTGCGGCTGTCGCCGGTAAATATCTTTTCTTGTAAAGTTTTATATTAAAAAGTTCAATCCGGTGTAATTAAAAAAAGAAACTCGAAACAACTTCAGATTGTTGTTGCTCGCTTTTTATTTGCGCCTGCATTGCTACCGTAAAATGATTTGCTTCATCATCACACCTTAACTTTTGGGTCACTTACTGTTGCTTGGTATTCTTATATTAGGATTGATGTAAATATATTGCAAGAAATGCTTTGTATCTTTATCTGTGAAAACCACCGACCGGTCGACGGCGAAAAGGGATAACCGGTACTATAACATGTGAGAGACTAATAATCGGTATTTCTATTCGTCCGTTCTTTGCTTGCTCAGCTGGTCCCGTACCGAAACAACAGTTCAGTGAACTTCCATTGTTCCCTCGGCTGCCCGGTAGGATAATAAACGGAACGGAAACGACTATAGAAGAGCATCCTCATCAGATCAGTCTGCAGATTCCGGGACGAGGTCACATGTGCAGTGGCAGTATAATATCGAGATACTGGATATTAACCGCGGCGCACTGCATGGCTCCTCATTTAGCCCCCCATTATGTTGTAATCGCTGGTATGACAAACCTGTTGACGGGTGGTACACATCACAATATCGAAAAGTACATTGTTCACAAGGACTTCTATATTAATCGGTACGACGCCCTGGAGAATGATGTAGCTCTCATTAAAGTGGCTCAGCCTTTTGAATTCGATTCTAAGCACAGAGCCGTTCCGCTCGTTGACGCGAATGAAGAAGCTCGGTCTGAGTTCATCAGCGTCGTCACAGGTTGGGGTTACACAGGCTATAAATATCCCCATATTCTCAATATGGTCATAATGCCGATAATATCGAAAGCAAGATGTAACGAACTCTACGATTATATGAATGGACTTCCTGCGGGAGAAATTTGCGCCGGTTTCGAGCAGGGTGGAAAGGACGCTTGCGCAGGTGACTCTGGTGGTCCATTGACGATCAATGGACGTCTTGCTGGTGTCGTCTCGTGGGGCGAGGGATGCGCGGTACCGGGACGCCCCGGCGTCTACGCGGAGGTTGCGGCCTATCGGGATTGGATCAGGGTAAACTCCGGTGTTTGAGCCGTACTATACCGACTGTCAATGTTTATGGAGTACTGTCGACCGAGGAAAGGCTTATACGGTCTTGGAGCCTCACAAGATTATTCATCGCAATCTCTTCTCTCAACTTTTGTACATTTGCGGATTTTTTGTCAGGCGAATAAATCATATTACTATTCACATATATATATATATATATATATTTGCACACGCACCTCAGATAAATCGTGAAAACAAAGTCAAATTACAGAGCATTTTCTACAGAACATTTACACCTTAGTAATCGCACGCACGCACACATGCTCGCACAGTGCAGCCACGTTTTCTACGAGAGAGGAAGAGAAGTTTTTAGAGGGAAACAATCCATAGCGATATTAACCTTTTATGTTGACGAGTTTATGAGATCTCATGGAAATCCGTTTCATTTCAAATTTGACCATTCAATTTTTATTTGTTTAAAAGATAGTAGGATTTTGAATGAAGTTCTTTGGGGAAAAAAACTCAACATGTTAAGATACAAGAATAGAAGTTATGACACCTTAAATATTAAAAACTACCGCCTGTATTAGCATTACGCAAGATGTATCTACCGTGTAGAGGTTACGGGGACGGATTCACGGCCCATATACAGTTGCGTGCACAAGTTTTGCGCCATCCTATTTTTCAGGCATATTGCTTTGAAATACGACGGTGGGGAAAAAATAAGCGAGTTATTACAACATGTATTGACTTATATTTGAAAACAATTAATTATATACATAGATATTGTTCATAAATGTTTGATTGTCCATCACTTTTTATTTAACGAGTGTGCCAACGTATTGGGCTTGTGAAAAACCTAACATTTTTTTTTGAAAAGAACAAAACGAGATTCAACCTACTTTACTTGACTCAGTACTTTGTTGCGACATGTCCTTAGCGACGATAAGTACATTACATCGATAAGGCATGGACGTTATTATATATGAGATCCGTTCTTGTGGCAAGTTTTCCGACTCATGTCGCAAGTGATTCCAGAATTCCGCCTTGTTAGAGTGATTTTTTGTTCCAACACGTTAAGTCCGGTGATTGCGAGGGCGAGTCGAGAAGGCGTACTTTCCGTCTTCGAAGAAAATCTTTTATAAGACATGAAGCATGTTTGGGGTCGTTATCTTGTTGAAAAAGCCAACGACGCGCCATTTATTCCATTTCAAAGGGGGCATATCGCCTTGTAATATATTTTTGTAGATTGTAGCGTCCACATTGCCTTGCATTTCTATCAGCGGACCAACGCCGTCGTCAGACAATGCGCCCAACTTTAATGTTCCCGCTACTGTGTTTTACGGTAGGAATTTGATACCTTACGTTGAATCTAGTACCTATTGAACGTTTCACGTACTTCTAATCATCACTTCAGGATGGTTCAAATTTGGATTTATCGGAAATAAGCACTTCCCGCCTATATTGTCCAATGCTGATATTTTTTTTGCTAAATTCAATCTGGCCTTTTGCTTATTTCCACTGATGCGTAGTTTTTTTTACATCAATGCGTCCAATCAGTTCTACAGCCTTCAGACGTCGGGATACTGTACTCCGACTAATGTCGGCGCGATTTTAACTACGTAATTCTCTCGAAATGCCTGCTGCAGTTTTTCGTGGATATAACGCTCTTCCTTTTTATAACATTGTTAATGTATTCCGTGGTTTACGCGGTCTACCACTTCGACTTTTGTCGCAATGAAATTGTTAATTTATACTTACGAATAATACGATTGACCGTTCTTGTTCAAATGGATAAAGAAGTTGCAATATCGCGAGAACTCTTTCCTTCTGAAGAAAATTTTGACACGATTTTACGGACTTCAACATTCGTGAGTGTCGCCATCATGGCAGAAATAACATTGATTTTTCATTGTCACGCACGTTTTCAAACAAGTACGAAAGAGAATGCAAACAAACTTTGCCTACGAAGCCGGACGAGATAGCAGCCCGATGCTTTTGCACACCGACGAAACTCGTTCGACGCCATACACAAATAATACGCCATAGAAAAAAATAATATATCGGGCTCGTTCATATCGTAGCTCTCTTAAACATTTGAAATTATTAACGAGTTCAGGAATTATATATTTTATCACTTTAATGAAAAAAATCGAGTGGCCCGAAACTTTTGATGTGATATAGGGATCAAAAACGAATTGTGGCTGACTAAATTTGTGAATCGCTGACGAACCTTCTTTCAATGGAACAATCGAATCATGAAACGGACAAATGTGGCAACCAGAAGCTGACGGAGTCTTCCCAATCGGTATCACCAAGCACACTGAGGAATGCCAAATTCCTGTTTATTAACATTACTTATTATAGAGATAAGTGCTTGGATATCCGGGATAGACGAACATTAGACTGATCTGATAATCGTTTTAGTCTGTCACCGAGAGATGCAAATACCCAAAAAGTTTTGAGCAACGCCTATTCCTCGATAAATACAACATGAAAGTTGTACAATAGCCCTAATAATGCCATTTGTATCGTACCCATCCATAAAGCCACATGCGGACCTTACTCCTATTTAAAAACTTCAAAATAAAAAAAAATACGTTTTTTTCCCAGCTGGATCGGTAATTGTTATCCCATTTTATTGTCTCAATAAAGAGATAAAAAATATATAGTCCCATTTTAAATAATGAACACTACCGCGAAATATCTTCTGTGCGTCGATAATTTTTTCCTCCTTCTAGTATTTTCATGTTCCCTTTGTTATAATATATATTTATAGAGAAAGTTTTTTCACGTCATTTGATTTTTGCCATTGGTTTACGGTGTGCTACAAAAAGAGGATCCACTATAGACATATATTGTAACGGGGAATTCTCTGATTTCGAAAATCGATAACTTAATAATACATTCGGGAATTCAGGTGCTTGAATAGGCATCACCTTTGGGGTCCTCCGGACACCCGAACGCATGCGCAATCCTCCGTGGGCGCCAACTAATTTTTATTCGCCGGAATTAGCGAATCGGTATGAAACATGGGGGTTGACGAAAGGGCCAATTCAGCCAACTTCATCTGGAGCGGAGCTTTGTGAATTTTTGCTCTGATAGAATTGACAATCCAATCGAGCTAGATGTATGCGTGTGAGCGGATGGTTACGGAACTGCACGGCCAGCCAAGGTGTGCTGCATATAAATAGAAGATTGTGATATGTAACAAGTTTAAATTACCAAAAAGATTTGTTTCAAACCTTGCTGAGTTTACCTTACTAGTTTCTCATATGAGCTCTGTTGAAGCTCAATATCCTCTCCATTTTCGATATATTTAATGTCTATGTACTTGGATAGGTGGGTGGGTGGAGGGGCCCATCCACTCACCCAAGTGTATAGATTGTAAAAGGCATCCCCCGGCGCCTTTTGTTCCTTGTAGTACATCCTCCACAATTTTCATTGATTTAGAAACTTTCTCCTCTTTGGGAGAGAACATCTATCTTTTCCGGTTAAAAAATCTCATTTCGTTTCCATACAATTCATCAATATTCCTCGATAATTTCAGCGAGCAAGGTAATGTTGATTTCCAATATCTTTTGTGGTGTTGAAGAAGATAAATCAGGCAAACAAGAAGCATACAAAACGATAGGGGTATTGACCTTTTTCTAAATAAAAGGTTTCTATTTTATATTTTATATTCTATTCTATAATTCTATTTTCTAAATAAGGTGCCTTATTAACATTAGAAATGACACCCGCAATTACATTTAGTTAACTAGCCGAATTGATAACCTCGTGAGACCAAATTGGTAAGCTCTTGAGACGTTTTCCATTTCCAAATTATTAAGAAGAACGATTCACAAATCCGCACAATCATATCCGAAGTTGCTGGTTTCGAATTCGAAATTTTGAAACCCCTAAAACATCTCTGAACCAACTTTTGATACCTCTTGAAACATCTCTGAACCCATGAGCGCAAAAATAAGCATGGTCGTGGAAATAAACAAATTTTTCGCAACAACTGTTACAATTCAAAAGCAATTCCGGTTGGCAGACTTATGCGGAAGTAAAATGTCAACGGTACAATTTAAAGTATACAAACTGATTGCAATTGAGTCTTATTTGACTGAATCGTTCATCATAGCTCAAAGTGTTTAAAACATTTTTTGATATCGTAATAATGTTGATCCATGAAAACTACTTCGCGCTATTGAACTGCTAAGGATCAACCATTTTCTATGCTCTCTAGGGAATGTCGCATTGGTGATTGAATTGACAATGACTTTCTCTCGGTATAAACAAATTATTAACGAAAATGCACAAAAATATTTCCTTGCGTAGAGGGTATTTCAAAACCCCATCGCAACCTTCATGGGACAGATTCTGCAATTGTGGTACCTACAGTGACAGAAAAATTGTATTGATATTAACTAATCGCGTCTATTCGATTTTTTAAACATTTGTCTTAACTAAATTTTTCGTGAAATAAAATTTGTCCTATTGCATTCCATTATTGGAATTATTTATTCTAAACATATTTATGTATTCAAATCAAAATCTATTTAATATCGTCCAATAACTAAATATTTCATTTAATCCTAATCAATTGTCACGTCTCCGTAAACTTTTAATGTTTTGTTCAATAATATCAATAATTGGGTTTTTATGAATGGGTTTAACTTTCATTATTTTCCGACGACTTCGTCGCCTCGTGTCTCTGTGCGGTGTCGGGTGTGGAAACGCCGATCGTGAGACCGGATGTACCCGATCGAATTCCGCTGATCGAGCATCACCTGATCCGCGGAGTTCAACCGTGGGACTTCGGGAGCGAGCGACTTTCCGTGGACGTTGTCAAAAACACCCACGGGAGCGACCACTTCGGGAGCGAGCAACTTTCCGTGGACGTTGTCAAAAACCCCCACCGGAGTGATAGCTATATACCGAACTAACATCGGTCCGGTGGCGGTGAATATTTGTCAGTTCCCATCTAGCCACGGAAGTAACCCGGTGTTGGGGTGTAACTCCGATCGAATGCAAGTCGCGATCCCTGACTCCCGCGTCTTCACGGGTTCGCGTCCGTCAGTCTTCGGTCGTCAAAACGGTCTCACGAGTACCGCGTCCCTTGGTTGTTTCCTGGGCACGGATCTCTACTCGCGCACAAAGCGTTCCGCGGCAACCATGATTCCCTTGCATTTAGGAGGTGGATAGTATCCCCCAGTGAACCCGGTGCAAAAGGCGGTTGCACAGGGTTTCGAGACTTGTGCGTAGTAGACACCGACGTGATAGAGACGCAATAATTATTAAATCTAATTCCATTTTATCAAATTGCAAACATAACACAAGCCGCGCCGTTGAATCACTGTGTATCGCTACAGGTTCTTTATTGTTAAAATTAGTGAGTGTGTATGTGTGTGGTGTGGTGTGTGTGTGTGTGTGTGTGTGTGTGTGTGTGTGTGTTTACTCGTTCAGGCATCAACAAATTGGAAGTCGGCTACTATTAATAAATAATAAACCACGTTATAATTTGAAGCATTAACGTATTCGGGCATCCTCCCCTTTATCCTCCTAGAGAACTCGGGCCCGTATGGGACGAGCAGAGCAGCCCACAAAATAATAATTTACTCTTGAAACCCGGGGTACCGTTCGGTACGTAACACAATCTGTGATTCGATTTTATCTGTTCAAAAAATAATTTAGTTGAATCCACTAAGTGTATCTGTTTGATTTAAAAAAAATTCAATTAAATAGAATTTTTATAGGGTCAACCATTTTTCTATTTGATTGAACTAATGGTCTGGCTTTATGGCAACGCACATATCGAAGGGGAGTAGAGAGGGTGGAGAGAGCGGAATTATATATCAGGTTGATAAAAAAGTTTTGTCGCAAAAATTTTAAAAATGTCTTTTTACGTATTTACGCAATAGGACATCGAGCTATGTCGAGAATATTCTAGAATGTTTTCTACTCTTCCGCGTGACAGGGTATAAAAGGGCAAGCGCGCGTTCTAGTGGACAGAAATGGCTTCGATCTCGCAGGAGCAACTTCGAGCGATCATTTTTTACGAGTGGCGGCGCGGCACGACCGCAAGCACAACTGCTAAAAATATATAGGATGCATTCAGTGAGAACGTAGTTTCTCATCGAACAGTCCAGCGTTGGTTCAATCGTTTTAAATCTGGAGACACAAGCCTTGAAGATAAGGAACGTTCCGGACGACCGTCGATCATCGATGATGAAGCATTACTCCGCTGCATCAAAGAAAAACCGGAAGCAAGTACGCACGAGCTAGCAAGAGAACTTGGCTGCACCCAACCGTCAATCGAGGGGCCATTCACTCTTTATTTATGTGCACCAATGATTTCAATGAGTAGTTGATTTCATGTGATTTCGTGTATGATTTCTATAATTTAATCTGTACATGATTTCAAAGAATCGTTTCCGATTTTTAGTGATTTCGTTAAAAACCATATGATTCGAATGATGATTTCAAAATATCAGTTAGCGTAAAGAAATAGGAAAAAAGGCTAGGTCTACGATAAAAAAGATACATACAGTTTACAATAAATTCTTTATTTTTTTATGCACAGCGTCATCAATTTTTAAACCTTTATCCGTTATAATCGGTGGAGAAATGGTAACGTGGTATTGTTTTATGTTTAAATAGCTGTGTACATCCATTGGCACGGAAATTAAATCAGTATTGTTTTTGGAGGATTCATACCAATTACAGAAGACTCCAATCTCTTTGGTATTACCGCTTATACGTGCATACTCACTGGAATACTCGTGACTTCGAAGAGTATTTCCTTGCACGTAAGCAAAACTTAATACTAGGCCCACGAAACACTTGGAGCTATTAGATTTTTTGAATAGGCACCAATCGCCGATACAAATCTCATTGCACTTTTTTATGAATGCTTTTTTTTCTTGTATTTTAGTCTCGGATTTTCGTACGTTTGTAGCGCGAGTAATTTAAGAATCTTTCACTCTTTGCAGTCGGTCACTGCTCAATTGGCACGAACCCTTATTTAATAGGCAACAAATAGATGATTTCCGCACGATAAACTCATTCTCCTGGGGATCTTTCACTACGACAAACGGACTTTTTTCGTGCAATTTAATCTTTACTTTGTCATACTTTTTCAATTCAATCGACTCTGAAACATTAGAAAGAATATTCAAATCTTGCAATAAGTCATATTTTTACGTATAAAGGGATACGGACATCTGACGCAGTTTCAAGACGATTCCAAAAGTGATCCGCCAACGAATGTTTTTCCGAAGCATCTTTTGCGAGATTTGTTGTCTCGTCTGTTGTTTTTTTTCTCTCTTCGTTCTCCTCCATTGATTCTGCGTGAAATCGAGCAGAATCTCGATGCAGACCTCAGAAATTTCCTTTAATGCAAATGTTTAGTCAATTACAAAGTATTTATCGTTCGACGCATGTTCTATTTGGCATGCTTATTTTTTGCCAGCTCTTATACTTGTTACCAAGTGGCACTCCTATAGCAGGTATGCGAGCCCATATGTACATACCTAGTCATATCAATAATGTACCGTTTGTACTTACCAGCAAAAATCCAGAAACCGAGCGAAAAATGATGAGCGACTTCTCTTCACGAATTTATGCGTGGAACTGAATTTTCACCAACCACCCGAGCCACCACCACTCACTGTAGCCACTTGCTTATAGCACTGTTGGTGGAGTTCGCATTAAACTATAGAGATGTTTTTTTTTACCATATCCACTGGTTCGCCCGAGATTCGCTTGTTGAGACACGTTCAACAAGCGGCAAAGCGTCGGACAAAGCGCTTGAACGAAAAAACATAACGGTCGGAAAACCATACACAACATTGTAGCGAGAGTGGAGACCTCAATCGCGCTGGAGAACGTGTGCCTATTATGAATATTATTGGTAAAATAAAGAATTCATGAATGCACATGATTTCATGTGATTTCATGTGATTTCATATAATTTCAAGAAGATTTCAACCTTCTTCAGGATATTTTGAAATCGACGATGACGGATGATTTCGAGTGATTTCTTATGATTTCGCTCGTG
This sequence comes from Ophion obscuratus, assembly GCA_964007375.1. Taxonomy (NCBI): domain Eukaryota; kingdom Metazoa; phylum Arthropoda; class Insecta; order Hymenoptera; family Ichneumonidae; genus Ophion; species Ophion obscuratus. The sequence goes on along the minus strand of OZ023316.1, from coordinate 410,620 downwards.
ATTTCATTTGAGGTGATTAGATGATTTCAGTAGTGAATGGCCCCTCGCCGTCAATAGTCAATCACTTACACAACTTGGGATACAGGAAGGTTCTAGCTCAATGGATACGACACCGTCTCACCGACGACAATATGAACTGTCGCGTGACCATCTGCCAGTCTCTCCTGCTTCGCCACCATCGCAAGGAGTTTTTAGAAGATCTTGTGACGGGAGATGAAAGCTGGGTCTTGTATGATAAGAGAACGCGTTTAACCTACTGGCTTCCTATCGGAGAAAAACCGCCACACCAACCGAAATCTGATCGTTACTCAGAAAAGGTTTTGTTGTGCTGTTTCTGGGACGTAAAGGGAAAGCTGTTTCACAATTTTCTCCCTGTAGGTAAGACGATCTCCTCTACAAGATACATCGAGAATCTCCAGGAATTGGCAAAAGCTATAAGAAAAAAACGGCCAAGAGGCGCGACTGTGCACCTTCTCCACGACAACGCGAGACCCCATGTCGCAAAGGAAACCCACAAAACAATCACTGAGCTTCACTGGAATACCGTTCCTCATCCACCATACTCTTCCGACATCGCGCCATCTGACTACCATTTGTTCAGACATTTGAAGGCATATTTGAGAAACAAAACTTTCAAAAACGTCGACGACCTCAGAAGGGATATTTCAAATTTCTTTGAGTTCCAGCCGCCGCAGTTTTGGGCAAAGGGAATAAATGAGTTGCCAACTAGATGGTCGAGTGTCATAGAAACCGATGGCGAATATATTGTTGATTAGAAATGTTTTTTATAAGATATATAAATAAATAAATTATATTGAAATTATTGCGACAAAACTTTTTTATCAACCTGATATATATATATATAGGTTATGTTTGAAAAATCTATAGCATGTTATTCGATAAAACTCTCTAATTATCATAATGATATTAACTAATTGATATAGTTTATGTGAGACAACAAATTATTATAGGAGACTCATTTGGTGTCTTATGCCATATCTGCGACCAAGATGTTATAAGCGCTCGGTAGCATAGGGGCAGCGTGCGTAGCTATGAGTAGGTAGGTTCTAGGTTCGATTCCATATAGGTGAAATATTTTCTTCGGAAAAAATCATTTCAGAAGGCCAGGGAATGACGAACTACTATAAAAAATCGTTGTGATGAAACTCTCAATTAAGTGTTTCATTTCATTTTGGATTTATGAAATATTTTATGCATATAGCACACTTAGATTTACAATCTACATTGTAAGCGAATAAAGATTTATTTGAATCGAATCTTTATTTACTCAATTTGAATATATTTAATATTTGAAAAGAATAGCCGAAACAAAAAAAATATCTTTGAAATAAATAAGGTCGTAGTAGGCCATAAGACGAGGAAAAAACCCATTCGATTTAAATAAATCCTATTTAAGTTAAATCTTTTTTTTGGCAGTGTACTAGGGTCACCGGTGGTGGTATTTTTTTCTTGCTCTATGGTTTACTGTCGTAGAAGTAGTTTAATTATAGCATTTTGGATGCGATATCAATTGAACCGTGATGACTTTATAACTGCTGAGCTTAGATTCCGATTCAGCGTTCAAAAGCTCTACACTGCTAAACGAATATTTAGTTTAAATAGGATCTACTCAAATCAAATAGGTTTTTTCCTAGGCCAACATCAAAAGGGTTTGGACTTTCTGTAACACGCATAACTTCCTTGCAACACACATGTAACACACATAACTGCGTTGTTTGTGTTACAGAAGGTTGTGTATGGCATTTACACGTGTTAAGGAGTTAGCCCGCAGTAACGGGTATAAAATCATGTGCGAATTCAACTATTTTTTTTCGCATGAAAAAGTGGTTCACTCATAAGATTAATTATACATTTATTTAGTATGAATATCAAGCTGTTAGAAAAAATATATATATATTTTTCTCGATGTTCAAAATGGCCGACTACTAATATTTTCTTTTGTTATCTTTTTTTAGGCTCTCCGCGGCATGACATTTAGCATCCACAATTTTTTATCTAGAACAAAAAACAAAAATTCTCGTTAATCTACATAAGAATACCTAGAGAAGTACGTGCAGAATTTAAAAAAAAATGGTTTCATTCAAAAGTTGTAGGTATTTGAATGAATTATCAGTGAAAAATTTCGTATAAAACTGCTCATAAAATGAAAAGTTTTCGATTAATCAGAAATTCCGTCCGTACTTCTCTGCGAAATGCAATTAGGAACATAACTTTTAAATTTGAAGTAAATCGAGTGAAAATCGTTGAAGTTATTTTTCACGCCAATTTGAAAAAAGCTGTTACGAGAAAGACGCGTTTAAAGTTTTAGGTACTCTATGGCCATGCCAGACGTGGGCTTACGTTATACGCTCAAAGTCGGTGAAATAATAATTCTCTTGCTATAAATCGAATAGTAACTTATTCTTATGATGATAAAGGATCGTTTTAGAGAAAAAAGCGATTTTTGTAAATTCTACTGTGGTCTTACCTCTTAATTTCTATAATTACATACCTTGCGAGTAATAAATAACACACCTGGATTTGCAGTGTATGTATCTTTCATTAAAATATATGTTTACTTCAAAAGTATGAAAAATATATTTGAATCGTCGATATTTTGATTTGCATATAATATAGCAAATGTATATTTACCTCAAGTAGATTTGTGTGGCCTTCATATGAAAATCGTAGGTGAATTAAACGAATTTTGATTTTATATTTTTTCATAGCATGTATACATGTATAATGTGTGTGGTAATAGTATGTTATAAAACAAATAAATACATTTGCAGGATCGAATAACAAATTTCATGACAAAACATTCGTCAATAGCTTGATTCAAATGTATTTGCTGCAATAAAGACAGACCATTAATTTAATCAAATTGAAAAATGTTTCACTTGACGCTTATACGTTTTAATACATTTTTGTTTAAATTGGATGGACACATTTAGTGAATTCAATTAAATTGATTTTTGAAGAAATGAAACCGAATCACAGATTTATTAGGAACAAATAAAATATTCAGTTATTAGACGATATTAAATAGATCTTGATTTGAGTAAATAAATATATTTAAAATAAATAATTCAAAGAATGGAATGTAATAGGAAAAAAATTGACTTTACAAAAAATCTAGTAAATCCAAATTGTTTTAAATCCGATCGGCGCATCTAATTAATATCAATAGAATTTTTCTGTCAGTGTAGAATAGCAAGATTTATTCAAGAATTATTCAACGTGCGTATATCTGCGGTATTGCCCTTTTTACCACAACAAATTTGGGCGCCAAAAAGCATGCTACAATTCGTGAACACGGAACTACGCAGATCGATTTTGAGACCTCTGTGAACTTGGCACCCGAGTATCACCGATCTGTGGAAAAATCATGTTCAGGTGATTTTCTCGTTTGTAGTTACTTTCTCTGGAACTACAAACGATAAATTTGGAACTACAAACAACTACAAACTTTTTAGAAGCTCGGGCATCGTTTCTAGTTCCCTAGTTTACTACTACAAACGATCTATCCTACCGTACGATTGGATAGATCGTTTTCCTGTCTTTGCGTTCATTGCAAAGGAAAATCTGCTTATAAAAATAGTGAAATATTTCATATCAGTAATGACGTCGTTTTAGTTCATGTTTTTTATGTCAGACATATGTTAATTAGCATTTGGGACTCACTCCAAAAATTGTTGCCGGCCGTTTCATTTTTCGATTTACATTTTTTTTTAATAAAAAAAACCCTTTAACTACTAATGAAAATAAGTTCACTACAATCAACTATAAACGATTTTAAATGAAAATTTCTAAAAGTTCGTTATCTTCGTTGCGGGGGATGCCGTTTTTTTCGGTGTTGTATATTTTTTTTGAGCTACGAGAAACGAAATGAGGTTAATTACAATCAACTACAATCCAAAACCTTCGGAAATCAATTTAAAAAAATTAAGATCGGAGATACTCGGGTGCCAAGTTCACAGAGAAGATTTTGAGATATTACTTATGAGATAAAGTTGCGTCAAGTAGGTTGAATTACACGCGGAAATTCTAGACTCGTATTTCGATTGTGGAGTATATAAGACTGAACGGACAGGTGGGGAATCAGTTCTAAAGATTCGAGTCTCCAAGATCAAAAGGATGTTGAAGATGCTGGCATTGGTGTTTGTGTTTGTTGCGGCGGTCTTCGGTAAGTATGTTTTCTTGCGAAGTTTCATTTTGATAAGTTGAATCTCGTATAATACAAAAAAAACTCGATATTAATTCAGATGTTTATTGCTCGCATCTTATTCGCACCTGCACTGCTTCCGTAACATGATTTACTTGGTTGTTACAGGACAGCTTTCAGGTAACTTACTTTGTCTGGTATGCTTAGATTATTATTGATGTAAATGTATTGCACGAAATGTTTCGTATCTTCATCTGGGAAACCCACCACAGCAATATATGAAACAATGATAATCAGCTTTCTATTATTCCGTTTTCTGCGTGCACAGCTGGTCCCATACCGGAACAACAGTTCAGTGAACTTCCATTGTTGCCTCGGCTACCTGGTAGGATAGTAAACGGAACGGAAACGAGTATAGAGGAGAATCCTCATCAAATCAGTCTTCATATTCCGGGACGAGGTCACCTATGCGGTGGAAGTATAATATCAAGATACTGGATATTAACTGCGGCGCACTGCATGGCTCCTCATTTAGCCCCCTATTATGTTGTAATCGCTGGTATGACAAACCTGTCAGAAGGTGGTTCACATCACAATATCGAGAAATACATTGTTCACCAGGAGTTCTATATAAATCGTTACGGCTCCCTGAGGAATGATGTAGCTCTTATAAAAGTCGCCCTGCCTTTTGAATTCGATTCTAAGCATAGAGCCATTCCGCTCTTTGCCGCAAATGAAGAAGCTAGGCCAGGATTTGCCAGCGTCGTGACGGGTTGGGGCTACACAGGCTACCAATATCCCGATACTCTCAATCTGGTCGTAGTACCGATAATATCGAAAGCAAGGTGTAGCGAACTCTTCGATTATTTGGGTGGACTTCCTGCGGGCGATATTTGCGCTGGTTGCGAGCAGGGCGAGAAGGATGCTTGCACAGGTGACTCTGGTGGTCCATTGACGATCAATGGACGTTTTGCTGGAGTCGTCTCGTGGGGTCATGGATGCGCAGAACCGGGGCGCCCCGGCGTCTATGCAGAGGTTGCGGCCCATCGGGATTGGATCAGGCTAAATACCGGTGTTTGAAGCCGTACACTACCGATTGTTAATATTTATGGAGTTTTGGACCCCGTAAGCATGGGTCTCTTGCAATTATTGAGTTTTTAACTACATAAGCACATTCGAACACGGAAACGTCTATACGGTCTTGGAGCCTCTCAAAATTATTCATCACAACCTATTCGTTGCCGAATAGATTGTGATTAAATGTGATAGACGGGCCACAATTTCAACTTTTGTGTATTTGAGGATTTGTTGTCTGACGAATAAATCATATTTACAGAACGACTGGAATGTTCGAGTTTTGCGCACGCGCACGCACACACACAAATACTATTAAACGAGCAATAGTTGCATATTTTGTAATTTAATCTTGAAAACCGGCCTAAGAATTTTGATCAAATGGGGAAAGAACGCTGGTTTCAGGTGCGCACAACCGAGTTCAGCTAGCTCTCGACGTTGGAAAAACCCACTTAGAGGTTTATGTATCCGGGACGATTTGAACGCGGCGATAATCGTATTTAAAAAAAATATTTCGAATGTTTTCATATGTTTCATATGTTTTATCAACATATGTTAAAATGATTTCGAATGAATTATTCGGAATGATACATTCACGAAGTTTGCTGTTCGAGAGGAATCAAATAAACGGGTTGTTGGCCCAAATTTTTACTGCACAACATAATAAAATTGATGTCGATTCCGAACAAGTGGCCGTTCAATACGTAATGAGTTTCAACAGTGTAACTGTAAATTGTCTACAATGAAAATTTGTCAATTTCATTATGGTTTGATATCATGCAAGCGTGGATTATAGAATCATTACGATTAGTACTATGTACGAAGATGAACTACATTTCAGCGCAGGTAAGTTTCTAGCGGTCGTGCGTGCACTGAAAGGTTGCTGCGATACCGTGAAGAAAATTCTGATCGACCATAGTAAAATCTCCATACACCCCACTCTCCTCCCCTTATGCGGAGCGACGCTCGAAGAGTAAACATAAGCATCAATTAAGTCTTGATCAAACAGCAAAGGTAAACACAATCCGAGCGATATAAAAGTTTTAGCACGAAAGTTCTTTGCGTTCTTGTGTACTTCCTATTGAAATATCGGGGGTTTATTATTCATATCTGAATTTTTAATCTAAAAATTATATTTTGATTGCGCTAATATCATAGGAAGTTTTTTTTATTATATTAATAATTGTGAGGCCTTGATGCAGCCACAGTCGTTTCACAAGGTCCGAAAACGAAAAAAATGTACGCTTGTCCAAGAAACAGTACTCTTTTTTTAAGAGAAATGATTGTTCCGGGCGCCCACAGCGCGGCAGCATCGCTGAGAAAAGAATGTCGTGATTGGCTGGTGTGCAGGCACCTCGGGCGTCGCCACCCTGATGGAAATCCACTTATTGGAATTCGTCAGATTTTAACAAAAAATGTCAGATTTGATAATATTCCGTCAACTTTCAATGAGAAATAATGTCAGAATATGTCATTTATACGACAGAATCTGTCATATTATTTCGAGATTTGACATTTTCTGTGAGAAGTTCATGATTTCTGACCGGAAATTGGAACATGCTTTGCAGAATCTGTCATATTTTATCACAAAAGTAATGTTATAATTCAGTAATTTCTGTCAGAATCTTACATAATATGTCATATAATGTCGTAAGAGTTTTCCATTTTATGTGAGATTTTCGTCATTTAATGTCATTTTTTGATGGAATAAAATGGAATTCTTCAACATTCATGAAATATTATGATCGAATCTGTCGAATTATATCATTCTTTCTTATTTTTTGTGAGATTTTCGTCATTAAATGTCATTATTTAATGGAATGAAATGGAATTCTTTAACATTCATGAAATATTATGACCGAATCTGTCAAATTATATCATTCTTTTTATTTTTTGTCATATAATGACCGAACTTGTTAACTTTTGACATTTTGCATTATAAATATATGATATATTCTGATGAATTTTGACATTTAATTATCGATTCTGATAATAAATTGTCAGAATTCGTCAATATTTGATTGAATTTACATATAATTTTCTAAATTTTAATGGAAATGCTGAAAGAAAGAAATTTGGAACTTTATATTCAATAATACTTTTATTTGGTGACACATATTTGGCAACTGTTGAGATCTTAAAAAATATTCAACATACAGAGACGCAGATAAAATACATAGATAAAAATATAATTTGTACGGTTGAATATTATTTGCTCCTTATTGAGCCCTCTTTACTTTCTTGCGAGATGAATCCGTTGTCCGGTTGAGATATCCGTTGAGTCCCGCTTCTTCTAAATAACCCATCTTCAGGAATGTAAATGTACTGAAAAATTGATTGTGTGTGAACCTAAAGATATAAAAAGTCCGTGTGTTTTAATGTACATCGACGAAAAAAAATATATAGCGACTATACCACAGGGATGTACAATCGATAATTAGAATAAATATTGAATAAAATAAGTATTCCATACAAATGTAGTTTATGCTATTTCTGACTTTATTCACAATAAAGCTCCTTTTCACTAACAGCTGAAATCTGTCAGAATTCACGAAAAATGTAACAACAAATTATGATAAAAATTATCGTTTTCTTGCATTTTTTGTCATTTTTTTCGATGCAACAATATGTCAAAAAATGGAAAACTGATTTATCATTTTTTGTTAAAAGATGACATTTTCCGACACAATGATGACAGAAAGTATCAAATTCTGTGATTTAATGACAGCTGAAATCTGTCAAAATTCAATAAAAATGTGACAACAAATTATGATAAAAATGATCGTTTTCTATCATTTTTTGACATATTCTGTCATTTTTTTCGATGCAACAATATGTCAAAAAATGGAAAACTGATTTATCATTTTTTGTTAAAAGATGACATTTTCCGACATAAAGATGACAGAAAGTATCAAATTCTGTAATTTAATGACAGCTGAAATCTGTCAGAATTCAACAAAAATGTGACAACAAATTATGATAAAAATTATCGTTTTCTATCATTTTTTGACATTTTTTTCGATGCAACAATATGTCAAAAAATGGAAAACTTATTTATCATTTTTTGTTAAAAGATGACATTTTCCGACATAAAGATGACAGAAAGTATCAAACTCTGTGATTTAATGACAGCTGAAATCTGTCAGAATTCAACAAAAATGTGACAACAAATTATGATAAAAATTATCGTTTTCTATCATTTTTTGTCATTTTCTGTCATTCTTTTCGATGCAACAATATGTCAAAAAATGGAAAATTAATTTTATCATTTTTTGTTAAAAGATGACAGAAAGTATCGAATTCTGTGATTTTATGACATTCCGTAAAGTTAACATAATATGTGAGGTTCTGTCCGATTTTCATAGATTATTTCCGACAGAATCTATCCAAATATGTACGATTCCATCAAATTATGTTAGAATCTATGCATTTTCACAGTTTCTGACATTTTTTAACAGATTTCAACATTATTTGTCGAATTCCAATAAGCGGATTTCCATCAGTGCATTATGAAGAAAAGAGAATCTCTGGTGAGCGGGGACTCGCGCGGACCGCCGAAGTATCCGGATCACGACCGTATCGTCAAGCTCTCGAATCTATTTCCCTATCAAATGAAAATAAAAATAAAAATTGCAGAGTTAAAGTTGAAAAAAACAAAATAATAAAATAAAAATTTAGTACAAGTTTGGAAGAGGGACTCCCGCGCAGACCGTCGGGCCGAATAGATTTCACAAGAGGGAGCAAGCACCGAAGTTTTCAAATAACAACCCGCCGGCCGCCCACGGACTCAGGGTACCGCGAACACCTCGCCGCGCAACAAAAATAAAAAAGGGAAGGTTGGCGAAATTAAATTTCTATCTATTTCTTTTCCGTCGATGCACAAACAGACAGATAGTTGAGGGGTTGGGCCACAGTAACGGGTATAAAATCAAGTGCGAAATGGCAAAATGGCCGACTACTAATATTTTCTTTTGTTATCTTTTTTTAGGCGCTCAGCGGCGTGACATTTAGCATCCACAATTTTTGACTTAGAATAAAAAACGAAAACTCTTGTCAATCTACATTAGAATACCTAGAGAAGTACGTACGGCATTTAAAAAATATAGTTTTATTCAAAAGTTGTAGGTATTTGAACTTGAATTTGAGTTGAGCTTGAATTTTCAGTGAAGAATTTCGTATAAAACTGCTCATAAAATGAAAAGTTTTCGATTAATCAGAAATTCCGTACGTACTTCTCTGCGAAATGCAATTAGGAACATAACTTTTAAATTTGAAGTAAATCGAGTGAAAATTGTTTAAGTTATTCGGCACGCCAAGTAGAAAAAGGCTGTCTCGAGAAAAACGCGTTTAAAGTTTTATAACGTAAGCCCACCTCGGGCACTGCCAGAGGTGGGCTTACGTTATACGCTCAAAGTCGGTGAAAAAAATGTCTCGCTATAAATCGAATAGTAACTTATTCTTATGATGATAAAGCACCGTTTTAGCAAAAAAATCGATTTTTTTTAAATTCTACTGTGGCCTTACCCCTTAACTAATTCTCCTTTGCTGCTTGTTACTTTAGTTTTCACCATTTTCTTTTGCTTTTGCTTCGGCTTGTCCCCTCTGAGAATGAGAAGTTGAGGTATTCTTAGTGCGCATAGCCCCGCATCCCCTTCGTACATGAAAACAAACATGGACAGCCTTGAGAATAACCGTTTCAAGGTGCTAACAGAAATGAACGCAGAAGAAATAAACGAAGTCATTATAGGATCCGTACAGAGACGCTTTCCAAACAATAACATCAGGAAAATCTAAGAAACCTAGGTACTATAAACTTAAACGATCTCCTGACGAAAAGACCGAGACAGCTCTGAAATGGGGAGAAGAGGGAATAACAGATATTCAGAAAATAGTACAGCCCGCTTTATAGTATTAATCACACAAAAAAGCTTTATTACGAACCCTAACAACGAACTCGAATCCCGAAAAGAGAATGAATATCCACAAAGAGGCAGTAAGGAAAATTCATCCAATAATTATCGGTAGGAAGTTAAGACACAGCAATCAGGGTATAACAGAAATAAAACGTAGAGGGAATAATCTAGTACAAGTAACGCTCCAATCTAGTCTAGAAGCAACTAAGCTAGTCGACGAACAGGGAAGCCGCCTATCCGCTGATTGCATAGCATACATACCCTACTACAAGCTCTCTAGAGTTGGCATTGTTAAAGACGTGGAGATCTCATTCTCCGAAAATGACATACGCGGACTCGACCGGTTTTTGCTGGCCGGAATTTGAGTTTGAGAACTCGTTAATTGATCTTATTGAGCGAATTTTACTCCGGTCTTTATCCACCAGTTTTCCTCGAGCTATAGTGGATTTACCATTCACCGATTTTTTTTGCAATTGCGGCAATGAAGTACGTTGGTGTCCGCTCGGTCGGGAAAACTTTCACAATCTCCTCAGCGATGTACTGCAAATCGTCATTGGTCAAGCTGAAAATAAATAATAACCAAAATAGCCATATCCATTACGATGTAAGCAAGACAGAGGTAAATGGGGGTAGTGACAAAATAAAATAAAAAAATACCGGGTCACTTCATTCATTAGTGACGTTAGAATGACATCGACTACTGTCATTCGAAATTGTCTCGTGAGTGATTTTGCTTTTTTTATATGATTTAATTATTTCTCTTCCCAAACCATCCCTGTTCACAATCTCACGAAGTTTTAGTTTACGTGTTCTCAAAGCGAATGACAGTGGCCCCACAAACGCGTCCTGACGTTCCAACCGATTTGTGCTCTCCAACTCACTTTGGGAGGACGGTATTGATGGCAGTGTCTTAGCAGAGATGTTATCACTGGCCTTTATAGTGGAAACAAAAAAGAAAAGTAATTTCAGATAGAAAAAATCAATAATTGTTTTCCAAACTGCCATATTTTTATTCCAATGAGGGTAAAAACCAACGTATATTAATAGATAATAAATGAGGGTGTACATACTAACTGTAACCGATTTTTCGCCAAAAACAACGTTCCATTTCTTTAAAAAGGCAATGCGGAGCCCAATTTGCGGAATCATGTCTTGAATTAGTGTATGTATGAGTTCAGCCAAATTTTCAACCGTTATTAAATTGTCTGTAAATTGTAAAGACATATGAGCATCTATACATTATGATTTAATGGACCAACAAAAAATTGATCAACTAAATTTTGATACTTCATTCAGTAAAAAATTTGTTTTTTGGAGGCTAAGTAGTTATATATGGTTATATGGTAGTGATGATGCAACCGTTAGTTATTTTTTTGTACACAAATTTTGTTGAAAAGTTCGATTATTTAGTGATTATGACAAAATTTTCATCATTTCAACAGTAAATTTTGCGAGCGGTTTTCGAATACACTGTTGAAGATGGAAAAAATTTTGTCGGCGTCGGTTTAGTTGCCTTCATTGAACTGAATAATTGACCTTTCCAACCAAATGTGTTTTTCAATGTACCGCATATGTTCAACAGTCAAAACTCGGCAGTAATAATTTAAGCATATATTATACTGTGCTACTAAATGTTTTGTTGGTTCATATTATTTCAAAATAGATAATTTCTTTATCAAAGTTAGTTAGAACGAGGATGGAGGGGATGGATGTGAATACATTGATCTGGGCATAATAGTACAGAAGCATACATTCTCTATAACTCATAAACATACTATCTGTCCGGTAACATTATAAAAAAAAAATAATGCGCCATGACAAGCCTTTGTTAGCCCGGGGTAGAGAGAAGGAGGGAACAACTAAAAATATATTAGACTGCTACCAAATGTTTTGTTGGTTCATGTTATTTCAAATTGAATCATTTGTTTATCAAAGTTAGCTGGAACGAGGATGGAAGGGATGAATGTGAATAAATTGAACTGAACATAATATTACAGAAGCATACATTCTCTATAACCCGTGATTAAAAACGTGCAAGAATGTAATAATACAATCAATAATAAGCATAGTGTAATATGGTTACTAAATTGTAAACTTCTTTCGCCGCTCCGCTAGACACGTCGTAACGAAAAAAAGGTATAATTATAGAACGGATGAGAAATAATACATTGTAAAAAAATCTAACTGTAATTAAACAGGGATAAAATACTGAACGCGTTTTTCATTGGACGACTGTGCGTGCATCAAGTCAAGTTTTTCATGCAAGCGAACGTAACTTTGCATTTATGTTGTTGTGACCAGTGGGACTGTGGAAATGCTATAAGATTTTTAACTCACAATAACTGCTTGAAGGTATTTATAAACAAATATGAAATCATGTATCAAATTGTAAAAATAAATTGTTTTCACGAGTGTTGTACATGGCAGATTCAAATGGCAGATATAGAAGAAAGCATAACCTCACACCTACTCGCCTCGTACCCGGCAAGCACTCACGGGTTAATTTTTACAACTCGAGAATCTAGAGAATCATATGCTGTTCTGCTATAAATTATAAATCTTATACATACCTTGCCATTGCTATCTCCGATGCAGTTTTATTTGTTTATTGTACGAGAAAATATAAAGACGATGCTTTTTGTTGCGTTCGTTTTAGAGTTTTTTGAGTTTCGAGAATGTTCGAGCAAGAAGATTCCAAATTTCATCCCATACAGCATACCTGTCTTATGGCCTCTGCACACTGCGCGCGATTTGCGTCGAGCGATGGGTGATATGCTATGGGATCTTCATTTTCTCAGGGGTTTTCTGGAATACCTTAGTTCCCATTGGATATTGCTCAGCGCTCATCGCAAATCGTGCGCAGTGTGCAGAGGCCATTAAGCTGGTATTTCATGAGCAGTGAAAAACGAGCGACGACCAACCGTAATGCCAGAAAAGCTAGTACGCCAATTGGCTCAACGCTCGAGGTGGCGACGGCAACGACTAATAAGGATACGGAGGAAAAAGTGTTCATATGTACACTGTACCGTTGGCTAGATGGGACAATGCATCCCAAAGCCATATATTATGTATTTCGTGTACCTTTAAAAAAAAAATCTGAAGAAGGCGAAAAGACCATAAACGCGAAATCGTACTAGATTCACGGAAGGCATACTGGCGCACTGAATCGAATGAAAAAGTACTGAATTCAGTACAATTGTACTGAATTGGCAACACTGACTACCGCCTGGGTTACGGTCTTACATACAGGTCTGGAAACTCCGGCGTTTTTTAGTGGTGGGGGTAGGTTGCTTACCGAAGACATTTTTAAATACGCAGTGGCCAATACAATTGCTGCGGTAGGGTTACCCGCATATACGTGGGATAGGGGTTGCGGGGGAGGGATCGCTCTGTCTCAGTCTTACTTCCGCATAGCCACAACTCGTCGCTGTCATCGGGTTCGTGGGTTAGACTGAGACAGAAATCCCCCCGCTCCAACCGCCGTCCCTCGTCTATGCGGTTAACGATACCGCGGTGCCGCTAGTGGTGACTACATAATTAAACGCGTCTTCATTAAGCGACCTACCCCCCACTACTGGAGTTTCCAGACCTGTATGTAAGACCGGGGCCCGGGTAGTTTTTTTGCACTAACGTGACTGGTCCAACCGGAAGAGCTTGCGCTCTCCGGAAAGGGCCGTCAACCTTAGTTTGAACAGCAGACACGTACGTCTGCCATCCTACAGTACAAAGTACCCCTGCGCTACCTGCCTTTGCAGCCTCTTCGGCTTTGCTAGTCAGTTCTACTTTCGTCTCCTTGTGGCGACGATGTTCTTCTTTGTAGAGGTTCATGGTTTCTCTCAGTTTTTTCTCATACGTGCTCATCTTGCCCAACATATAAGCGATGGAACGTTTTGGCACTCTGTTTGCTTCGTTATAGAAGTAAGCCTCGAGCATGTATCGACCCTTATCGATCCCGTCTCCTGATCGGTGTCGGGAGCATTGTTAGTGTCTCCTTCTGGAGGGGCGCAGGCCGAGGCCTGACGAATCCCTCGTCCATAATCCAAGATGCCTGGACATCGTATGGTCTTGTATCGGCAACTGGAGCTGAAGAGCCGCCGCGTCCGGCGGTCTCCAGTTCTTCTCTGTCGAAGTCCGCGGGTGTGCGTGAACGCTTCTTTGGGAGTGCCCTTTCTCCAAAATATTGGACGCCACGTACCTTTTTCCAGTTTCCGTAGTAGTGCTAATAGTTGTTGCCGTTGTCTCAGTCCGCCCCGTTGCCGATTTGGACTTCGATGTCTTTGTTTTTGTTCCATCATTTTCATTCATTGCTAATCTCACAAGTGTGGTCGGTTATAAAGGTCCACTCTGGCTTTTCTCCATACCGGGGTATGAGGACTTAAAATACGTCCGGAAACTGCGCCAAACGTCTGAAAGGCAGTCAGCGATTACTACGGGTTTTCCATTTTTGTACTCTTGCATTCGATAGGCATAGTCACTCACACTTCGAAATTAAATGAAGATCGTAGCCCCGGGAGTGCTACTTTTTTAATCGCCCAAAGCTTGTGCACCGGACAACCCGTGGGGAACTACTACGTGAAGAGTAAAATGTGCCTGGAGTACATCCGAAACGTCGGATTGTACCTGGCACGGCTAGATTGGACATGAGTTTACCGTTCCCGGTCTCGGCCAGTGGACGAGAACATTTTTTTCACGCAAGTGACTTTTGAGCACTAAGTGTCGAGTCAGTTCGTGGGCTATTGCGAGGGCCAACACGTAATACATGGCAACAAATAAAATTAATGCTCGAAAGTAGAAGTCCGCCTCCCCATGGCGGGGACAGGAACTCGGGGACATGATCCTGAGGCTTAGAGACTCAGAACTAAGCTTCAAGAAAGTGCCATGCAAGACAATGATAATGACCCCAGGTGGATATGAGTGTAAACTCGCATACCACGTTTAACAAAGAGGCAAATAATAATGTCCTGACTCGGCGCGACTTTCGGGATGAGAACTGTGGGGGCCTCGAAGAGTGGTGACACCTCTATTCCAGCCGGTCGACCACGGCCGACAGGGTGGGGCCCGTCGTATGAGTGGTGCAATTATGCACTACGAAGATCCAGTCATTTAAACTGGTACCATGGGGGCTGGGGGCCCACCGGCGCGTACCCGAGCCCAGCCAAATGAGGTTGGACTCGTGCTGGCAGTGGTTCGGCCGCAAGCTGGTCAGGTTCCGACGGGTGAGCAGCGTACCAACAGTTCCAGAAGCAGCCTGCTCAGTGTTAGAAAGTCACTCGGCTCCACCCCGGTAGTTGCACCTGGGACCCGCATCCTGGGAGCGAACCGGTAGGTACTGCAATAGCGGTGCCGCGTTGATTGGATGTTATCCTGATCTTGCACCCGTGGGGGTCGTGTAGTTAGGGTCGACGACTACGTACTGCGCGTTAAATACACAAGATATTATTTGTCCTGACTCTGCAGTACGTGGGCGGACCCATGCATGGTGTGTTTTTCCAACATATCGAAGAGGAAGGGCTGTGTGCCCAAACAACCTTTCCGTTCTTGCGGTCAGCTGGACTGATGTCCGAGCAGTACTGGTAGATGGTCACTGCTATGTACCCACAGAAATGATTTCGATTCTCCAAAAAAAAAAACCTTATACTGTTCCCCCCAAACAGACGTTAAAATGAACGCGGTTTTAAAACCTCATGGTTATTTTTCAAAAAGGCCACGGTACATAAGTTATTAATGGTGTCTTTAATTATGTCTACGCTACGATATGATTAAACTGAAAGGTTAATGTATTATGAACAAACCAATTCAGCCTAAAGTGCTGTCAAATGGACAATGAGATAAATCGATGAATGTGCGGTTAAGGTGAAATTATACATTCACTAAGGCACTATGAGGGCTAGAGAGATAACTATTTTAGTAATTCGCAGTTTTTTTTCATAAACATAGGGCTGTGACGCCCGACATTTTCAACACTTAAAGCATTTGGGCCGGCAACAACGACGTAGTTGATGCAGCGGGAAATAAAAAAAATCGGGAACTTCGCACAGCTCATTCTCGGGTTTCTTAGTTTGTCCTTTTTGAATGTTGCGGTCGAACTCGCATTTTCCATCATGAATATTGTCAAATAAACCCAATCAAAATGTCGGTTGGAATGGTTGAAGGAATTTTACACGTTCGCAGCACTCTAAATGTCGAATGCTTGAAATTCATACCAACAGCAGTAATGCCCAAACCTGTGAATTCCGAAATGGGGTATGGGATGTTTTGCGAAATTGACGTGCAATTATTCGATACGTCCTCTAGCGAATGAAATGACAGAAATAGCAATGGCGTAAATGCGCCGCATAAATAGAGTAAATGCGCTGCAAGAGGCTAAAGTTTAAGAAGACTCATAACAAACACAACTGCCAAATACTCAAATAGTGAGATGACTCTGATTTGTGACAAGATATAAGAGCATTGAAAATAGAAAGAAACAAAATAGAATTATACGCAGGTATAACTCAAATATCCTCTATTCTATGTATCAGTATACATCTATACATGTTGTATATACATATATGTTTTTTTATCACTCATCATAAGGCAATATCTATTACTAGTCTTCGCGTACCTACGGTACCTTTTACCGTTAAATAAACTTCACTCAGAATTGTTATCGACAATGAAAGAAACGTCATTTCTGTTCTGTACTACTGAATTTACCCGCGCTGGGAAATTCCCTGATATGGCAACACTGTGTGCAAGACGAAGGGTTCATCTGCGGTTGTGGGCCAGCCGCGGCCGACCATTTCGGGTCGTGCATGCTATCAATCGCCGGAGCCATCTAACCATCGGCTTGCCCAGTATATGCAGTCTCCGGCTGTATCCATCGCTATAACGTGGCCCTGCGGGTGTTAAATTACTATCTACGGTACTCTTATGGTATAGACCGGGAGCCCGAGCCGCCTTATTTAACAGGAGATATTGAGTCCGTTGTCGTGGATGAGAGGTGCAAGATTTATTGGAACTTTTCGTTCGCGACAATCGGGTGGGTTAAAGCGACTAAGCCTGATGTTGTCCTCTTCGATTTCGACGACAAAACGAAACACGTCATTGAGTTTTTAGTTCGCCGAGAAAAACGTGTCGCGAAAGAAAGAGGAGAAATGGCTCACGTATCAACATCTCCTGGGCGAGCTGCGGCGGCTGCACCGGGCATTAAGAGCGTCTTTCGTTGTTCTCATCATCGGTGCGCTTAAGTGCGAAGAATTTTTTTGTATCAGGCCTTGCCGACATACGGGTTTGCAAACCCAGCGTCTGGTTGCTAGCAGGACGGATGCAGAAGGCGCTTATCCTTGGATCCTTCCGTATGTTGAGGCAACATGATTGTGGAATGCGGTAGCCGCTCACCCTCTGGCTTGATTGAGCGGCTAGCGCAGAGCGAAGTTAATTTTTTCACGCGTCTTTTGAATGGGCGAGAGCAGACAGATTCGAAGTCCTCGAATGCCGCCCTGAATTATTGTTCGGTCTAGATTAAGATCGAGCCAAACCCCCGGAGGTAGGTGAATGTTTCCCAGTGCAAACTGAGGAAGTGTGTTGCCTGGAGCAATAAGTTGATTAATATTATTATATTATATTATTCTGTATTATTATATTTTTTATTGGTTCGTGTCCAGCCGTACAGGGTCTTTCCCTTTTTACGAGTCCCAATGCGCCTCAACTTCGTTCTTACCTCCCATTCCACATCCATACCCCCTCTATCAACTATTCCACAACTGTCCCCCACCTCCAATTCCACAGCCCCCACCTTGTGGCCGCAGCCGACTTCCCCCTCTGTATCATATTCACCATGACATATCTGCTATGGGCATAGGGAAACTGCGGAAAACCTATGCCGATACAGCCGGTCACAAGATCGCTTCCCAGTCACGGAACTAGTCGTCTTTCGCCAAAAAATTTCGATGAAAAACATTTCCCGACGAAAGTACGCGACTGGATTTCGAACCCGCGACCTCCCGACCCGCTGGCCATCACGCTAACCACTAGAACAACGCACCGGGTTATATTATTATATTATTTAGATCATTATAATATATCTGCGCTATATTTTTTTATATTGTTTATGTTCTTATTTCCATCATGAGTATTTATTATATACTATTTTCTCAATAAACTAAGTGAACAATATACATGAACCCTCTGCAAACATTTTTTTGTTCCATTTCCATTCACTTTTTCTGTATTTAGATATTTCGTATTTTTCCCCATGTTCATATCTCAAAATAAATATTCTTTTCAAACGCAACGAACGTCCAGCTAATTTTTGTTTCAGTGAGCTCAATGGATCTTCTCTAACAAGGGGAGGCTCAGGGCTGGTTTACGAAAATTAGCGCCCTAGGCCTGAGAAAGTTAGCGCCCCCCCCCCCTCCCCCGCCGGCCGTCCTGCTTGGCGATCATAAGGGGGCGAGATAAGAAGGGGCGCACGTACTTGCAGATTCCGCTGACGCGCGGCGCCCCCTTTGCCGCGGCGCCCTAGGCCCGGGCCTAGCGCGCCTAGTGTATAAACCGGCTCTGGGGAAGCTGTTAATTATCAAATATAGATTCGATTTATACTGCGTGTAATGAAAACTCGTGGTCAAACGTGTTATGTGGCAAAGCAGCAAGATGCACTTCTTCGCCGTTGTCGAGCAAATCGGCATTGAAATATTCCGTTGCGTTCAAATATTTACTATGTAAAGAAAATTTCAAGGAGCGCGTGGCGCAGCGAGCATGCTCTCTGCTTCATAAGCCCGTCGTGCCTGATTCGAATATCGCTGCTGGCAACATTTTTTTTATTCCAATGTGTATACAGTATGCATATAATAAGTTTTTTAAACGCCGTATGTTGTGGAAAAACCGACGCTTTCGAACTTCATTATGTTGTTCGCAAACAAAGATATATTTTAAAAATAGGAATACTTGCTGCGGCAGGTGTGAAACACAAATATCGCTACTCGACCGCTACAGTTGGAGGACAAATGTGCCTTCCCACACAAGGGGACGGGAGGGTCGAAACGAGACGCCGTATATCAGCATAGTTGCCTCCTAATTTCGTCAGAAGGTAGAAGCGGTCCCTAGCACAACTTGTAACAGTGTTGAAAATCAGTGTGTACGTGAGAGTTTGTTTTACTCGGTTAAAAAACGAAAAAAATGGAGGCGGAAAATCGTAGAGTGATCCGGGCCCTTCGCATGGAAGTGATGGGATCGAAGAAGATTAGATACATAGTGAAGTGTCCAAACAACAATTGAAATATGCGTTGGTGTATTTTGAAAACCTCCTCTGTAATAATAATCCCATCGCAGCAGAACCGTCTCCATCAATAAACGAAAAAGCCATGGTAATAGGGGAAGAAAATACGAGTCTCATCGCCATCGCATCACCAAACGAATACAAACTGGACGAGAAGAAAAAAAGAGTATGGCTACATTCCTCTGGATTACAAAGTTAAAGTTGTTACTCTGGCCAAAGAACATCTAGGCTGGAGTCTCAAAAATCTACAAAAAAGGGATGCTCTCATTTTAAAAATATGCGCTATTTATCCAGGTGGGAAGAGCAATTAAAAATGGCGGTAGCAAATTTGATAAATATTGCACCATCAATTCATGGACACATGATCGCTTCGTAGGAGCTCGACAAAACTTCCAGCATTTATGACCAGAAACTTTCAGCAGTGGGCTTTGGGCGCTGTAAGTCAGTTCCTAGATTTCGAATTCAAAGCTTCGAAACCATGGGTCACCGAATTTAAGAAGAATCATCGGATTTGGCAACGGAAAATCACAAAGTTTGTTTGCCGAAAAGAGACGGCTACCCTACACGAAACTTTGGCCGCAGCGGACACATTCCGGATCTACATGCGAGCGTTGATACCCAACTTCGACAAAGATTTCATAATTAATACAGATCAAACAGGTACGTGGAGAGCTGGTCATAAATTTCATATGATATGATGCAATATGATACACAACACATATTTGTTTCCGAAAATACTGCCATAGTAGTAACGGTATTTTTGTATTTTATTTGTCAGGGTGCCAGTACCAGTCTACGTTTAACAGGACTCTCGCCGAAAAAAGCGTCGAAGTCCGTCCTAAGTAAAGCGAGAGAACATGAACAAGGTGACACATTCGCATACGGCACAATATTCTCTCACCATATCTGGGCGAGGCTTGCCTCTTGTTTTCGCATCCAAGAGTCTACAGGTACGTTTGGACCCAGAATGCAGAACAAGGTCAACGAGTACGGCAAGAAGTATGCCAACGTTGTTATTACATCCTCCACATCAGGTAAACTCAAAACTGGTTTGAACAAGCACTTCTTGCGTGATGCGTTGACACCATACGTACAAAACGAAAAATGTCTCCTTCTGATCGACTCTTGGGGTGGGCAAACGAACCCGGAGTTGTACGATAAGCTGTTTTAGGACGATCAAAAGTTACCAACATGCACTATGAAGGTCATTCCTCCAAAGTGCACGCCTCTCGTCCAACCGTTTGACGTTTAGTTTTACTGGCAGATAAAAATCTGATCAAGCGCCTTCAAAATTGTGTTTATTTAATCGAGCAAGAGCGTGAGATCAAGTCCAGAGAAGATTGTATAAAAATCCAATCGATCGTTCACCACCAGTTTCCTTCTCCGATGTTTTCCGATATGATACGATACGCGTGGTTTGTATCATACCTGATGAATAATAGAACCATTTAAAAAAGTGTAAATCCGGTGTTTCCCAACAGATAATTTAAAAAACAATTGTTCTTGTGAAAACGCATCGTTTGTCAGATGTGCTAGAGTCGTGCTGTTTTTTACTTTTCATGTTTTTATCATAACTATCACTCTGGTTCATGCGACACTCCGTTTACTTCATCTCATTAATTGTAAATTATCTGCAAGTATATACGGAACTTTTCAATGAATTGTACCCATTTGAATATTATTTGTGATATTGTGTTTTATTTCTAGTGTTATTTGCATGAAACAACTATAAAATATAACTTTGTTTACGGACAACATAATGAAGTTCGAAAGCATCGATTTTTCCACAACAAACGGTATTCAAAAAACTTTTTATATGCATAATTGTTGAAACTGATTGCCGGGAATTATCTGTTTATACATTTGTATTAAAAAAAAGTTTCCAGCAGCGAGATTCAAACTGGGGACGACGGGCTTATGAAGCAGAGAGCTTGCTAGATCTGCCGCACGCTCTTTAACATTTTCTTTGCATAGAAAGTATTTGGACGAACGGAATATTTCAATGCCAATTTTTTTCGATAACGGCGAAGAAGCGCATCTTACTTTTTTTTACACGCAGTATGAATCGAATCTGAGTTTGACAATTGACAGCCTCCCCTCGTAAAACGTTGTGCGATATTTGAGGATCTGTTAATTAGATAAAAATCCAATTTCCCTCACACCATTCATCTGGGCATCTGCTAAGTTATGACTTAGAAGGTAGAAAAAATGACACATGAGTTCTAGGGTTAATATTAGGTTCGTAAAAAAGTCTTGCGACAAAAGCGACACCTTTTCTGAATAAACATAGCATTTTATTAAGATAAAATTAATTTTTAATACAGTCTCTCTCTTCATCTACAACTCGTGTCTAACGCTCCGGTAAACTTTGAATGCCAGCTGTCCAGAAATCATCAGGTCTTAAATTGAAAAACTCTTCAAGGGTATTTTGAAGATCCGGTGGATTATAAAATTGTTTATCATGTAAATAGTTTTTCAAAGCCCGAAATAAACGGTAATCTGACAGGGTTAAGTCCGGTGAGTATATTGGATGTGGTAGTACTTCCCATTTGAATCCTGAAATGGTTTTGTGTATCAGTTTAGCAATTACGTGAGACCGAGCAGTGTCGTCAAGAAGACGAACTTGTCGACGTTTTTGTTTAATAATTTCAGACGGCTTTTGTAACTATGTAGAGCAAATCTCGGAATTTATTTTGGTGTTAGGCGGAAGAAGCTCACAATACAACAGCCGTCCAAATCCCACCAACAACAAAGTGAAACTTTTTTGTTTCCACGGGGTAGTTTCGGAGTTGGTTATGGTTGTTCCCCGTAAGGTAGCCATTGGCGCTTTCATGTTTGGTTAACGTATAACACCCAGCTTTCATCTTCAGCGAGTATTTCGCTGAGCAAATCCTTTCTGTGCGAACGAAGCAACAATGAAAAGCAGTAGAAACCCGTGTCGCCTTCTTTGACTCACGGGGATCGTGGGATATCCAAGATGATATTTACTTGTCTATATCTAAGCTCTTTCAAATGTTCGAAAATCGCGGGGTGATTACAGCTGGGTTCGATTGCTAACTATCGTGACGGTGGATTACATTTTATTCGTAGAAAAGATCGCAATGCTTCGTCATCAACAACACTTTTTTTGCCGGACCTGGGCTGGTCTTCGACGGATATATCGCTAGAATGGAAACGTTCAAACGAACGGGATATCGTTGAATGATGAACTACGTTACTGCTGAACACACTGATCATGTTAGTAGCAGCAGATCTTGCAGAACGACCTTGTAGAAATTCGTAATAGGCGATCATTCAAAGTGTTCTTTGATCCATATTTACTAATACTGTCTGATCGCAACAAACGAGCGCCTTATATACCGTTTGATAATGAAATTTCTAGAACATTCTAACAATTTCTAATCTCGAATATTCTCTCGAACTGCTTTGCTAGGAGAATTATTTACCCGAACACTTTAATGTCCCAAGACTTTCTTACCAAACCAATATATACACCAAGGTATTCAACAACTGCCAAGAAAAATTCAATTAGTCGATATAGACGACACGCTCAGTGCAGAGTAAGATGCAGAAAACGCATTGTTTGAAAATGTCTTCCTTGAATCGATCGCATCCATCCGACGTTTGTTCGCAGAAACAAATCCAACGAGCGATCAAGAAATTGATCGACCAATCGCAAATGCATCACCTCAAATCGGCGAAACCATTCGATTTTTTCTAGCGCGGTTTGCGAAATTGCAAACCGAGCTAGAAAAAACACAATCCATTCCTACATCTCGAAAATCATTCGGAGAAGGCATAGCAGAAATCGAGCGGTTCGCGAACAAGCCGTGACGACGACAGACCCAGCGGCCCGGGGCCAACAACCTTAACAAGCGAAAATCAAAACGTTCAATTGATCACGACTTGTACAATAAAGAGACTGGCACATGTACTACTCTCAACCGTGATCGTACATATTGAAGACAATTCGGGTCACATAATCGAAGCGAGAGTACTGCTGGGCAAATATTTACAGTCGAATTTTATGTCTCAAGCATTGTGCAAAAAATTTAATCTATCTACGAAAAAAATACAGCAATCCGTCGGTGCAAAAGAACAGTCTCACAATGAATCGGTGACTCAAATTTCAAAGTCAGTAAGCGCGACCTTCAGGTCAAACTTGCACGCATTGTCGGTCAAACTTATTTTCCCCTTACTCCATTCAATAACGGATAAAATTCCATTCGTAACGTTCAATGCACGATGTTTGAAAATTCCAAAACACGTAGTGCTCGAAGACCCATCGTATCATGTGCCTCAAAGTGTCGCATTATTGTTAGGAGCAGGCATATTTTGGGATCTGATTTGCCCGCAACAAATTCGAAATGGTAAAAATCAGCCCGTCATACAAAAAACCAAGTTTGGCTAGATAATTGGTGGTCCGTATACCACTGAGAACCAGCACTAAGCAGCTTGTAAATTTTGCGGATTCACGAGCACGTGTCATCTGCAAGATCAACTACAACGATTCTGGGAAATTGAAGAAAGTCAAGAAGATAAGGCTCTGTCACAAGAAGAACTATCCTGCGAGGAACACTTGCAGAAAATACACATAAAACTGCTAACAGGCAGATTCGAGGTACGTCTTTGTTTCGCGATTAGTCGAAACAACTTGGCGAATCATATGGCAAGGTTCTCAAAATATTAAAATCGATAGAACGGAAATTTACGAAAAACCCACGTGTTAAGGTTAGATAGACGACGTTCATGGACAAATACGAAATGTTGGAACACATGAGTCGGTCCAAGAAGATGAGACAGAAATAAAAAACTATTTGCCACACCATACGGTCATAGACGAAGAGAAAAGTACGACGAACCTTCAAGTGGTTTTCGATGCTTCAAGTCGCACGACGTCGGGGAAATAGTTGATTTAGTGGATGTTGTTGTGCGTTTCCAAAAGCATACATACATATTGACAGCAGATATTACGAAAACGTATCGCCAAGTAGCCGTCCATTCAGATGAAAGAGACTGGCAAAGAATTTTGTGGAGAAAATACCTCAACACATCACCAAAAATCTATCCACCCAATACACTTACGCATAGTACTGGATCTGCCTCATTCCTCGCAAGAAGATGTCTCGCTCAATTATCAATAGCGAATTACACAAGGTTCCCTAAAGATAACGACATCATCAAAAGAGATCTTACGTGGACGATCTGATTTCAGGCGGATTCTCAATCACGGAAATTCGCAAAAAGAAGCTCAGAAATCACGGAGATTCTACAATCGGCGTCATTTCCATTGCAAAAATGGAATTCCAATAATCAAGCGATACTTGAATCGGGCGACTACATCGGCACGTCAGTTTCCTCCACGATTGGTGAGAAGACGAAAATCCTCGGCCTACAATGGAATCCACACACCGATCAGTTGCACTATAGAATGGTGGTCAACGAGCAGGATCAAAGGCCAACAAAACGTGCAATCCTCTCAATTGTCGCACATTTTTTTGACCCTCTTGGACTGATAGGATCGTCAACGAACAAAGCCAATATTCTCTTCCAACGACTTTGGCAGTTATAGTTGGGTTGGAATGAGACACTTTTCGCAGATTTTCACACAAAATGGGTAAAATACAAATGAAGATGATCAGAAATCAACAACATTACTGTACCTCGTCATGTACAAAGCGCAGTTTCGATTCTTATCGAACTGTATGGATTCTTCGATCCGTTAACGTTAGCGTACGGGGCATGCCTGCACCTAAACGTTATAAACGTGAAGTTGTTGTGCGCAACATCACTGGTAGCCCCTCTAAAACCAGGCACTTTGCCACGCTTAGAATTGTGTGGCGCACTTCTATTATCACGACTTAAAAAAAATAAATAGGAAGCGCCGCTCACAAACGAAATTCAGCAAACATTGTTCTGGTGCGGCTCTAGCGTCATACTGGCGTGGATTGGGGGACAACCTTATCAATGGAAGGAGTCCGTGCGGACCCGGTTTACCGAAATCCAATATTTAACGCAAGCAAATAATTGGAACACCCCGTGCAGAAATTTTGGCAGGGATACAGCTGGATTCTGACTTGTATCCCGGGCTCCCAGTCGGGATCTAGTCCGATATCGGATCAGATTCGAAGACTAAATGTAAGATTCGTAAACTGGATTCCATTAGGGATCCAGAACCGGATCCTTTAATGACTCTAAATAGATTCCCCATGGAATCATTGAGGAATCTGGGAAGGATCACGGGTGAATACCGGCTGAAATAAAATGTCAAAAATAGAATTATGACATGTTAAATTTATTATAAAAATAAATAACATTTATAAAGTTTTGGTGCATTAAACTATCAGTAAAAAAAAATTTGACCAAAGATTCAAATGGCAGATCGCGCTCTACGCGAGATTTTGATGTGAATTAAAAAAAATTCTCGTGCAGAAATTTTGGCAGGGATACAGCTGGATTCTGACTTGTATCCCGGGCTCCCAGTCGGGATCTAGTCCGATATCGGATCAGATTCGAAGACTAAATGTAAGATCCGTAAACTGAATTCCATTAGGGATCCAGAACCGGATCCTTTAATGACTCTAAATAGATTGTCTATGGAATCATTGAGGAATCTGGGAAGGATCACGGGTGAATACAGGCTGAAATAAAATGTCAAAAATGGAATTATGACATGTTAAATTTATTATAAAAATAAATAACATTTATAAAGTTTTGGTGCATTAAACTATCAGTAAAAAAAAATTTGTCCAAAGATTCGAATGGCAGATCGCGCTCATCGCGAGATTTTGATGTGAATTAAAAAAAATTCACATCAAAATCTGTGAATGCAAATGTATTTAAGACAAATTAAAATCAAATTAAAAATGATTAGATTAAAATTTGCGCCAAAAGTGAGTTCGTACGTATTTTGAGAGAAAACATTGCCTCGAGGCAAAGAAATTTTTGCACATAACTTTTTGTGCGAACATTTCTTCGCCTCAACACAATGTTTTCTCTCAAAATACGTTTACACTTGTGGTGTAAATTTTAATATAACTGTCGTGAATTCGATTTTTATTTTCTTCAACTTGAGGAAATTCACAACCCATTTTGTGATTTTTTTCATATTTATAATGTAATATTTGAAACTCATAACTTTTTTTGCAAAAATTTCTTTGCCTCGACGAAATGTTTTCTCTCGAAATACGTAAGAACTCACGGTTGGTGTAAATTTTAATCTAATCATTGTGAATTTGATTTTAATTTGTCTTAAATACATGTTTATACCCACCGACATGTCGGTGGGTATAAACAGAGACTTATTCCCCAAAACCGGTATCCCGGTTAGAATCCAACTTGCATCAGTATCGGAATATGTACGACGACGATGGCATAATTTTGAAAATTTTGGCATCACGTGTATTTTCGCTATTACTATGTAATTCCTATCTATAGATAGGAATTTTATAGATAGGAATCTATAGACAGAAATTCCTATCTATCGATAGGAATTCCATAGTAATACAGAAAATACACGTGACGCCAAAATTTTCAAAATGATGCCATCGTCGTCGTACATATGCCGATACTGATGCAAGTTGGATTCTAACTGGGATACCGGTTTTGCGGAATCCATGACAAATCCTGATCGGGATTTAATCGGACATAGGGTATCCCGGTCAAAATTTCTGCATGGGACGTGAGATCGGAGCATAGCCCTGCAGACATGATTTCGCGTGGCATCCTGATCCTGATCAACTATGCTGATTTCGGTCCTGATCAACTATCGACTCAACTGTTTAGTGATATGGACCGAGTTGGCTTAACGATGACGCAGAAGCTTGGCCGATCTCGGCTTGCCCGCCGGTTCCCGAAATACCCGAATCAAAAGCGGCTTCTTTAGCATCTCCAACCATACTAAGCAACGAAGAAATGTTCGAAAGATTCCCATCACGGCGCAAACTTCAACGTGTACTTGTTTACTGAATAATATTATGAAACATGTTACGGATTTAATCATAAATAAGTCACATCAGAAAGCTGTGGTCAATTTCGCGGCAAATCAAGCGATAGAGTCGACCTTTATTTCATCTCATTCACCTTGTTTTTGGAAGTAGTTGGAAAACGTCAATCAAATCCGCAAAAACGCAGCCAAAGGCTGTGGTGAAAGATACCAATCTTAGTTTCAAACAATTGACCACGTTATTTTACTAAATTGAAGCACGTTTAAATTCTCGTCCTTTGTTTTCATTATCGTAAAATCCGGACGAACTCGAGAGACTCACGCCCGGCCATTTTTTAATTGACTTCAATAGCTGAATCTTTCTGAATTTGACGTGTCCGACATACCCTCGAACCGATTGACTCGTTATGAGCTTCTGCTTAAAATGCACCAACATTTGTGACGTCGGTGGTCTTGAGAGTATATCTCCAAGGTGCAACAAAAGACGAAGTGAAACATATCAAAACCGAAGAACAATATAAAAATTGGATCAATGGTATTGCTTCTCGACATCGCACCCCACATCAATGATGATTGGCTAGAATAATCGAATCCACCCTGCAAAGGATGGCTTGATTCGTGCCGTCACGGTAAAAACGTAAAATGCTACAACGAAAAGAACGTTACTTACAATATGTGTTTTTTCCGATTGAATAATGTAGCACTTATATTGGGATTTATTTCATTGAAAGGTAAGGCTTTCAAGCCCGCCGGTGTACGCTCCGTTCGCGCTCCTTGATCGTGTCGGTAAAAGAGACACTAATGTTACGTCACGATCCTCGTTTTTGTTCTTCAGTAGCCGCAAGAGGCGCTAAGATTTATGTAAACCGGAGATGACGATGGACGAGCCAAGAGACAAGACGTGATGATTGTTTATATCAAAGTTAATTGATCAACTCATTATTAAAGTCTCACGGTGGCTTAACTACAGTTCTACTCGACACAACTCCCTACGTTCCCTGATTGATACTCAGCGAAACTATAATGGGCTTGGGGGTTGACGTGGCTGGCTCGCCAGAATTCATCTACAATTTTTGTTGCGTTTAGGGTTGTATGACATTCATTTTTTCGCCAGTAATGATTATGTACCGAATTTTTTTTCTCCTATTTCGAGTCAACAAAGCTATTGCCGTATCCAACCACCGACCCTTGTTTTCTGGGCGCAGCTTATATTGAACCCATTTATTCTTAGTTTGATTATTTATAAATCCTGGGCGATAAGAAATGTATTACAAAGAAAGTCCGAGTTATACTATAATGTAAGTTCCATTCCAATTCGAGCAGAATTTTCAGTCGATTGTCGTTCGCGTTTCTCATGGTGGAATTTTTATGGTTGACCCGAGCATTGTCCAGTAGATCGAAAATTCATTTCGACAGCCGTGGTGCTACTTTTTACATGGTTTCTATGGTACGGCCTTTTTACTCTAGAGCAGCAAAAATAATTTTGTAGCTGCAGTAGCATTTTTCTTTAATGGGTCTGTGTAAGCTTGGGGCCCGAAAGAATGCTGATTTTGAATACCTTTTTTTGATGAGAGTTTTGTGATGACGAGATCGGGATCTTACACACAGTTAATATATATTCTTGTCAAGTGTGAGTTTTTTAGATTGCAAAATATTGGTAAACAATGAAGTTATTATTATTTAAATAAGGTGTCGCCAATCTGGTATGGCCAATCAGCACCTCTATAAAGCTAGCAGAGCAAAGTCCCCAAAATGGATTTAATTAGTATCAAAATGTTGTGTTTTAAATGTGCTAATTTTGTGCTCCATTAAAAATGTTTGTGCTCTTATCGTTTAGCCGGTAATTAGAAATCTAGCAGAGCACGTAATGATCTTTGCCATACCTAAGAATGAAACCACGTGATATTTATGTGCTATTTATGTGCTAATTTTGTGCGGCAATTAAATTTTTTGTGCTCTTATCGTTTAGCTAGTAATTAGAAATTAAAAGTGCTCCGCTGGCTTATCATCAAGCTAGCAGAGCAGCTACTATTTTTTGCCATATCCAAGAATAAAACCACATAGTATTTATGTGCTCTACAAATATCAAACAGCCGAACCCCTATCTTTTTTAATTTTGCCAGATATAGACCCTCAAAAACCCTTTAATACGAGCATGGGCCATTTTTTCGCTTTTCTGAAGTAAAATTACAGCACAAGTGTGTGCCTTTTAAGTGCTCTTAGAATATTCAAGAGTCAAATCGCAAATATGAAAAATTCTCTAGATACCACCCCTGAAAGACCCAAGCTCTCGTCTAATAAGAGCGAGGGCTGTTTTTTTTATATCGCGAAATCAAATTATTCCCCATTTATGTACTTTTTATGCGCTTTCTGAATATCCAAGCGTCAAACCGCAAATATGAAAATTTCATTAGATACCATGTCTAAAAAAAGTCGGAGCTACCAGCCAAAACGAGTATGGCCTATTTTTCCATATTGCACAATCAAATTATTCCACATTATTCATGTTTTTTATGTGCTCTTCGAATATCCAAGAGTTAAACCGCAAATACCCAAATTTCTTCAGATATCATTCCTAAAACACTCGAGCTACCTGTCAACACGAGTATGGGCTATTTTTTTCAACATTGCACAATTAAATTATTCCACATTTATGTGCATTTTATGTGCTAGATTTGTACTACAATCAGAATTGTTGTGCCCTTATCGTTTAGCGAGTAATTAGAAATCAAAAGTGCTCTGCTGGCTTATCATCAAGACAGCAGACCATCTGCCATTTTCTGCCCATGATATCTATGTGCTTTACAGATATCACACCGCCAAGCCCCTATTGTTTTTAATTTCGCCAGACATTGACCCTTAACAACACCCTAATAAGAGGATGGACCATTTTTTCGATATTCTAAAATCAAATTACACCACGTTTGTATGCTTTTTACGTGCTTTTTGAATATCCAAGAGTCAAACCGCAAATATGAAAAATTCTCTACATACCACCCCTGAAAGACCCAAACTATCCTCTAATAAGAGCGAGGGCTGTTTTTTAATATCGCGAAATCAATTTATTCCAAATGTGGAATAAAATTCATAAAGGAGCCGCAATAGTAGATGACAGTGAAGGAGATTGGCACGAACAACGATACCTAGATCCAAAAATTGATGAAAATATATGTACCCAAGATATGGAAGAATTGAGTTACGAATACAACACAAGAGCTATAGATTACTGAAGATCCGGGGCAAATGGGGATAGAAAGTTATCATCTGTTCAAACGAAATTCAAAACGGTGAAATCAGAGCCGCAGTTACGCCGGTGGGCCCATGGTATAAATAAGGGTGGCACCTACAAAGAAAAGTTAACAAAAATAGCTCACTGCACATGAAACAATTTTAATGATGCTTTGGACAAAAAGCTGCCTGTCCATGATATAGATCTTCGACGATGGGCCTTACGTGCACGAGAAATTGTAAAAATGCCAACTGTAAATTTCCAAGCATCCGTTTCTTGGCTAAGGACATTCAATAACCAACATGCAATTGTGTCACGGAAGATTACTAAATATGTAACAAAACAACAATTATTAAACGCTGAAACACTTCAAAACAAATCTATCGGATTTATAGAAATAGTGAAAGTCAACATAGCCAACGTTGGGGCTGAAAAACCATTTAATTCTGATCAGAGTGGATTTAATTTAGAGCTACATACAGGCCGCACATTGGCGAAAGAAGGGCAGAAATCCGTTGAGATAGTAGTGCAATAGAAAACATCAACACACAGTTATACTATACAGCCTTTAATTTCTGCGAGTGGTGAGCTTTTGGAACCTATGTTGATCGTTTAAAGCGGTTACGAAGAAGAAAGACCAACAAACTTCGAAAATCCGGTAGAATTTTGCTTTTCACAAAATGTACCGGCATGCGGTATATGCGGCGAAACAGCTATCATCACTTGTGCGTGGTGTAAGAAATCTCTTTGTTTCAACACTTTTATCATGGTGATCATTATTGTGATAAGTATAATCCATAAAAAACATAAAGTTGAAACGTTTCCTAAATAAGTTAGCGTGAGAACATTTTTTCGATTATGTTGTAATCTTCAAAGGCAGTACATGTCGGGGAAAAATTTCGTCGTAAATATACATTTGTAATCCATTTGTAATTCACGAATTATTGCAATAAGCAACACGATATTTGTTGCTGTACTCATCGTTATCATCATGAACGTCTACTAGTCGAACATACAACCTTTTTTTCCCTTCGAACTTTATTTTTATTTCGGCCCGTTCACGAGCTATAGAAAGAACAAATTTTTAAGGGTCCGTTGACCTCTTAGGAGCGTCGTTCCACCAAAACGAGAACACGTGTATCGACTACTTTGACTGATTGTACTTTCATTGTAACCCATTTTTATTTCCTCTTATTTTCGTCCATGCCGCATGATTAAGAAATTTGAACGTTTGCCTTTCGAGAGGGAGACCGTTGGGGGGGGGGGGGGTGGGGGGCTGGAATGTTACAAATATACAATTGCATCATAACACGAACATATATTGACCTGAATTTAGACCGAAATGTCAAAAGGCTAGCTGAACATACGATGCCCTCGGTTAAAAACATGGAAGGGCAGTTTCAACCGCCCAATTGTGAGATATCGGAAGAAAAATCCGTACCCGCATTTTTTCATTCTCTACATATATGCAAATTTACGTCCCAATCAATTACAAATTCTCGGAGATACGGTGGAAAAAATTGCATTTTTGCAGTAAACAATATGAAATTTGTTGCTATCTGCATCGTTCTCATCTCCAATACACGAAAAAGTACACCCCAGTACACGAAAAAATAAACATTGTTGCAATTTGAAGTTTTTTTTCTTCATATTTCGTACCGTTAAAACGTTATCGACGAAAAAAAACACCCCAATTTTCAGGGGTGCGTTTCAACCCTTAAAAATCGGGTTCCGCGGATATAAAAAATTATGTGCCGCGTATTTTTACCCATTCTACAAGCATGCCAAATTTAATCGAAACCGAAGACATCGACCTCGCAAAGTTTCCTTGTGAGATCCCCCGCTTGAATCGAGCATGCACCGTCTGTGTGCTAGTGTGGGTGGTGCAGGGGATCTCGCGGGTCATATGACCCTGCTCTGCCCTACTAGTTGAATTATAAAACTTATGGATGACGAGATACTTTGTTCAAATTTGACGATCTGTAGACGAAGAAGGTCGATTTTTTATTAAAAAAAAAAAAAAACAACTTCAACATTTTCTTAGTAACAAATGGATGAGCATATGAAGAAATCATCCGTTCATGCGATGAATGATGTTATAAACTATGCTCTGTTCGAATTTGCAGTGAGTTAGGTGAATAGATTTTGAGATACGATTTACACCGTTTTATAAAACATCCCGACTAGAAATTTTGCTACGCAGAAGACTAGGGCCGTATCCGGCATGCCGTATTCCGTACTACGGCACTTTGCAGGCCGCCGTATCAGGGCTTCAATAGGCGTGAAACGCTTTTTGCATCCGGCCCTGATGCGGATGCTGGTTACGGACCTGGTCAGTATACCCTTGCAGGCTCTGATCCGGCTGCCGTATCTATGCCTAAAATGACAAACAAAAACAATCCAAAAATTATGAATAAAAAAATTCTGTTAGTATCATCTGTTTCCATATACCTTATTTATGTTCCTGCTCATATGATAATTGAGTTAAAACATTATTCTGCCTCGTTAAAGTTTTTACCTACCCTCGGGATTGAACCCATGCCTTCTTATTCTAGAGCCGAGCGCGCTACCTATTTAGCCATCCTAACACTTGTGTAAACTTTCTTCTTTTCTTCCCTGTCTTTATCAGTCTAATTATATTCTACAGAATGTCAATAATTTTATGCATGATGTTCAAAGTTACATAATTGCAATGTAACAATAATTATATATTTACCGCTGAATTTTTTTTGCCCATTTAGGGCCTTTGCACACGGTGTATTTTCTACACGCAGACCGCGCGATACAAACGCGACACACACTTGATCTATATGCGTTTTTCAGTCCAAAAAGCGTGTGGATCATGTGTGTATTGCGTTTGTATCGCATCATCTGCGCGTAGACAATACGCCATGTGCAACGGCCCTTAGGCTGTAAAAACAACTCACATGCATGTAATTTCGACAAAAATAGTAAATTCGCTCTTATATATATATATATATACATTATATATATATACATTATATATATATATATATATATATATAATGTATAAATAAGAATAAAAGCGAATTTACTATTTTTCTACTTACAAATTCGTGCATTTTTCATGTTCGTTTGTGTATAAACATGGGCTAATTGTTTATGTACAAACGAACTGAAGCGATATTATTCAATAATACATCATTCCAAATATTCTATCATTCAAAATTCATAAAAATAATATGTATGTATGGATGTATGTATGTGTGTGTATATATATACATATATTAATCAGTCATTTTAAGTTCTGCCATTAAGAATATTTTGAATGATGTATTATTAAATAATATCGTTTCAGTTCGTTTGTATAAAAACAATAAGCCTATGTTTATTACCTGCTCGCAGAGTGTAGATTATTCGAATTCATGCGGTTTATATCGCAGACGTGAATGAAACCTAACCTCAAAATCTTAATTCGCCAACTACGTCTATGGATGCCACATTACGGCGACATACAGGCTACCGTACTTCAGCCTGTTTAGGGTGCCCCCTCGCGTCCGTACTGAGATGCCACCAATCCGGTCCGCCGAAGGCACAGACCAGGCCTGCCGTAACCTCGCGTCCATGGATGCCATATTCCGGCGACATACAGGCTACCGTACTTCGGCCTGTGCAGGGTGCCTTCTCGCGTCCGTACTAAGGCCCTACTGATCCGGTCGGCATCCGGCACAGAGCAGGCGTGCCGTAACACGGTGTCCATGGACGCCATATTACAGCGGCATACAGGCTACCGTATTTGGCCCTGTTCAGGGTGCCTACTCGCGCCCGGACTAAGTTTCCACTGGTTCGGGGGACTTCCGTCACTGATCAGACGTGCCGTATTACGGTATTACGGGGTGGAGCGTGATAGCAGCCTGATCAGTCTTCAGGCTGCCGGATCCAAATTTCTAGTCGGAATAGTTTCGAGAATAACGTAGAAGAAGAAAGACTGTTTTTGGAAATTTATTAAATCTTTGTCACAAATCAAAGTTGTCTGCAGCATAAAACTGTGCAATAAAAAACGTATATTTGAAATTTCAAGCTTATGCAGATCCCTTGGTTGAAATGCAATAAGAAAAAAACAGTGCCGCAAATGCTGCTTATCGACACATATCGTGTTTATTGCTGATCTTGAGGTTATTTAGCGGACCCTACCAAAGAATATACTGCTTTGAGAACTTAGTGATACACCCTTATAAACCTGAAAAGGTTAATTATCTACTTTAAAAAAGTTATGGATCCGTTCTACGTCTTCACCTTATTCCAGCTTTTCCGCACGTCGTGGTTACAGCCGACTTCTCCCTCTGTATCGCCTTCACATGATATTTCTGTCATGGGCATAAGGCAACTGGAAAAACCTATACCAACACAGCCGGTCTCAGGTTCGCCTCTCAATTTCGGAGCTACGTCACGTTTCACTGAGAAATGAATGATGGGCTATAGGTTATACGCACACGATATACACACGTACCTGTTCGTGTGCATGACATCGTGTATAACTGGAGTTACGTCACGCCCGTATTTATTTTTCTCCGAGATAATGAGGCTGAAATTGAAATTCGCGACCTCTCAATGGTCTGGTTTAGCGGCTAGTAGACCAGCACACCCGCTAATCAAAGTATTTAATTTTAGAACGTGGTCATGAAGTCCGAAATATAACGGCACCAAATTAATTTGTATGAGTAATAGTCACCACCGTAAGTCGGCTGCGGCCGCTAGGTGGTAGTTTAGAAGCCCACGACACCAAACCTGTCATGATAGGTCTCCCAAAGTTCATACATATAATTCGTCATGTCATTCATAGGGGAACACGAAATGGCCCTGGTGCCATGTCTGGGACCGGCCAACGCTAAAAAAAATAATAAATAATAATTTTTTGTAGGTTTCTGACATGTTAAGTCTCCCGTATTCTGATTATTTCTCGAGACAGGAGAGGGGTAGGATTATACGAAAAGGCAGTGCTGGTAGCGCGCCCGATAGGCCGTATCAGTTGCTGCCGAGAGATAAGCGACATCTCGCACCCAGATGTCTATCATCATCGACCTCCTCAAAAAACCAGAGCTTATCTGACAGATCATCAATCTTTGTGTAAGAAAAAACACTGCTGCCGTATCCAAACAGTGGAAAAAATGGCGGCAGCAGCGTTAGAAAGTCGCCCTCCGCGCAACCGAATTTGGCGTTTCAATTCGGTTTTATCGGCAATCGCCCGGTTCTTTCCGATTTGTATTATTGACATACGTCTACCACTATCACGAACAATGCATTTTACGTATCGTTGATTGTTTAAACCAATGAAATCTCAGCTTTCATGTGATATTATTCGATTTTTCAACCGTTTTCATTGTGTTTTTTTAATACTTTCTTATGTCTTTCGTTACATTTCAAAGTAAAGTAGTTTTCTTCGGTGAAAAAATATTAGGTGTTATTGTTTCAACGAATAAGATTCTATAAATTATTCCAAAGTCGGGCATTTTTCAGCCGTTTTTTTTTGGTCATTTATCATTTCTCGTGGTCTGTACCAATCTCTTCCGCTTTACATTTCTGAATAAAGACTACCTGAAATATGGAGACTTTTTGGCTATATATTTTTAGCAAAAAAGGGGTCTTGTGACTGTCCGTTTTAAAAATCTTTCATCTATCTAAAATGCGTTGTTTTATTTGCAAAAAATCTGGCGATGTTACGAAATTTACCGAGAGGACATTAGACCAATGTCTAACTGTTGTCGCGTACCGGAAAAAGAAACGTTTCAAATACGGCGAGTCATCATTGATTCGTGAGAATAGTGTAAATTTTGGTTATCACTATGAGTGTGTTACATCCAGACGGGACGATTTTATTTTATCTTTGGGTTCTTCAATATAATTTCTTTAAAGTAGAAGGGATAGCCGCACGTCCATACGGGCCCGGCAAACTCTCCTGTGGAAATGGGAGTGGGGAAACAAATTCTAACGAATGGTATCTAGGGGTAAATGGTTATAAATGATATTTTATTATGTTACGTTAATTCTACTTACAACGTTCCGTGGGTAATCACGCCTTTACGCGGGGACAGTTTCCCCCGCGTCGCTCTCTCACTCTCGGTCTAGCACGCTCTTCCGCGGGGACAATTCTCCCCGCGTTTCTCTCCCGCACACCGCACGTTGAACTTATGGGTCCTCTATTTTGATCGGGGTTTTAACGTAGGCCCCGCATTTCTATCACTGATTCGAAGTTTATTTTGGTGATGAGATAATGGAAGTTAAAATTAATAGTAAATAGTAGACTGACGCCTCTGTGCGGGTCCGCCGGGTCTAAGATCTGGACTTATTACACCGCCGCGCGAACTGCTGTTACTAGGAGTTTTCTCCGACTCCAGGAGCGAACCGTGGACAAATCGGAACTGTTCATACGTACCGCCACCGGACCGATGTTAGCTCGGTCGCTATTAGCCTGGTTGGGTTTTTGGCAACGTCCACGGAAACTTGTTCGCTCCCGGAGTCCCACGGTCGAACCCTGCAGATCAGGCGATGCTCGATCAGCAGAATTCGATCGGGTACATCGAGTCCTAATGTCGGCGTTTCGCACCGGACACCGCAGAGAGATACGAGGCACAGA
Source organism: Ophion obscuratus (assembly GCA_964007375.1). Lineage (NCBI taxonomy): Eukaryota > Metazoa > Arthropoda > Insecta > Hymenoptera > Ichneumonidae > Ophion > Ophion obscuratus. The sequence continues at coordinate 373,440 of OZ023316.1, read as the reverse complement.
GTCGTAGCAAAATAATTATATTTATATTAAACAAAACAATGTTATGGGACGTGACCTTATTACAGTGCTACAGAAAATTGTCTGTTTTGAAAATTGGTTTTGAAAAATCGACATTGCGCTTGACGTTTTCGCGTGGCTTTTAACGTCATTCAATCAACCTCGTCATGCCAGTCGTTGCTTTTATATTCGATTAAGCAAACAAGGTATCTTAAGCCACTATCAGTTTGCACCAATCACTCGAAGATGAAATTCACACTCCGAATGGTTTTTGGACCCTTTATTGTACAGCCCTAACATGTTTTGCTCAAATTGGTTTGAAATGTCATCTGAATTTTATCAGAGTGAGTGAATTAGTCGTGCAGTGATGCAAAGCGTCATTGACGCGCAGCTCGAGTGAGTACCAGCTAGTACAAACCAAGTAAAAATGAAATCGATGATGATATTCGAATATAAAATCAACGACTGGCATGACGAGGACTATGGAATGACGTTAAGAGCCACGCGAAAACGTCAAGCGCAATGTCGAGTTCATCTTTATGGCGCAAACGATCATTCTGTTATCGTTCTCGCAGTTTGCAGCACAGCCTGAAATGTTCACTAACTCTGACTGGCAGTAAAATGAACTCAAGAGCAATTTTCAGTGGATAATTTCAAGAATGTCCGATAGATGCTCTGAAAAGCATTCGGAGCATCGATTTCATCATTGCTCGGTTTGTACCGCCAATTAGTCGCTCGAGCTGCGGTTCAATAAAACGCCATGCCCTTCTCCGGAATCTTGGGTTTAAAAGAAGATGAAATCGACAAATGCCATTACGGTGACGGACGAATGGCGTTGGAAGTTGCACGTCAAAGACAATGTTGATTTAATATTTATCTCGTAACCAATGCGTCGTACGAGCAGCTTGCAGCAATGTCTGAATCGTCCACTAGCTCTGGCCGGAAATAAGATGTGTCGATAATTGTGAAACAAAATAAAAATGTAACGAATGATCAAATTATTTGAAAAATCAATCTTCTTGCTTTATTTCTCATCCAAATTTCAATACCATTCCTTTTTATCTTGTATGATGTAATTTTATACGAATAAACTAGTGAAAACTTTTCAGAATCATTTGTTTAAACAACCAACGACACGTAAAATTCATTGTTCGTGATAGTGGCAGGCGTATTTCAATAATACAAATCGACAAAAAACCGGGCGATTGCTGATAAAACCGAATTGAAACGCCAAATTCGGTTGCGCGGAGAGCGACTTTCAAACGCTGCTGCCGCCATTTTCTCCACTGTTTGGATAAGGCAGCAGTGGTTTTTCTTACACAAAAATTGATGATTTTTCAGAAAAGCTTTGGTTTTTTGAGGAGTTCGATGATGATAGACACCTGGGTGCGAGATGTCGCTTATCTGTCGGCAGCAACTGATACGGCTTATCAGGGGGGCTGGCAGCACTGCCTTTTCGTATAGTCCTACCTCTCCTCTTTCTCGAGGAACAATTAGAATACGGGAGACTTCACGTGTCAGAAACCTAGAAAATTTATTATTATTATTATTTTTTGGCGTTGACCGGTCCCAGACATGGCAGCAGGGCCATTTTGTGTTCCCCTATGAATGAGACGACGAATTATATGTATGAACTTTGGGAGTCCTATTATGACAGGTTTAGTGTCGTGGGCTCCCCTACTATGGGGACGAGAGGTGGAATATGGTGGATATGTAATGAGAGGAAAGACCTCGGACTAGGGAATCTACAATTAAAAAAGATAGTTACCACTGTGGTAGCTCGATTAATTGACGATGGTTTTAAATCAAATTTGCAAACTGCAAGCGTGATTTGGACCATTAAGTACAAACTCGAGACTTCGACACAATTTTCGCAAGTACTTTGGAAAAAGCAAGAATATAAATACTCATCACTAGACCGAGTCTGAGTGTATCCACACTGAAAAAAGTTTTGCACGCGGGACTGAGGGGAAAGAACCGGAAACGCCAGTCTTCTTTGTGTATTGACTCTTGTGGTCAGTATACCTGACAGGTATCGATAAAGCCGGCACGTCTGTCGTTGCCCACGATTGAACAATGACCATAGCGCAAGTTAAATTGGCATTACTGTGCTGTACTTACCGTATATACCCCTGAATGACGTGGCTAAGAGGGTCGCACACATGCGTTCATATATCTGTATTTTCGATGTGCATTACAGATGAGCCGCTGTTCGTAGTAACTATAAAAACGAGGATGTACTATACACTTAAACACCGCACTTCAAGTACGTGTTCCTGAACAGTCGTCGACGAAAAAATGAGACTTTTCCAACTAAAGATAAGACGGCATCACACATTGTTGCTGGAGTGTTAATGGGAAAATTTTGTGGTATTTAAGGAGGTACGGTGATTGGAGCGACTTAAAGATAAAAGTCTGATTTTTTTATAGCATTGTCGAGACCTTCGTCCATCCGTATGCAGAGTTTCCACGAGATTTACCGTACAGTTTCCGAGATATTAATTATCAAAGTTGGTGAATTAATCACACGTAGACGACAAAATGTGCCTGTCCTCTCATATCTTGATTTTTTAATACTGTTTGGAGCCAAGACACACGTAAAAAAAACTGACGGTTGCGTTTGTTGAATTTTTGTGATCAATAAGGCAGCTGGAATTGGAACTCTCACCGCACTAATAAGCATAAATTCAGAAATAATATCAAGAAAAACCGAAATATTCGCAGAGCGAGAATTTTCGTGACGTAGCAGCAGCCATCTTGCTCGAGGTGTGGCAACGTCGGATACCCGCGCAAATTTGAATCGCCTATTGGATAATTTCATCGCGAATTAAAAATATGAATGTGCGAAGCCGTACATTTTCTATAGATTTTGAAGGGCCTTTCGTCGATAATTACTTCAGGTCCTTTTATGTATAGCTAACCTCAATTTTTATGCCGACATGTATACAACGGCATCTATAGTGTATGCGACATGTATACTCAGCATGAAAGTACGATCATATAAAGTAAACGTTCCTTTTTGTATCTGCAAATATTGTGGCAATTAGGAAAGGGCAAAATAATCTAATAATTTATGAAATATGTATATTCATCGTATTTATTAAATCATCGGTAAAGTGCCGTAGCATGCACTCAATGTACAGGAAAACTCTGCGGCGGAAGTAGCTCGCTTCTCTTTCAACGCTTCAAGTTTTGCTGCCAAGGCATCGATGAACTTTTTATTCGTAGTCACACAGATACCCTTATCAATCCCTAAATTTTGTCCGAGTAATAATCGAATACCAGTGATGCATGCATTGCGAAACGATTCTTGTAGGTGACCCAGTGTGATACCAGCTCGTGCAACTTTCGTTATCATACCCACATATAATTCCGACGATTTATTGCCGTTCACATCCTTTTGGACTTGAAGTACGTTCAAACACTTTCGAATGAATATTGTTTGAAGCGCCTTCTGTTCTTGTTTCAAAATGCAGCTCATGGTCACAGCGTTGTCGATTAAATTTTGATTCTAAACTCTAATCGTGTCATGATTGATCAGTTGCTCAAGAATCGTAACGTCAACTCTAGCATCATGAGCCCCGATTACTGCCTGCGACCCCAGCAGATCGTTGGCGAGCACTGCTCGTGAAAAACTTTATTTTTCCGCTTTCCGTTCTGTCATCTTACTTCTGAATAAGGGTGGCGTGTCCGTAAAGCCTCGAACTACAGAACTCAGTGCATCCATCATCTTGAGCTCTTGTACCAACCGTAGAAACATTGGAGCATCGAATTTGCAACCATTATGAGCTACCAGTATAATACTTTGCCCGATGGACTTTAAAAACCCGATGAGTTCGGTTAGCACATCTGGTAGGACATGAACAGAATTTATATACGATTTCACCGCTTCGTACTTCGAGTCCTGTCAGCGCCGAAACGACCTTTGGAATTCCGTGAGTAGGTACGATGAACGCATTGTAGCGGTTCTCTTCCACTTTAGCAAAAATTTGTATAATTTTATCGGTTCTTCGAAGGCCAGTCGTCTCGATATGAAATTATACAAGCTGCGTACCATCTTCTAGCACACCGTTTGTGGAAGGTTCCGCCGGCTCATCGAGAAAGTTTACGCCAATGTCGAATGCGCAATTGGATTCGTAGGTAATTCCTTCTTTATTTTCGGCTCGTGCAGTGGTCTTCGAACGATCTTTGAAAAGTTCTCGCCTTCGTCTTTTATATTGTACGGTCCTCGCATTCATAGCTCACAATGTTCTCACGCGATCTTTTTGTTGGCGATACAAGTTCGGTTTCTTTGCGAGCGGAGACAACGACAATTGTTTGTAAACTTTTTCGATGTAACTTGTACCCAGGTTTTTTGGTATATTGCGGCTGCAATTTGGAAATCGTTGGAGTTCGACCTTCCGTAATGCTTCACTTTGATAGTTTTATTGCAGCACGCCATATTTAGCGATTCGTTGGCCTGACTACAGCCATATGGCGATAATTTTTCGGCGTTATTAGCGAACTGAGTGAAGATGGTCGTGTGAGAGGCTCTGAGCTCTGCTCCAGAAAGAGCTTTATTACCGGGTAATCTTCGATGGCTATAATTTGCTGAATCTTCTTGGTACTTGCACCAATTGCCACATGTTCACCGAATGAAAGGGGCACGATGTTCAAGAGTGCTTCTCTCGTACCCTCTACCTTATTTTGTCGGAGCGCAGTATTAAAACAGTGCTTGAAGTAATCAACGACTGGAGTTGAAACTTTTGTCAAGCTGTACAGGTTTTTTGACAACTTGCCTGTAGCACGGTTGATGTCAGTCCATTTTTCGATCGGATGCACAGATTCCCTCCGTAATTTCGCGATCGTTGAGCAATCTTTATCACCGATTAATATCTCCAAACGCACATTTTCTGCAACGAAATTCTTGTTTTTCAAGAATATCTCCACCGTCATGTCAGGTTCCATCGCTGTCGAGCTCCCGAAAAAATTTAATCGGCAATCTTGGCTCTTCCTTGAATTTCCATGTAGACAAAGTTGGCAGAGCTTGTTCCTCGACGGATATGCAACGCACAGCTTATACCAGTGACCGAAAGCCGTTCCTTGAGCTGTATATTTCATATTCAATTCAACCTTATTAGTCAATTATACACATATTTACATTCTCAAAAATATAATAGATTTTCAACCCCGTTACGTACCTGTTGTGCTGTTATACGAACGGCCGGAGCCTTTTTTTGCCAGCCAGCGTCGTAGGAACAAGTCGATCCGACAGGTTCCTGTGAAGGAACTTCTTGGGGACTGAAAGATAAGGATACCATAAAAATGTCTTGAATAACCATTCGGTAATTCTTTAGATAAGTGACGTTTCCGAAAAATATCCGATTTCTGCGATAAAATATAATTTATTGGCTTATTCTTTCATTAACAAATTTTTTACGAGCAAAATATCGTTAAAAATAATTTTCAATATTTAAAAAAAGCTAATATAAGCGTCGAAATGTTAAAAAATGCCCTATTACGTCGAGTCCCTCTGCAAACTTCAAAATCGCATAACTTTTTATGGGGCGGGGGGGGGGGGGGGCGAATTTCATCTTCCCTCGACTGAAAATCATCATTTATAACCCAATAAATGAGAAAATAGCAAGCAATTAATTTTGGACTCATTTTTCGGAAAAGTCACTTGTCTAAAGAATTACAGACCATTCTTTGATACTTACAACTGCGTATAAGTAGAGCTCAGGAGTTGAGGCTTCAAATGCTCGTAGAAATCGATGATTTCGGCTGAATTTGAGGAATCAGGTCTAAACAGAAAGACGACAAAATAAAAATTATCGCGTGATGGCAATTATTTTCATTTAATTTTATGAAAAACATTCAACAACTATAAATGTTCAAAGTGGCAAAATTAAATTTATATGACTATCGACCATTTCATGGAGAAATAATAAGTTAAACTAATAGCAGTGCAAAAATAAAAATCGCTATTACACAACTATAAATTCAGCATTTGGGGGTCGTTCATTTATTACGTCATCGATTTTTTGCTGATTTTGACCCCCTCCCCCCGAAATAATCGTATCCTTCCTATCGTCCTAATCCAATTATCGTTACCGTCATCCGACGATCAGACCCGCCCTCCCCTATTTTAAGACGACGTAGTTTATGAACGTTTCCTTGTCAATACGATTCTACATTATTATTCTACATTAGATAAAAGAATTACTTTTTGTGTGCGATAGTCAAAGTCTTCTCAATCCTCAGTGCGTCGAGACAACTATCGTTCGCCACCTTCCCAATTGCAATCCCGATTTATCTTTCACATCGTTTTGGAACTTGCGAGTTGATTGATGGAATGTTCAATGCCGATCAAATTGTATTCAATTGATTTTCCCCAATGCCACTATCAACAATTGCTGTAATTATGTAATGTATGTTATACTAATATGCTTTAGATTTTATTCACATAATGCAGTGATGTGTTAAATTTTCGAGGTAAAAAAGCCATTCCCGCCAATTCAAATTAAATTATGGAAAATCACGACAAACAACTCTCGATAATGGTCCGCATAATACACCCAAACCAATGAGGGTCCACTTTGAAAATCGAAAAACCATTCCAAACAAACAACATTCCAGCCATATAATCCTCAGCGAACAAAAATCTTGGAAGTACATGCGAGCAATAGAATATCCTGTGTGTAACTTTTGGGCCCTAAACTTCTGCGAAGACAGTCAATTGTCTGTATCAAATAATTGGGTCCTGTGGAGAGAGCCTGCAAATGCCTGTGTAAAAAAATTGCGTCCTGCGGAGAGAGCCGAATGCCTGCGTCGAAGAATTGAGTCCTGTGGAGAGAGTCAAATGTCTGTGTAGAAGAATTAAATCCTGCGGAGAGGGCCTCTAGCTCCAGTGAACAGTGTTGTATCGACAAGAACGTTATGTGACTGTGCAATTTTGGATGCGTCAATTAATATTTTTGAATGTCGAGGTCTAAACTCTAGGTAATCGCATTAATTATATGCATTGTGGAGAATACTTACCGCTTGCTGTTTCACTATAAACATGGAAATTGCCGCGTCCAACTTTCTACTTTCGTCTTATTTGGACGCTCGTACGCGAATTATTGTGTCGCACTTCACGCATCTGACGAAAAAGATATTCGCTAGACCATGCTGAGACTCTTTCATGAGATGACGAGAGGAGACTGCAGGAAGACTAAAGGTAAGGAGTACGAACGCCCTGTCGTCGAATCGTCCGCAAAAGTAAGGACGAGAAGGGCGGCGCTGCTCTCCTACCGCACCGAAGTAAAGTCAGCAACAATCCTGTGCCGTACGATACGCTCCCTCATATGCAGCGATAATTTGATCAAATGAATTGTAAAGGCAGTGCCGTATGATATGCATAAAGCACCCTTTGCAGCTTCATATGGAGGGATCATTTCATCAAATTAGTTGTTCAACCAGTTGGTGAAGGCAATTTCTATATAAATACACAGGATTCTTATATATAGATTGTTTTGGAGAATACCGAAATACAGAAATTGATTCAGTTTTTTTGTTGCGGAACCAGTAACAAACAAAATTTATTTATAGACACAAGGAAATTCATAAGAAATTTGCATCCAGACAAAAAATTTACAGATTATCACCATATTTACACATTGTGACACGCTGTACAGATAAAAAATAATAACGAAATACAGATATTCATTCAATGTTTTTTTTCGTTTCGGAAGCAGTAAAAACATAGACACAAGAAAATTCATAAGAATTTTGAATTCAAACAAAAGATTTACAAATTATCACATATCATATTTGTACATTATGACACGCTGTACAGGTAAATCGATCTTACAGTTTTCATTTTTTTCTATTATCTTTCGTTTTAATTTTCTTTGCGTGATTATTTTCGTTGACGGATCGCGCTAGAAAATGTCCTCTCATGACGAGATAATAGTTTATCACTCTCTTCGTGAGCTTTTCATTGTGTGCTTGGCATCCCACGTACTCTAAATTTTTCATATCCGAAACGTTGTCGAGAGCTTGATGGAGAGTGTTGATTTTAACGATCGCTGCACTCCAAGTTTGTCTTGCGTTCGGGCACCTAAAGCAACAATTCAAACAATATTACAAGCTTTTATTTAATTTGACTTTCTATGAAAATGGCAAATTGATATTTCACCCACTCACTTCCCATTTTCACGCCTCGAAAATAAACATTTTGCTTATTTTCGAGACATGAGACCAAACGTGCAATATACGAAAAAAATCCATATATTGCTCTTTTTGTCTCATCGACGGGACACTTGCTCCATATCTCCCGTTTGAGATAATTTTTATTTCACTCTGTACGATAATGGTACGATAAAACGAAACCATTCTTTTTATGAATGTAAGTACTATTTTTCTTACATACGATTGATTGTTTTCGCCGTAGATCACTAAATATATTTTATACCGAGACAATGATTTTTTTTTACATCTAACACAATTCGTAAAATTCGTTACCCCGAACACGCTTTGTGCCATTACGAACGACGAGCGGGAATCATCGATGACACATGACGTCGGTTGTGTTCTTGTCGCTTAGTTCACTTCGGTGCGGTCATACACTAGCGACGCACGCCATGACAACACTAACTCCTAAAATCCACAGTTTCACGGACGCTTTTGAATCGGGCTAGCCATAGGCATTCGTACTCCTTATCTCTAGTCTTCCTGGGAGACTGGTAGGTCACAATTATTTCACCACATATTGTCAGCCGGTCTTCCTATTTCCACGATACGTCGTCCGTCGATTGGAAACGCCGGTGGAGTCGCATTGAGGTTAACTTCAACGCGACGCTTTTTACTTGCAATCGCAATGTTGTCTTTCCACTTTTTTATGTTTGCGCGACATAATCTGCCTTTGTGTCTAGACTGGACTTCATGTACAATCCCGTTACTCGTTTGAAAAACTTCTATAGTATTTTCATTCTCCATGTTTACCGGGTACAAAAAATAATAAGCCGGGCGCATGGGACCCATGACAGCTATAAAAAATGCGACCATGCCAAACGTCAACGATACTACTGAAGTCGAGTAATAGATTATTAATTTTTTTTTGCATATTATGAAAATAATCGGACGCTCGAAATACAATACTTAAAAGAGATTTCTCGAAAAATAGGCCATATACATATATCTAAAACGTGGTGGTATTGCGGCGCAAAATAGACTCTGAGTTTACTAGCATGGTCATCACCGTACCTCCTTAAAGTAGCTTCGGCGTTGGAGACGAACGAAAAAACGTCATGGAGATAATTTTGTGATATTTGAATAATTGAAGAAACGTATCTCTCGAATTGTAATTTAATTTGTTCGCAGTTTTGTAAGAGCGTGGAAATTCTCATGCATAATGTATTAGTTGAAAGCTTCTGCTAATGCTTATGAGGTAGCGGCTTCGAAATCGGCACTAATGGGGTCGGCACGTGAGCCTGAACGTCGCTTACCCTCCATTTACGTACGCAGGATCGCCCTAGTTACACAGTAAGCTCGTGGCTCGCTGACGTCATCCCATGAGCCATTTGAGGATGTTTATCGTAGTAAGCTTATGTGTATATATGTAGAACATAACCTTTGCAAGGCCGTCGATAGTTCCCCGTGCATTGCGCCCTTCAACTTAATGGAAGTGAATACACACGCAAATGGGTGGTTACATGTGCGTGGACAGCAAACTAGGAATCGTACAAAGTCACTGTAACAATAGCATGTATGTATGGTCGGCAAGGGTGAAACTTGCCTCAAGATCCAGACATAGTTTATATACCAAAACCGGGTTGATTGATGAATTATTTTATTCCACACGACGCCGCACCTCCTCCCTGCACGTATAGAAGCCCGAATATTCTGTGAATCATGGTTCGAGACCACATATATAAATACCGAAGTAACACTGTTATCGAATAAATATGTTTATACAATCGCATTCATGCCAGTAAAATCGTCTTAGGAAAATGAAAAAGTTAATCTTATTTTGTTGTACCGCCGTCCGAAAAACCAGCACAATATTTCGATTAGAAAAGCCTCATGAGCAAAGAATGATCATAAACAGCAATGAATGGACTTTATTTCACTTTTTTTGCGCGGAAAGCAAGGTGGAATATGCTTGCTGTTCTTGCTTTAAGGTTATTTATCTTTGTCAGCCTTCAACTTTTGGGTGAAATGTTTTCAACCGAAGGAAGATATAATATTCGAGAGTACAATTTATGGTTACAATTTAATTCGCACTGCATTTCTGGACCCTGAGAAATGCACTCTGCGGAGACGTGTTTCATAGAACAATGAAGAATTTTTTTTTTAGTAAAAGTAACAAATATCTCAAATATTAAATATGTGTACCGTAAATGATGGAAACGTCGTTCTTGTATGGCAAAAAAGATGTTTTTTTTTTTTTAAAGGAATCTTTGTTAGTATGACAGAAATGTGATCAATTTTGTTTCATTCAGGTGTGATATTTTTTTATTTTTAACTTTATATATATATATACACACGCTACTTACACAAATTAAGAGATATTAAAAAAAATCTAAAGTTTTGGGTGATTTTCAACAAGTGATTACTCGGAGAAAAATGGTCGTAGAGAAAATAAAAAAAAGATATTGTAGCTTCAATTGTCTAGTTTTCAGATCGGGACTGTGACATTTTTTAGTGTGGGCGGTTTTCAAGTATCCGAAATATCATCTGAAAACCAACGAAAAAAATGTTTTCCAAATTTTTGCTCGTCTATAATATAATCTGTGGACTTCAATTTTTTTGTATCATGCGACCATAATACTCTTTTACACAATTTAACCAGCTTTAATTTGACCTTTTAACGAATTGCGTACGATGATTTGGCGCGGAGTAATCGTTGATCAAAGCAAAAAAGTCCATTTTAACTTTGACAATCAATTACTCGGGACCTAATTATCCTACAGAAAATGAAAGTATGGTTTTGAAAACTGCAAAACATTCTCTATGACATGCAATTAGTGGCTGTTGATAAAAAAATTCGAAGTGATGATGTTGACTGGAAAAATTTGGAAATTTGCGAATTTAAGGATATTTGGAAAATTTGATATAACTTTGGATATAATGCATACGCGAAGGATATCGTCGGTAATTTTTTAACCTCGAAGTTTCCCCAAAAACCCTCAAAGTTGCAAAGCGCTGCGATGTTTTTTCTTCGTGCCCCGAAGGTTTTAATTTATCGTTTCTGGCAAAAATCACCGCAACAATCAATTTTTCGATTTTTATTCATTTTTTCAACATCAAAATGGTTTTTTTGAGCAATAGTGCGTAATTTTTGTATTCAAAGATATCAATTACCAAAAAATAAAAATAAAAAAAAATCGAAATAAAAAATAATTATTTTTTTATTCATGTATTAACAATAATCTCTTGTAAAAAAATTTCGTCGATTTTTTTTACCTGTCTAACCACCTTTGTTTTCAAGGTCAATTTGAAAATTCATTCAAGAACGTTGATATACCCCCCCTACGGTCGACTGATTCTCTTCACACAAATCTCGAACTTTTAATTTTTTTGCAGCTTCAATCGTTGAAATACACTTTCTGAACACACACAAAAAACAGTTTTTTTTTTAAATACCCTATAAATTTGATTTTTTTACATTTGAATTTCTTTGCCATTTGATGCCAAGGCGACACCTATCTGCCACAGATGTGGCTCGCATCGTTACCCTACTTCAAGAGGCCCGTACTCAAGTCGAAGTTTCTACTCGAATGGGGGTGAGCCAGTCGGTAATTAGTCGGGTTTATGCGCGATTCAATGAGACCCAAACCTACGATTGACGTCCAGATCAAGGTAGGCGACGAATCACTACCGTGCGCGACGATCTAGCTATCGTTCAATAATCTCGTCGAGAACCTACGGCGCATGCAGGTATGATCGCTGGTCAATTTTTCAATCATCGACAACGTCCTCCCTGACGACACATCTCTGCCTCAACGGTCCGAATTTGCTTACGTGAACAAGGACTTCGTGCTCGTCCCCCAAATCGTGTACCTATGCCCACAGCTAGACACCCTCGAGCCCGACTGAACTATGCGAATGAGCACCGTCATGGGGGTCGCAGACAGTGGAGCACTGTATTGTTTCCTGACGAATCCCGATTTTCACTTTATGGCAACGACAGAATCAAAAAATTCAAATTAGCGAAAAATTCAAATTTTTAGGGTAGTTTTGAAAAAAACTATTTTGTGTGTTTGTTGAGAAAGTGTATTTCAACGATTGAAGCTGCAAAAAATTTTAAAGTACGAGATTTGTGTGAAGAGAATCAGTCGACCGTAGGGGGGTACCATTGTCACGTCCTGAGGGGACGTGGGCATATACCTATCGTGGTTCCCTCTTTCTAGCCTACGCCTAGCGCACTAGCTCGGGATGAGGGTGTAAAAGGGAAAGGTGCATGCAAAGGTGGGTGTGGTGCAGTGACTCGATTGATAAATGAATTGATTTACGACAGTGACTTGACAATTTGGGGTTTATTATAATTAACCGATTTGGTTAATTCAATTAAATTAATAATACAAAAAAATATACATAAAATATTTCGCTTACATTGATGATGCGTCGTGGATACGCTAATCTGTTTATAGTCGTCGAGTTCGGGCCTCCGCAGGTAGGTCGGACCCCTCGGTTGCGCACGCTTGGTAACAATGATGTGTTCACGTCGACACAAGTTTTTAACACGTGATTATTTATCGCGAGACGAGGTTGGAATTAAGTTACAATTTACGCAAAACAAAACGATGTACACATTTAACGTAGACACTTAATAAAATTCTCGTAGTTCGCGTTATTATAAAATATAATTCGGAAGTTAAAGTTCGCGTTCGCTTTATGGAGACCATTTTTGTAATCGTTCCGGTGAACGTTGTTGCTTGATTTTTGTTCGTACGCGAGAGCTTGAAGGGAGACTTTAACTCAGCGAGTGATGATGGAACACTGACTTCAAGATTTTTCCATCCTAGCTTGTAGGATATTTTGGATGCTGGGATGGTGGGAGAAGAAGTTTCTCGAAAAGTGCATTTTCGTCATGCGTTAATTTTTTGATTGGTGGAAAGGATGTAGGAAACTTCCGAGTGAATATGATTGGTCGAGTAGAAAGGGGAAATATTTTTGGAGACTATGATTGGGTGTAGACTATGATTCGTGATCTCCATCTCGATTCTCGGAAACTAGTCCGCGTCTCGTTATCTGGAGCGTTGGAAAAATATAGGGAGGAAAAAGGGCCTTGGTCGCGTCGCCGCGCTTGCCTCAAGATAGGCATTGTTGACCCAGGTGTGAGGCGCATGGGAAATACCAACGTAGTTTTATTGCCGGGTCAACTTTTCAGCATGAAGTATTTTCTTTTGGAGAATGTATATTTTTGTAGAGTAAGGATTTCGATATTTTTGTGTGTCTTCGTGTGTTGTACGTTCTTATGGCTAAGGATTTTATCATCAACTGCGTTTGACGGTTGCGTGTACATATGGTCAAGACCGACTGTGCTCTCGTGTGGGAAATTATGCGACGGTCGCTTCTGATCGATATATTTCGTTTCGGCTGTGGTACGCCTAATTCTAAAGAAAATATAAGAACCCGTCGAAAAATGAGGATGTCGTTATCGTGTGTATTGGTTTTCGTAGTTTTCCACGATTTCCATGTGGAATCGGGTAAGCCCGCATTTTCGCCGGAGTTAAATAAAATAGGAGAGGAAAAAGAAATAGATAGCGCTTTTTCTCGCGACGTTACAACGTCAACTTTTCAAAATTTATTTTTGAATTGACATTGAAAACGAAGGTGGCTGGTCAATCGGGATCGTTGCGCACGGTAGTGATTCGTCGCCTACCTTGGCCTGGTCGACGATCGTAGGTTTGAGTCTGATTGAATCGCGCATAAAGCCGACTAATTATATACCGACTGGTTCACCCCCATTCGAGCAGAAACTTCGACCTGAGTACGGCCCTCTTGAAGTAAGGTAACGATGCGAGCCACATCTGTGGCAGATAGGTGTCGCCTTGGCATCAAATGGCAAAGAAATTCAAATTAAAAAAAAAAAAAAAATCAAATTTTTAGGGTAGTTTCGAAAAAACTGTTTTTGTGTTTATTAAGAAAGTGTATTTCAACGATTGAAGCTGCAAAAAATTAAAAGTTCGAGATTTGTGTGAAGATAATCAGTCGACCGTAGTATATACGTTTAAAAGTATATCAACTTTTTTAAATTAATTTTTAAACTGACATTGATAACAAAGGTGGTTAGACTGGTAAAAAAAATCGACCACATTGTTCTTGACAAGAGGAGTTTTTTCGTTAACACGTGAAAAAATGTATAAAAACCATTGTTTTTTCCGAAAAAAAATGTAAATAATTTTTCTTGGTAATTGATGTCTTTGAATAAAAAAATTCCGCATTATTGCTAAAAAAAACATTTGGAAGTTGAAAAATTGAATAAAAATCGAAAAATTGCTTGTTACAATGATTTTTGACAGAAACGATAAATTTAAACCTTCGGGGCACTGGCAAAAAAAATCGCAGCGCTTTGCAACTTTGAGGGTTTTTTGGGGACACTTCGAGGTTAAAAAATTACCGACGATATCCTTCGTTCATGCATTATATCCAAAGTTATACCAAATTTTCCAAATATCCTTGGATTCGAAAATTCTCAACTTTCTTTCAGTCAACATTATCACTTCGAATTTTTTTAAATTCAACAGCCACTAATTGCATGCCATAGAGAATTTTTTACAGTTTCCAAAACCCTACTTTCATTTTCTGTACGATAATTAGTTCCTGAGTAATTGATTGTCAAAGTTAAAACGGGCTTTTTTGCTTTAATCGACGATTACACGGCGCCAAATCATCGTACGAAGCTCATTAAAAGGTCAAATTAAAGCTGATTAAAGTCTCTAAAAGAGTTGTATGGTCGCATGATAACAAACAATTTTTGAAGTCCACAGACCATTTTAAAGACGAGTAAAAATTTGTAAAAAAATGTTTTGTTGGTTTTCGGATGATTACTTGAAAACCGCCCACGCAAAAAAAAAATAGAGTACAGATCTGAAAACTAGACACATGAAGCTACAATTTTCATTTCTTTAAATTTTCTGTACGACCATTTTTCTCCGAGTTATCCCTTGTTGAACATCACCCAACAATTTTGAGTTTTTTTAATATCCCTTAATTTGTGTGAGTAGTGTATATATACATACACATATGTCTTCGGCAACATGTTCGGACAGAGGAGACCGCATACGTAATATTAGAAATCTACGAGGATAACTTAACATTTTCTTACGTGCACGCCATGGAGTCTTGCCCTCAACTTACGAAATTTTCATGACGTTTATATACATTCACATATATATACAGTCAATAATGATAACAACACTAACGTCAGGAAAAAAATCGCAGGATGATCGTAATCGACATATTCGATCCGAGCTTATAGTACAAAATTAATCATACAGGAGTTCGAGGAAATTCGAGGAGACGTCGGACGTATCTACGATAATGACCCCATTTGCTTCCACCTATCGATTATAATCAAATGCAGTTCTCGATATTTTGCGACATTGTTGACCCAAATTTCGTTAGTTTAACAATCAATGGGAGCTTAAATATTCAATATTAATCCTAGGTCGGTACACCTATTTTTGGCATGCTAGGTCGTTATACTCATTGTCTGCGAGGCGACGATTTTGTTTCATTCATAACTTATAAATAAATGCGTATCTTTATTTCCAATTGTCGTGTGACTGAAATGCAAGATCCTGCTTCACAAGTATAAGAATAGTACAACACGAAGGCATTGTTGATGTAAAAGTTATAACATTCATACTAAGACGCAAAAGCCTTTGTCAACACCGGTTTAATTCGTTAAAAAAATTGTATTTCCGAATGGTCTAGCAGACCGATTTCGAACTTTTAATGTTTATGCTTTGCTTGTTCATGCATTACTGAACTGCTCTTTAGGTCACGTCGCCAGTAGCTTATCTAAAGTTTTCTTTTAATGCACGGTTGATAGTAGCTTAATGTACCAATGGTAGAAATACGGACCTACCCAATCCGCACCCGGCCACCAGACCAACATGTAACGCTGATAGTTGATAATAAATCCATAAATTTTAACTTCTTCAATACTAAACACGCATTCTAAGTGTTGAGGAAATTAAATAATTCGTAGACAAAGAAACGATGCAAGTGCAAATCCTGACTTTCGTGTGAGAATAGACTGCATTGTTAGAAACAAAAACAGATTTTGAGAAAATCTTGTCCCTGCTTCTATAGTTGGAGTTGTCTGATCGATTATGGACCGCTACTTCTGGAATTATTGAAGGAGATAACTGTGGCGCGTATATTTAAAGCAGGCTGGGTATTCGTCATATAAACGTAGAACATCGAAGAAACTAACAAGGAGACGGCACGACCGTGGGATCGGGGATTTGGCCGAATTTTTTTGTGGTGAAAGAGGACCCCTAGCACCTCACGTGGCTTAAATAGTAGGACGCACTACTCGGAAAATTCTGAGAAACATCGATTCAAAGTTTCTTAGGCGCCTTATGAGTTTAAAATGTCAGGCACTTGTCGAGCCGTCTAGACGGTTAGGGCTCGGTCTTTTGCGCCCTCGGTCTCGCGTTCGATTCCTCCTTCGAATCTTTTTTTTCGGCTTTTTCTCTGTTATCCCAACAATTATTCAAAACGTTTCTCATCCCTACATTATTTTTAAAATTTATTTTAGCTCAAGAACGTAAAGCTTTTCATTCACTGAAAAATATTCGTGCTCGTTGTTCTGTTTGGTTTTATGGCCTTGTAAGGGTCTTAAGAACATTAACGTGGAGTCCCCTTAGGACGCAGTAGCTTATTATGATAAGCTGTTGACGGAAAATAATTTAATTGCATCGACACCTTCGGAAGAAATATTTTACGACGCTGTTATTGGCCGGAGAACTTTATAATAATACATTGGAACTTTTGGGTGAAAAAAATCGTAATTGAAGAGGAATTAATTCACGCTCATGAGGATTGCGAAGAACTACAGTTCGAAGTACCCCAACTTGATTCTTCTCCAGACGAGTACGAACCGGAACCGAAAAAAAATAAAAGTGAAATGATTCCCTACAAAGTCAAAGTCGTGAAGCTTGCTAAAGCGCATCCCACGTGGTCTTTGGCGACATTGCAAAAAAAAGCAGCCGCTTGAAGAGAAAAGAATATCTTTCACAATGTGAGAATGATAGTAAAAGTGGTGGAACGAGATTGGATAAATTTGAGGCGATAGATTCGTGGACCTACGACCGTTTTGTAGAAACAAGACAGCAATATCAGCAAGTTACGACGAGAAATTTACAACAATGGGCATTGGCTGCTGCTGCACAATTCATCGATTTCAATTTCAAGGCGTCTGATCGATGGATCACGGCATTCAAACAGAAACACAAAATTTCTCAACGGAAAATCACGAAACTGGTTCCGAAAAAGAGGCGGCATCAATGGAGAAAACCCGGGCGTCTGCAGAGACCTTTCGTCGACAGACGTACCGCTTAATACCTCAATACCATGAGCATTATGTTATAAATACTGACCAAACAAGTAAATACAAGTTTTCTGCGTACAAAATGTTCTTACCGATGCAAAATGTATAAATCCAAAATTAATTATATAAAAAGTTTTCTATATACATATTCGAATATTTTTTACTATTAAAAATACTATTTTTTTTCTTCAGGATGTCAATATCAATCTGTTCTCAACAGGATACTCACTCAAAAAGGGAGTAAAACAGTTTTCGTCAAAAAGTCGGATTTGAATAAAGTGAAGCATTCGTACACCACACAATATTCCATAACATTATCCGGAAAACTGCTCCCACATGTCTTCGTATGTTTGCAAGAGGCGGCCGGTCATTTCGGACCGCGTATTCAAAAATTAGTAGATGGCTATGCCAATACATATACGAACATCATTGTAACATCATCGAAGTCCGGAAAACTAACAACAGCATTATACACGGATTTTCTCCAGAAATGTTAATAAACTTACGTCGGGGAGAATAAATGTTTACTTCTCATTGACTCTTGGGGGGGGGGGGGGGGGGGGCAAACAAATCCAGAGATGTATGATGAAATCTTCCAAGGTGACGAAAATATGTCAACTTGCTCTGTAAAAGTAATTCCTCCAAAATGCACTTCCTTGCTGCAACCTTGTGACATTTACTTTTACCGACAAGTTAAAAATTTCATGAAACGCTTGCAAAATTGCAGCGAATTGTTAGAGCAGAATCGTGAAATTAATTCCCGGGAAGATTGTATAAAAATCTATTCAATAATTCACCATCAATTATCGTCACCAATATTCCGAGACATGATTCAATACGCCTGGTTTGCCTCAAAATGATCAGTTACTAGAAACATTTTGATGTATGTTAATGGGACATGTTTTTGTACGGATGTATTGGAAACTCCCTGCGATTGTAAAAAATCCGCTTTTATATGTTGCGAAAGATGTCGCAAAAATTATTGCTTTGTTTGTTTCTACGATAATTACCACTGCGGTTTTTGTTTATAATTATTATAAGAATAAAAATTGAATTTTTCCTAATCGACTTTGTTATTCTCTTCAAAAACCCAATGTTCCTCCTCATATACTTTACAACGAAAAATAAAAAACCCACCGTTATGAATTGTTTGATTGGAAAAAATGTAAATAAATTTAAAAAAAAAAACAATGTAGGGATGAGAAACGTTTCGAATAATTGTTGGGATAACAAAAAACAAAAGAAAAAGAAAAAAATAATATCCGAAGGAGGAATCGAACGCGAGACCTTCGGCGCCAAAGACCGAGCCCTAAACGTCTAGACTAGACGGCGGCTCGACAAGTGTCTGACACTTTAAACTCATAAGGGGTGTAAGAAACTTTGAATCGATTTTTCTTGGAATTTTCCGAGTAGTGCATCCTGCTACTTTAACCACGTGAGGTGCTAGGGGTCCTCTTTCACCACAAAAAAATTCGGCCAAATCCCCGATCCGACGATCGTGCCGTCTCCTTGTAAATAATAGTTGCCCCCGTAGTACATCGAGGAAGCTAAATGATTGCACGTAAATACACGCATAATACTCGCGTATAGCCATATTTTGCGATGAACCAGATTCAGGCTTGGTACGACAACACACCATTGTGTCACGGTCACAGTATTCTTGGCCTCCACAGGGTTCTCACTGAATACCTCACTGTAACTTCCTTCGCCTCACGCTAAAACATCTGTCTCAGTCATTAATTGATTCTTCATAGGACGACTTGGTTTTCTAAAAGTTTAGAGCTTGAGGTACTTCAGAATCGAGTTAAAAATACTCAACTAGTATGAGTGACGTTATGGTATCATTGCTCAGTGTCGAATTATTTTCATTCCAGTAAGCGACAGTAGAATAAAAAAGGACCATATGTCAATGCTGTACACAAATATTTTGGATTTGCAATTGTACATGCAACATTAAATTAAGCGTTTTTAAAAGTGGAGAGATTTGATGGTAAATTGTAGTACATACGAAACATAATATGTATCTTACAGAAGATATCTTCATATCGTATGAACGTGTGTGTAGATGTCACCTTTTGTACGACTTCGAGTCACGAACAACAGCAATGGGATCACAAATCAAGCTTTTCGAACCCTTTTCTTTTAAATGGGCCTCTTTTAGCACCCATGTAACTGAAAAAACGCTTTCCCGCTACTGCTTTCCGAATTTGTCGGATGGGAACCGTGTTCACATCAGCTTCAATCGGCTCAGATTTTCTCTCTCTCTCTCTCTCTCTCTCTCTCTCTCTCTCTCTCTCTCTCTCGCTCGCTCTCTCTCTCTCTTCATACGGAACACGTCGGGATTAAATGTTAATCATCATAGTGCAGGGCTTATGCTACTGTCAATCGCTGGAACGACTCCTCGAGGTAGTTCTGTAGTTTTGGTAAAATCTTAGGAATTGGCTGAAGTCTAAGTATGGTGTAGATATGACCTTCATGGACTGATGCCCAACAATTCAATTCGATTCACCGTTTACTTCATGAGATAATTGCAATTGAATATGGGTATTTTTGTACGCGATCCCTATACCTAACACGTAAACCGATAGGAGTTTGCTCGCATTTCTCGATGTAGGTTGTAAACGGATCTTAGGATTAAAAAAAACACGTGTACGCAGTACTCTGACCGTCTAGTTTTGACCGTTTAGTTTCGGAGATATCGACTTATGAAAAGTGGTAATTTTATTCCACACCGAACTCGGGCATAACCATCTGTAACGGGATGGCAACAGTGTACGCTGCAGCCAGCTGATCGGCGCGTGGTCTGGGAACTCGAAGATGTTTTTTCCCCGAGTTCTAGTAATTCTGATACGGATGTGAAATACATTTATTCTGCACACAAATTTCATTTGTTTTATTTATGCATGTATTTGTCTTTGTTACAGCGAATACAATTTAAACTTTCGGCAAGATGTTGTAAATCCACGATCCGACGTCCTTCGACCGCGAGTTTTTGTTGCTGCTCGTTGAAATTATAGTGATTCTCATCGCGTTTAGCCGAATTTGCTTGACACATGGCTGCCACAGCTTTCAGTCTTTTAGCAAGCGCCTTTTTTCTTGTAAACTTTCCTTTGTATCGCATTTGGGTTCTTTTCCACTTTTTTTGAATTTATATAAAATATTTCGCGAAAGACGGATCGTAGGAAGCTCAACGCTATGACTGCAGGAAAATCGCGCTGTTGCCACGATTACAGCGCCGCTCTCTGTGCGAGTATGAGACCTATCTATACATGAGGTGCGAATGTGTGGGACATATAGAGGGTAACAGCTCCGTCAAAAATTTACAACCAATAGCATCGTATAGTCGTTGGATGTAACTATACGCTTCAACCGAAATGTTTGTCTCATACGTGTACCTACAGAACTACCTTAACTTTTTATCATAATCTCTTGGGTAGCCAGTCACGATAGAAAAGGCGACGCTCTTTGTACGGATTATCTTACTTTATTCTTACCATTCATTGTCATGACGTTGATCCTTATTTATGTTGTATTGCGGAAAAATGATGTTCCTTCGTTTGAGCTGTGGAAGATTTTACATGATATCAACAGGTAATTTTGGAAAGCTAGTTAATCCATATGCATCGTACATTCTATTTCATATTCTCTGAAATGTCGTTCTATCTGGGGTATTCAGGACGTAGTTTTTAGACTCTAAATAAATTCGATATGGAATTACGCTATCGAACGATGTATGTATACATTTAAATAAACAGTATACCGAGTGTCCCATTTATATTAAAATATTGCAACGACTCGGAAATTAAGTTTAAAACGTCCCTCAAACGGGGGTGGAACGGAACCTCAGTGATTTTAAGGTCAAGTTATTTTTCTATTTGATTACGTATTACCCTTCGTAATTGAATACTTCCCTATTACTTAATTTCCGCACTTCCCTAACTAACCTAACTTCCATTGCATCCACAGCTGTCTTAATGTAGAACGAGCGCGCGCTCCTGATTTCTATACATTTTCTTCAAGTTTTAACCAGACATTGTTCATATCATTACGCATGTTTGAGTGAAATTTTAGAACAGTCGACCATTTAAATTGGGAGATAACGGGTTTTAAAATGGCAACTCTGAACACTGCAGGGTGCAATGACCGAAATTCGTGTCCCATAATTCGTCTTACCATTATATTGTGCTTATGAGTTTTGGAGAAAGGAATTGTTTAGATAGCAAACTAGTTAACAGCAAACAGTTCTGCTGCAAACGTTCAGTAAAGACAGAATAATTCTCCGTAAAAAATATGAATCCCCTATAACAAGAAGAAATATGGCAACACAACAGAACAGTTCAATATTTCGAGACAAAAAAGAAACAATCGTGTTCCTAAAGTTAACTACTTTTATTATAAAAAAATATTTGCGTTATAAATATTAATATTTTATATTGTTTATGTTATCTTCATTAACAATTAAAAGTGTTGGTTGATTTATAACTAATTAAAAAGTTTATTCGATTAAAAATTACTTCCAAATAAAAATTTGTGTTGCAGTATTATTTAATATATGCTGCGCTTCTACCTTAAGGTTGTATGAGCGCGCAATGTTGTTTTCTATAGATTTTGTTCAAATTTTAACCAGACATTGTTCATATTATTATGCATGTTCGAGCGAAATTTCAGAACAGTTGACTATTTAGATTGGGAGATAATGGGTTTTTAAATTGGAACTTTTAACACTGACTTATATGTCGAGGTAGTGTCTTGAGTGGAAAAAACTTCAAGTGGATACTGCGCCATGATCTAGCCAACACTAAGTAATTGCGGCTATGTTCTGCTCGGGTAGTTACGACCCCGTATATTGTGATTACAGATGTCGCTGCGCCATGAAAAAATACCACCTAGTGACTACGTCATACCTGACTGTTCAATGAAAGTTACCAATGAAAAAGTGAGGATCGACACGGAAAACTGTGTGATGGATTTATTTCGTTCTGGTTGTTGATGCCAGTATAACAATAAACATAACTTCCTACATTTCGAAAAGGTTAGTTTTGTATGTGCAACATATTTCGTCGAATTCGGTCATTCACGTCGGAAAGATTAGTTTTGTACGTTTTACATATTTTGATTATATTTCGTTGTCTCATCCTCTAGATCATTCGTGTAAGTAATGTCGTTACTGCTAGAATATTCACAGTCCATTCAACGAAAGGTAACCACGTGGCGCCTTCCGCTCTACCTCATCAGGCCCTGTCTGTCGCGCTCAAATGCCATTACCTTTTTCTGTGCGAATGAGTTCACACGTCCGTAAACGATTAGCAATCATCCGGTGATATCACCATGCAATTCCCCAAGAGGAGCAATAGAAGAAGGAAAAGGAGTTGCATTGGGAGTTCGTCCGATCTATTGGAGAACATAGTGGCGTTGGTAAAACGCAAGCTGTCGTCCCGCAGACCACGATCCTCGTCCAGAGATCGACTCTATATGTCTCGACAAGAGCGTTATAGCCGAAAGTCATCTCGTGATTACAACAGACGTTCCTCACGGGAAAACCATCGTGATCACTTGAAGACTGATAGACCCCCAACAGGGAAGGGTTATAATCAGCGTGATACATCTTACGAAAGTCATATTTAAAGCCGCTCGAGATCTCGTGACAGAAACTTATATCGTCGACGTAGTTTCAGCCGCACGTCGATAGATGAATCTCTAACGAGCGAGCGCAACAAGCATTCACGTTATCGACCGCGCTCTCGTAAATTCCCATCCGACACGGACAGGCAAAAAATCGGCCCCAAAGGACAATAAAGAGTGTTACCTCGAGACAACAGCAAAAATCAACCGCCCCACACGCGAATCACTGGGTGACGATCCAACCAAAGACGATACATGGGAGAAAAGCGATCGTCAAGAAATATCCAGCGGGCGGAAATTGTACCTTCATGGAGGCATCACTAATGAACCCCGAGATAAAATCGGCTTTAAGCTCGTCGGCCACCAAGTCAGATTATTTTTAGTTTCTTTTTCAAAACCAACTCGGTGCAGTGATCAGCGCTGTAGGTTCCGCATCGACGGAGCTCGTCAAAATAAAAAATAAGGCGGCCGATAAAGAAACAACCTCCCTTCTAATCTCTATGATAGGCAACACGGAAAATGTTATGGTCGACCTCCATTACGAAATGTCAATGGCCAGAAGATATGCTATCATGCCCGGATTGAACCCGTTCGTCAAAACTATTCGGGGTACAGTTAACAGAAAAATGAAATCTGCCCAATCGGTAGAGAAAACGAAAAAGACTCTTTGTTCGAAACCTCTTTAAAAAAATCCAGAATGAAAACAGTCTACTTCATCTGGTCGGATATGAGAAAAAACAATTCATCGTCGGGAAACTGGAAGGCTCTCCCCGGAACGAACTTAAAAAAAAACAACCATCAGCAGGGAGAGCAATGATCGAGATACTTGGAGCGGACACGCCAGGAGAAACGCTAGGGCTAATAATGCTTGCTGGAAGCCTCAACAAAAGTTCCGATGCATGGCTATCTATACCATTAGATCACGACATAATCCAAACGGTTTCAGGATATAAAATTCCCTTCGCATCTCGGGTATTCTAAGATCAAATTCCAGTCGAGTCAGTTCTTTCTTGTGAGGAAAAAATGTCGCTAAAAATGTTATTGCTGAACTAGTCGGCAGAAGAGTAGTTCGATTTGCGAGCCCATCACAAATTAATTTCTGTTACTGTACTTCACGGTGGACAAACTAAACGGGAATAAACTATTTGTTCTGACTCTTCGAAATCAACAAGTGAATACTCGCTCTTCACTTCAAAATAGAGAACATGGAAGTCGTGTCATAATTACTCTTCCACCAATGTTTGATGGCAACAATAGATTTAGTAGACTTGTATTTTCTGATTCCCATAGCGAAAAAATTAGGTTTTTTTAATTAGGTTTCTTACCCAACCTGAAAAAATGCAAATTCAATCCGTCTAGACAATGCGAAATTTTAGGCTTTGTTCTGGATAGCGTGGTTTCTTGCATAAAACTAGCAGTAGAACGGAACAAAATGTTCTTGAAATGGTTTAAATATACCACCATAAGAAAAAATGCAAGATGCGAGAATTCGCTGGTTTTATTGGGAAACTAGTGGCCGCGTGTCCTACGATTGAATATGGCCAGGCACACGTTAAGCGTCTAGAGCGTGAACATTTTTTGGGGTTAATTCATAATAACGATAATTACGAAAAAATTATGAGCATATCTTCAAACGGTAAGACAGGCATCGAATTGTGGATATATTAAAGTCTAAACGCTTCGTGTTTCATCCGCGAATCGGGCTGCAGCTTGGAATTGTTAACCGACGCATCCATTACCGGTTGGGGCGCTTTTTGTAACGGAAAAAGGGCATGATCGGTGTAAATTTAAGCACGAAGATGGGCACATAAACTTCCTTGAACTACCACCAGTGGATAATGACCTTAAGTGCTTTGCAAAATATATGCGATCATGTGAAATTTTCTTGAGAGTCGACAATACGACTGCAGTTGCGTATATTAACAGATTTGAGAGTGTTCAATTTCCAAAACTGGCAACTCTCAGTAAAGAAACCTAGCAATGGTGCGAGCCTCGTGATCTCCGGCTATTCGCGTCATACATTAAGTCAAAAGATAATACACAGGCCGACCGCGAGTCGCCAATTCTTCCCAACGACACCGAGGGGGAATTAGCCGATTGGGCCTTTAAAAGAATCGAAAAAGCGTTGTCAAAAGCGTGTCATGGCATATTGACCCCGAATAATCACCGTAGACGCATTCACCATATATCTTGGTCTGAACAACATAGGCATAGAAGTCTTTCCACCCTTTCCAGTAAATACTGCGTGTTTTACGGAAAATCATCAACGATAACGCAGAGGGCGCATTAGTTGTCCCGTACTGAGCAACCCAAAGCTAGTTTATGTTATTTAACCAATTATTAGTATCCAAGCCAATCTTATTTAAACCTCACGAATAACTGCTATCGGAACCTTACAGCAAACCTCATTCACTATCTGAGACGTTGACACTGGTTACAGCGCCGTTATCGGCAAAGCATTCCGCATCAGAGATGTTCCAGAATGATGATCCAGAAAGGCACAACCAATAATTCTCGCGTCGTTGTCCGACCGCACTTGAAAACAATATGATGTAACCTAAAAACTGTGATGGGAGTTTTGTCAAGAAAAAGAAGTGTCGCCGCATCAAGCTTCGGAATAGCAAGTGCTCGATTTTTTTCGAATACGATTCAGAAAGACTAACATAAGTCATACAGCACGATGAATTGCTATCGCTCGGCGTTATCGCTCATCTTCGTTAAAGAAATCGGTATTGATGAGCGTGAGAAAAGATTCTTCAAGGGTTTCAAGAAGCCCCAAAAGATAAAATACGCAGCTACATGGGATCCTCAATGTGTTCTCGTTTATTTGCAAAACTTCGGCACAAATAAACAAATACCGCTTGCAAAATCAACTCTCAAGCTCGTGACGCTTCTTCTTATGGTGATAATCGCCCGGGTGGTTCAGTCACTTTCACTGATTTGAGTTGAAAATATCTGACTCGTAAATAATGTAGTACAAATTCATATAAGGGATCGCCGGAAAACATCGGGTCTTAATCGCAATCAAGCACTTATCGTATTCTTAATCGTATTCTTTCTTAACAAACACCCACAACTGTGTGTAGCTTTTACAGTTTTGGTTTATATCGAGAGAACAAAAGTATCCGTTAGGAAGAAGAAAAATTTCTGTTCCTTACGTACAACAAATCGTTTCTACGGCTCCCTCGCGGACTATTAAGCGATGGATTCGGGAAACTATAAATAAACGCACAGTTGCTACTACACTTTTTACCGCGTGTAGTACTGACATGCTGCAACATCCAAAGCTTTAAGAAAAGGGGTCGATATCGAGCTAATTCGTCGATCCGCTCGATGGACTCAAAACTTCGATGTTTTCGTTAAATATTCTAACCAACCTGTAATTCAATCACAAGATTTTGCGTCAGCAATTTTCAACAAGTCAGTACGAGCAGTGTGCGGCCGTGTTGATAAATACGTGTTGTTGAGGAATCGGCTTCGATTCGGCCAACGAAAGTTTCCAAGGTCGTGATGGAAAAAAGTGTTTCTATTACGTTTCGATCCTTGATTCGCCCTTGATTTTTCTCTCGAACTCTCAGAGTCTTCACTATTCGCCAGAGTAGTGAAGTCTGTGAAGTAGTGAAGTAGTGTAGAAAAGAGAAAATTTCTCGTTTTCTTCCTTGTACTTGCGAAGATATAGTTATTTTTATTTAAAAAAATCTAAGATTTCAATTGACAATAGAAATCGCCAAAAAACGATAAATTCTTCAATCAATTGGAAATAAAGGGTCCGAATCGATCCTCCGATTCACCTTCATGAGACAGTATTGGACCAACATAAATACTGTCTATTCTAATCATCTTCCAAGCACAAACAAAAAAAACTGGAAATATCAACAATATTCAGAACAAATAAAATTCTGAAAAGGATCCGAATCAAGGATCGAAACGTAACAGAAAAACTTTTTCCCATCACGACGTTGGAAACTTTCATTGGCCGAATCGAAGCCGATTCCTCAACAATACGAATTTTCAACAAGGCCGTTTGAAGAAAAAAGAGTAATAGTTCATAACAGAAGATATGCATTAATCTACAACTTTGAATTTGGAGTTTCTAAGTTAATCAATAAATAAGACGTTAAGTTCGTAACCTTCTTTAAATATCTACACGTATGATCTAAAGGATGAGACCCCGAAATATAATACTACAATTGAACAAACTAACCTTAAGTGGAGTTCGATCTGAATTGCACGAGCCATCTCATCCGGGTAGATCAGTCCCACTCGGATAACCCATAGCCTTGTTGCGAGCTGGATTCTTCAAAAGTAATGGCGTTTGAGGAGGTTCGGTGATTGGAGCGAGTCCAACATAAAAGCCCGATTTTTTTATAGCATTATCGAGACCGTCGTCCATGCGTATGCGGAGTTTCCCCGAGATTTACCGTACAGTTTCCGAGTTTTTAATTGTTAAAGTTGGTGAATTAGTCACACGTAGACGACAAAATGTGCCTGTTTTCTCATATATCGATATTTTACGCTCCTTGGAGCCAAGACACAGTTAAAAAAACTGACGGTTGGGTTTGTTGAATCTTTGTGATCAATAAGGCACTTTGAATTGGAAAGGTCACCGCAGAAGTGAGCAATAAATTTAGAAATAAAGTCGCGAAGACTTCTCGTGACGTAATAGCAGCCATCTTGCTCGAGGTGTGCCAACGGCCGATACCCGCGCAAATTTAATTTGTCTACCGGATATTTTCAAAGCGAATTAAAACTATGATTGTGCGAAGCCGTATATTTTTTAATGGATTATAAAGGGCCCTTCGTCGATATTTACTTAAAGTTAGTTTATGTATTGTGACGTGGCAAATTTGCGCACGTCACAAAGTAAGGCTGGGCAGGGTGAGACGACATTTTCTGCCGGTGAAAACCCCTCTCTGCGGTCCAACAGCACGCTCCGTTAATCGCGCTACTCTTCTATATATTAATTTATGTTATTTCGACCCCAAAACTTTCCATGTACGACCGTGAGCGAACGAAGACGTCTGAAGACGTATCGAGGGAAAAGAGCGGGAATAGTCATGGCGAGTAAATGGCGAAGCAGATCGAACGTCGGACATGTAGTGGTCCATCCTCCAGATCGACCTTCCGGCGACGGGTTGCCGGCTCGAAGTCTCACTCCAAACCGACATACTCACGGTAACGACCCCGTGTATCGCCTCGGAGGTACAACAAAAGCAATTGGAGACCCACGCAAGATAGCCTTACCACCTGGCGAGCGCCACCTGTACCACCTCCGTTAGCGTCGCGATTTCAAATTAATCGGCGTTAACCGCGATCGAGAAGGCTTAGGGACACCCGTGAGTAGGTGAGGGGTGGGGGCCGGAGCCCGCGTCCGTGAAGGCAATCCAAAAACTCGGAGAGGACTCTGTTCTCACCCGTCATCGAGGGAAGGTGACATCTGCCCTGCCACGCCAAAGCCTGACGAGAAAACGACGCTACCTACTTCAACGGACGAATCTGAGGGAATCCCGGACGTCGTTTCGCAGAGAAAACCGGTAGGACGGTCGCATCGCTGGTTTCGTTTCAAGAGTGTGGGGAATATTGGACTAGGGGAATATTTTGATTATTCGAACCTTGTGCGAGTAGAGCGATACCGTTGCGGCGGAAATCGTAGTAGAGTGGGTTAGAAAAAGAAAAAAAATATAATAACAATAAAAATTACCACGCCAGAAGATCGTGCGGCGTTCCTTTCGATAGTCCGGGAAAATAGTATTAACCGCCGCGAGGGGTTTATCGTATATATACTTGAGACAGAGCCCCGATTCTTTTTTGTTGGTTGTGAATGTTGCATGCAAGAACGGGTGGATGAACTTTTAATTATATTAAGAAGGAAAATTGGCCCTAGAGTGTCGGATGAGTGAGAGCGAGGTAGCGAACCCCCTTAAGGGAAAACACCACTGTGACGGCTTCAAAAAATCGATTTTTTGAAAACCACCTAGAAAAATCTAAAATACATTTAAGATTAAGATGCCGTTGGACCCAGGTCGAAAAAATAATTATTTTCGGAGATATTGAATATTTTGTGGAGCGGTGCAGCGCTCCGTGACGCTCGGGGTCCCACGCAGTTGCGCGCCTCAGGGTCGGCAGGTAAACCGGGCCATTCCCAGGTCCTGCGGGTCTTTCCCAGGTATTCTTTTGTCTCCCTTCACAAAAACCGGCTATTGTTATAAATATAGTTTCGAAAAAAAGTCATAGGTGGCGATAATTGAAAAATTTTCAAGGCAGGTAGAGGGATAGCGTCATAGCGTCAGTTTGCGAATAGAAGCGACGCTACTCGTGTCTAAACGCTCCGAATCGTTTCGTTTATAAAAATTGAATGCTCAGAATTATTCTTTGCACATCGAAATGGATAATCCGAAAGTGTACGCGGGGAAAAAGGGAACAAAACGGAGCTATGTGACGAGGAGTCGAACGAAAATTTCGAATCGAAAACCTCCGAACCGTTATAGCTCCGAAAATAGTTCTGCAGAGTATGTGAGCACGTCGGCGAAAAAGTTAAAATCGTCGGACGATTTAGAGGTCGGTGTTACTAACGATTTCGGTTATCGTATAGTACACCTCGTCAATGCATTGAACATTATATCGACGTTAGTGAAGTGCAAAGTGTGTGATCGCGATATAAAGTTTACTGAAAAAAGTTTGCTCGGACTCGGATTCAAAATCGAGGTCGATTACGGCCTTTGTGAAAAAGTGCAAATCAATTCGTGTCCTATGATTGTCAATGCATACGAAATAAATCGTCGGATCGTATTCAGTATGCGTCTTCTTGGCGTCGGTTTGAATGGCCTGGTGAAGTTTTGTGCATTTATGGACCTACCGCGCCCCATATTTCAGTCTTTCTACGATCGCATCTTAAATTCGATTTCGATTGTCACTAAAGCTGTGAGCACAGTGAGCAAACAAAAGACTGCACTTGAGGAGGAGACAATTTCATTGGAAAATGGGGTGGAGGACGAAATTATCGTTTCAGGCGACGATGAGTGCCAGGCGAACCATAGCGGCTCCTCCGGAAAAATGGAAGTTGACTCAGCTGTCGAAATGTTTCACTGGTCTGAAGAGCTCTGTGGCATAAAATATAAATATTATATTGGTGACGGCGATTCTAAAACGTTTCTGGGCATATCGAATAGCGATCCATACGACGGTTTCGAGATAAAAAAAAGAGTGCATCGATCATATCCAAAAACGTATGGGGACGCGCCTCCGCGAAATCGTGAAAAAACAAAAAGGATTATCTGGCAGAGAAAAGCTCACCGGAAAATTGATTGACGAGTTGAGCACATATTACGGCTTGGCTATTCGGAGGAACAGCGATGATGTTGAAAAAATGAGGAAGGCAATTTGGGCAACTATCAAACATAAAATATCCACAGATAGTGAGCCACAACATGACGATTGCCCAGAGTAGCAGTGGAGTTCGTGGCAGCGAGCGGTCGCAAGCGGTAATATTTCTGAATATCGCCATAAGCCGCCTCTTCCCGAGGAAGTATTGGAGGCAATTACGCCAGTCTTCGAAAATTTGAGCAGAGACGATTTGCTGCAGCGTTGTTTGGGCAGATTCACACAAAACAACAACGAAAGCTACAACAAATCAGTTTGGGCCCAAATTGTTTCAATTTTTGTGTTGAAACCGACGCAGCGCGGAACGAGCTGGCGGAGCGCTCGCTCACAGACGCTGCAAATGAGGCAAGAAGAGCCTCTACAAGTTCGAGAAAAGATGCTAGGGACAATGATTTGCTTCTTGAAGGCCAGCTATATGGTGCCGGCATCGCTGATTAAAGGTAAACATTTTTTTTCCAATTTATCGCATAAATTAACAAACCTGAAACTTTGAACGCGTTTTTCTCAAAACCACTTTTTTGAGTGCGGCACGCAGCAGAACTCGAGCAATTTTTATCCGATCGATTTCAAATTTGGACTGCATCAATAAAACTAGATTATCTAAAGAAGTACATAGGATTCTTTCTATATCTCAATAATAAAAAAAGTTATAGCCTATTTTCGACGAGATATTTTGCTCGAAAATCTTCCTTTAATTTCAAAAGCGTGCCAATTTTTTAAAAATCAATATTTCTTCAAATCCCTGTGTACTTCTCTTCAAAATATCATATTATTAACGAAAACACTCGGTATTTTTTTTCAGATCGACTTTGAAGAGAGTTCTGCTGCGTGCCGCGAACCACTGCAGAGGCAACAGTACCTGACGCGGGAGCTTCCCCAGCGTCACCATGGGGCGTGAAAAATTTGAAATTTGTTTTTTATGTATCTTCAATAAACAACGAACAAAACAAAAAAAAAAATTCGAATATCTCTTTTTTTTCCCACAAAAAAAAATTCTTGAAAAATGGCAAAAAAAAACAGGGGGTCACAGTGGTGTTCTGCCTTAAGAGTCCCTAGCTATCGAAACCACACCTCGCCCTTCCCTACCGTACTTTGCAGCCTGATCGGCCGGGCACTGCCGTGACTATCTGGTAGACATAGTCTTCGTGTTTTTATTTATTTAGTTTTGCCAGCGTATCCGAACAAGTTACTAGTAAGATATTAATGTTGAGGATAAAACTATTGCCTAAACGAAAAGATCATGTCATATAAATTAAGGCGGGATATACATTTAGACAGGAAAAAAATAAGAAATATTGAGAGATTTTTTCAACTAAGAAATAATTATTCTACAATGATCAAACTTTAGGTATACCTTAATAGTATATTTAGATATACAAAACAATTTTTTAAAATTAACTCATCATTAAAATGCAGCTGTGGCAGAGTGTTACAGCAAGGTCGCCGCGGGAGTTGCGAATCGACGTGCAGTCTAGCTTCCCGTAAACTTTGATTTGCAAAAAAATTCAAACATTTTTTTAGTGAGAACACGTATATTTACTGTATGACGGTAATTGAAATGAAGAAAAAACAAATTTCAGAAAATGACAAGCGTTTACACGTAAAATGTGGATTAAAAAAGTAGTTTCTTTTTTTAAATTTTTCAAAAACCATTCTTGTCAAGTAGAAGGTACCAATTTTATCAATATTTCTACCGAGTTCAAAAAGGAAATTATAATGATTTAAGTTGAATGGTTAATTGTTGAGAATTCGGCTTCGGTCCGGCCAATGAAGGTTTTCCAAGGTTAGCGATGGAAATTTTAGAACTGACATATTTTTTTTTGAAGTGGCATCCAAAAACTAAGCTCAATCTACAATTCTATAATATAACTATCAATATATTTTACAATATTTTACCTCACATAGCAGTTTTAAAAATTATTGACACTATAAACTAATTAATATATTGACATGATAAGCTAATTTTAAAGACATTATAAACTAATTATAAATACCCCTAACTTGACGCACCTATTTTATTTTCCTTGACACGTCACTGCTCCTTTTCACCCGATTCGTAGTACAGAGACTCTAATAGGCTTCATGAAATTAATACACCACTCAGTTTCTCTCGAACTTTCGTTGACCATACAACTCAACATGTAACAAAAAATTGTAAATTTCTAGTTTTTGCTTATTTTGGAAGGAAAACAAATTCTTGAGAACTAACTCAATAGGTAATTACCATAGTCTTTTGATTCTTTACCAAAATCTCTTTCAGATCAATCTCTCACACTAAATTTTCACTAATGAAACACAAAACTTGTTTATAATTATTTATCCATTACAGATGAGAAAAATCGCCGATAAACGATAACATCTCTATCTATTGAGCATCCTCCCACTAAATATTATTTATTGCCATAAATAATGTTTTTCTTTTGAAATAACCTTCCAAATATATACAAAATCCTGAAATATCAACAACATCGAGGTTAGTTATTTCTCACACACCGTACATTTCACACACCGATACATAATAATAAACAACTCAATATAATAAATTGTACATATTAAGTTCATATAGTTATAACCAAAACAGAACTAACAAGATTATTATACAAAATGACACACCATTTAGATAACGGAATCACAACATAAGACGCTCATATATATAACCTTCTCAAACATGATTTGTTAAAAATCGTGTATCATAATTTATACAGAAAAATATAATATCTGAAGAGGACCCGAACGAGAGGGTCGAAACGTAAAAAAAAAAAAACACCGTTTATTTCGATCGCTAACCTTGGAAAACCTTCATTGGCCGGACCGAAGCCGAATTCTCAACAATTAACTAGTCATCTACACGGCCGCACACATCTTTGTTTCATTTTAAGTTGAATGGTTTTTCATACTTTTTGTTTTGTTACATCATACTTTTGTTCGAAATTATAATATAGTGTGTTTTTGTTTTTTTTTCTCCATGTCTTCCATTGATAAAACGTGTTAAAAATGGAAACAATAATATTGTGAGTGATCGACTGAATGCGCAATAAATATCCAGTGATAGGTTTGTTTGGGTTTGGGAGTATTTAGCAAAATCCCCCTCCCTCTGCCTATGTTGCCTGTATTGTATGCTCAGCTTAGTCTTCCGATTGTTGTCAAAGCCTTAACCATACAATTCATTTGGCAGTTCGTTTTTTCCATGGTATTTCCCAAAATTAATCGTTTGAATATATTGACGAACGGTAAGTTATAATTACATTAGCATTTTCACTTCTCCAGGGTGAAACAATTCTATTCTATATATGGTATATACGACTATTTTTAACAACGTTAATATTTTTCGTCTTTCTTCCGTGTAAAGATCAACAATCCACAAACACCGAACAGTAGGTTATGGTGTCACACTATCACGAACATCAAACATAAGTGCACAGGCGTTTTAACTCCCCTTAAGAATATAAATGTTCGGCAGTTGTATTGCTTTGTTCGGCACACTATCATTGACTTGCAAATAACTGCAATGCAATTTGCTGAAGCTGCTGAACATGAAATAAATAACTATCCATTCAATTAACTGAAAAGAGAATTTACGTAAGTTTTTTTTAGTAGTTCGGAATAGCATAGTCAATGACTTTGTTCGGGAGGTACATTGATAAGTGCAAAATATTGAAATCAGTCGTGAAAGACCATCGCCCAACGGTACAGTATAATTTTGTAATAACTTTTGAATTTTAATGTCTTCAAAAGATGTATGCCCTATTAATTTATTCGGCATATATATTTTATACTTTCATTTTATTCCATACATGCTATAAAATTGATGCCGAACAGTATACTATGATGTCACACATAGCAACACCGGAAACCGGAAACTGCGCATTTATGGATAGCCTCTTAGCCGACCAAAATGTTCGGCGACTGCATTGCTTTAATTTTTAGATAACAATTAGGAATGTTAACGAAATGCCGAACGGTAAGTTATAATAATTTGTTGAATTCATTTTTTTACACAAATATGCGGCCCTAATGTACTCTATAGCCACCCTATACGTTCGACGTTGGCTTCCGCCCAAACATTGCTATTTTGAACAGTAACTTGCAACACATTCCGAACGGCAGGTAATACATTTAAAACCCGAATTTTCAAAACGACTTGACCAAACCAGCGCAGCATCTTGTAGCCACGGAATTTGGTCGGCGATGCAATCTTCGTGATAACAGACGTGGGTTTATGGAATTTTAGGTTATTTTGGGCTCCCGGTCTGTACGTAAAAGTCCCCGAATTCGTACTCCGTGCATACTCCGTGCGTGCCAAAGCTCCGTAATGGCTTTATGCCATTATGGAGCAGAGCTGCTAAGCATCAGTTGTTAGGTTGAAGAATTACTTACGTTGAGGAGTCATTTGCGGGAAGAAACGCAACCTCACTGTCACGTGAGATCGAAACGAAGTTTCGTCAATATGCCATAGTACAAACTACTTTTGTTGCCGGAGGGGGGGGGGGGGCGCTTCAATGCCCCAGGCCGTGCTTCGTTCCCTGCACCCCATAAGGGGCGGCCCCCTGCACCCTGCGCAGCGCTCGCGATGCACTATTTGTATGCGACACAGCTTCTGCGCAATAGGTATTAAACCATACCAAAGCTCGTAAAACATGATTTTGTTATATAAAGTATCGTGTGCACCATGGAGGATGGGCCTTTTTACGCTGGAAAAAGTCCGACTGCCTTCGGAGTACACAATGTACTATTGTAGAGCGATTTTTTTACCGCGGCATTTAAGGAAGGTAATTCGAGGAAATGCATAAGAACTGATAATTTCATAACCTGATGTATACTTAATATAATATACACAATAAAAATCAAATTCACTGCTGCGTAATCTTTAGTAATAAAAAAAATAACGTACCTTCGGAATGAATTATGAAAAATACTATTTTAACCCACGTATTGACGTAGCTAATGAGAGCAGAGGACAACGAACACCAAGCGCCGGGAATCACAATGTTGAAGAGTTCTCAGATTTGGTTAGGTAGTCGTCAAAGCTACTAGGCATATCTTTTCGTCTTTCCGTAAAACGTAAGGCTCCAATCAATCAGATTGGTCAAATGCATTCAGCGTTTTAGATACGATGTGTATGTGTCTGCGTGTGGTTGCGTGGGCGTGCATGCGTGTGTGGCTCCAAGATACGACGGAATCCAGTCATAAACCGAAGTCTCTAATTTCCGGCATTTTTCCGACGCCGGACATGACGCTCTTTTTATGTGCGTTGGAATTGGCGCCCATAGCACCCGTGAGCGCTGACGGATACATGATTGCGACAGAGATGGGCAAACGTTTGCGAGTGGTACAATATCGGAAGGTTCAGGCTGAGCTTTGCACGGCCATTGGCACTAAAAATTGTGACACCTCGTCCATTACTAATAGTTTAAGCTCTCATGTTTTCCTCAGTTTAAACGTTTTTGTTCACTTGCTCGTTAACCATACATGTGTAGTTTATATAATTAATAGCATTTGTCGCGGTAACACTGTACTCATTAATTCGCCCCTAGCCAGAATCTAGCAGATCGATAGAATTTCATATTTCCCGGGTGAAAATGAAACTCATCACCGTCTGACCGTGAGCTAGTAAAACCTTTCTCAATAACCCGTGAGGAGCCGTGTTAGCTAGCCAATACCCAGCTTTGTAACGCGTTCAGAGTATACGAACTTGATACAAAAAATAACTGATTACTGAATAAAAAAGTATATATCTAGCTACAAGAGTTTTCAAAATCTAGTCGTCACCTCATTTTTTGTTCCCAGTAGCTAGTTGAAAAAACTAGGTCATGGCTAGGGCCGCGGTCCAAATTGTGCTTACAGCGTTCATAGCGTGCTTACGGTTGATCTGATTGGTCCGAGTGCGGTGGGTATTGAGCTGTGAGAAGTTACAACGCAATTCGGACCTCCGGACCGGAATTTTTGGTATCCGGTGACTAGATGATGAAAGTGTTACACGGCTGGGTAGTCAATAGTAGGTAAAACGGCTAGCTAATGGCGATTCTAAATATAATTCGAAATATACCCAGCTGGTAACTAGGCGGTCAGGAGGTGCATATTCCTTACGGGTCGTTATTAAAAGTACTCATCGCGCGACTAATTGATACGAAGAAGAAATGTGGAGCTCTGTGTATTTCATGCCTTGGTGTTCGACGTATCATTCACCTTGCTTCGTTTACCTTATGCTTACCTTATCTAGCGGTATCTTTCACTCGATTTGAGATTCATGAATGATATTATGCCCTCTCTCTATTGCTGCTCGGTGCACCCGACAGGCGGTGATGTACCGTCAAAAGACGAAATAAAAAAGAGAAACGTTTCACTTCGGCTTTAACGGCAGGTTTTGGGGTCGAATGTGCATGCATATGTATGTTCATTTGCCTGACTGCGGTGGCAACGACGCCGTATCGTCACTACTCTCATTCCCGCTTAGGAGAGTACTTGTGTACTTCGATATGTATATGCAGAGGCCATTATGGTGGAAAGTCTGTATATGCATGTATGAGCCTAGGTGCATGTGCAGAAGGTTTTCCTCTTTCGTGCCCGCACTTCCCGATACGTCCGGTGCCCAAGTCCTAAGTGCCACTAGGTGAAGGTTACGGCCTAGTCATGATTACTGTAGGTAGGCCTGTCTATATACGTATGCATGCATATATATATCGACATATAAACCTTGTTTACTTGCCTCTAGCATCTACCCCTCACGCGAAAGCCACTCGGTTTCTGGAAAATCGATTTTAAGTGCGGTACTAAGTCGCGACGGAAACAAATGCCACGCACGGAATCCTCTACCTTTCGCTTTCTTCCTCTAGTATAATTTTCTATTTTTATTATTGCTATTATTTTTATGAATCTTATATTTTTTAAGTTAAAACTATAGAATCACGGCTCCAGACCAATTTCAATGCCATTTTTTTCGCCATGAACGTCTTTACAATGTCGTCACTATGATATTAGTTTGGGGCAGGCCGACATTTTTTATTAATTCCATAAATTATGGGATTTTGAAGTTTCCGGAAACGAAGGACGAAATAGCGCATTATAGACACACACTCCCATATGCACACACGCACACACACACACACACACACACACAATCACACACATACAGACATGTGCGCGCACACACGCACACACACGCACACGCACACGCACACACACACGCACACCCACACACAGTGATTGTTAATTAGGTAGCTAGATTAAAAGAAAAAGTTTGAAAACAAAAAACCATCTTACGTATTTCTTTTTACCCTCCACCGTAATGACTCGCTTAACTTTTTTTTTTCCAATTAGGGCTTCCCCCACCTTACTTCAACATGTAACATCGTTTTTTTATCCATAACGATACCCGAAAAAAAATTTTGGACCGATTTTGGGCTGCGGCCGTGATTCTATAGTTTTACCTTTTTAAACACAATTATATATATATGTATGTATATATATGCAGGGTGTCCCTCTTATCTCTGCCACCCGAAATAACTCGGTAATTATCGGCGTCACAAATGAATGTTCTAGACAAAAGTTGTACGGTGTGAACGGGGCCACCAGATGCGACCAAATTTTTTTTTAATTTCCGTGGAAGCGCTAACGCTCAGTAAAGGTCACCTCCACTTTTTTAAATGGAATGGTAAATGTTTTTCAACCATCTTGCGGAGCGCCTCAAGCTGCATAAAAAATATTGGGGGGTCAAAGTCGTTCAAGGTCATCCAAAGTCAGTATTGATGATACAAATCTAAATATTTCAGATCACTACCAAATATTTGGCAAAGATATTATAGGTCCACACTTCATTGATGGTAATCAGACTGGATTTAATACGTTGCATTCCTAGAAGAAATATTACCTGTGCTGCTTAAAGATCTAACCGAATGGGATGGGCAAAAACTCTGGTATCAACATGATGGTTGTCCTGCTGATTTTGCACGGATAGCTCGCAATGTTGTCCACCGAAAATTTGGTAATAAGCAGATTTGCCCAGGATCGCGAATAGGCTGGCCTGCTCGATCACCGGACT
This sequence comes from Ophion obscuratus, assembly GCA_964007375.1. Lineage (NCBI taxonomy): Eukaryota > Metazoa > Arthropoda > Insecta > Hymenoptera > Ichneumonidae > Ophion > Ophion obscuratus. Next base: position 334,870 of record OZ023316.1, on the reverse strand, counting down.
TAACACCGCTCGATTTTTTTAATGGGGGACGTTAAAGGATAAAGTTTATCAAGGTATTCCCACATTACCGGAGAACATGCGAAAACGCATCATCAACGCGTGTAACAACATTACTCCGGAAATAATTCTACGATCGAAATAGTGTCTGACTGTGCGACTGCAAAAATGTTTGGAGGTTAGTGGAGGACATTTTGAACATCTATTGAAATAGAATATAAAGTCGAAAATATTTTTGGTATCGATCCGATTTTCATCGATACTGACCTGGAATAACCTTGAACGACTTTGACCCCCTGATGTTTTTTTTGCGGCATGAGCTGCTCAAGGTGGTTGAAAAATGTACCATTCCATTTAAAAAACTGGAATTGACCACTGTGCGTCAGCGCCTCCACCGAAATAAAAAAAAATGGTCGCACTTGATGGCCCCTTTCACACCATACAACTTTTGTCTGGAACATTTTTTTGTGACGTCGATAATTACCGAGTTATTTCTGATGGCAGAGATAAGCGGGACATCCTGTATATAGATATACCCACACACACACACACACGCACGCACGCACGCACGCACGCACGCACGCACACACGCACGCACGCACGCACGCACGCACGCACGCACGCACGCACGCACGCACACGCACACGCACGCACGCACGCACGCACGCACGCACACGCACACGCACACGCACACGCACACGCACACGCACACACACACGCGCACACACACACACACACACACACACACACACACACACACACACACACACACACACACACACACATATATTAGGGTGCCCAAAAATGTGCTCAATTTTTCCTTTTCCTCCACATCCAATTATCTTCTTTGAAGAAAAAAAATAGTGTCGCGAAATCTGCGAGCGTTCAATGAATATTTAGTGATCGCTCAAGAGCTTTGGAATTTTCAATGTACGCCAATTTTTTTTAAGTTATGTCACTCATAAATTTGACGCTGTGTAAAATTTTCAAAACAATTAATCCTTTTTCTTTAGAAACAGATTTCTAGCTTACCTCCACACTGCTAACCCAAGAATTATAATCTTTGTTCTCATAAAATAATTCTTTAAGGCAGAATACCTCTGTGACCCCCTGTTTTTTGCCATTTTTCAAGAATTTTTTTTGTGGGAAAAAAAGAGATATTCGAAAATTTTTTTTGTTTTGTTCGTTGTTTATTGAAGATACATAAAAAAAAAATTCAAATTTTTCACGCCCCACGGTGTCGCTGGGGAAGCTCCCGCGTCAGGTACTGTTGCCTCTGCAGTGGTTCGCGGCACGCAGCAGAACTCTCTTCAAAGTCGATCTGAAAAAAAATACCGAGTGTTTTCGTTAATAATATGATATTTTGAAGAGAAGTACACAGGGATTGGAAAAAATATTGATTTTTTAAAAATAGGCACGCTTTTGAAATTAAAGGACGATTTTCAAGCAAAATTTCTCGTCGAAAATAGGCTATAACTTTTTTTATTATTGAGATATTGGAAAAATCCTATGTACTTCTTTAGATAATCTAGATTTATTGATGCAGTCCAAATTTGAAGTCGATCGGATAAAAATTGCTCGAGTTCTGCTGCGTGCCGCACTCAAAAAAGTGGTTTTGAGAAAAACGCGTTCAAAGTTTTAGGTTTGTTAATTTATGCGATAAATTGGAAAAAAAAATGTTTACCTTTAATCAGCGATGCCGGCACCATATAGCTAGCCTTCAAGAAGCAAATCATTGTCCCTAGCATCTTTTCTCGAACTTGTAGAGGCTCTTCTTGCCTCTTTTGCAGCGTCTGTGAGCGAGCGCTCCGCCAGCTCGATCCGCGCTGCGTCGGTTTCAACGCAAAAATTGAAATAATTTGGGCCGATAGTTATCCCCAACGTCTACAAAACTTTCATGAGGCTTCTCAGGCCATCATTGAATAATAATACCGCGATATCAGCTGCAATATCGACGATTTTTTTGCTCCCGGACTGACACTTGGGGGCTATTGCCCAAACTGATTTGTTGCAGCTTTCGTTGTTGTTTTGCGTGAAGCCGCCCAAACAACGCTGCAGCAAATCGTCTCTGCTCAAATTTCCCAAGACTGGCGTAATTGCCTCCAATACTTCCTCAGGAAGAGGCGGCTTATGGCGATATTCAGAAATATTACCGCTTGCGACCGCTCGCTGCCACGAACACCACGACTCGGCTCCCTCTGGGCAATCGTCATGTTGTGGCTCACTATCTGTGGATATTTTATGTTTGATAGTTGCCCAAATTACCTTCCTCATTTTTTCAACATCATCGCTGTTCCTCCGAATAGCCAAGACGTTATATGTGCTCAACTCGTCAATAAATTTTCCGGTGAGCTTTCCTCTGCCAGACAATCCTTTTTGTTTTTTCACGATTTCGCGGAGGCGCGTCCCCATACGTTTTTGGACATGATCGATGCACTCTTTATGTGCTCAACTCGTCAATAAATTTTCCGGTGAGCTTTCCTCTGCCAGACAATCCTTTTTGTTTTTTCACGATTTCGCGGAGGCGCGTTCCCATACGTTTTTGGACGTGATCGATGCACTCGATATGCCCAGAAACGTTTTAGAATCGCCGTCACCAATATAATATTTATATTTTATGCCATAGAGCTCTTCAGACCGTTCAAACATTTCGACAGCTGAGTCGACTTCCATTTTTCCGGAGGAGCCGCTATGGTTCGTCTGGCACTCATCGTCGTGGGTACTTTTCCATTCCCAGTACTCCGCGGTGCTTTCTTTTTTTTCCCAATGCTCGCAAGCTTTGCAATATTTCGATTTCACCATAACGTCGATCACTTTTTTAGTGTACCAGCCGATTATCGATGTTATGCCGAAAAGCGAGCTGAAACTGCGCTTACGCCACGATCCGTCGCCTGAAATGATAATTTCGTCCTCCACCCCATTTTCCAACGAAATTGTCTCCTCCTCAAGTGCAGCCTTTTGTTTGCTCACTGTGCTCACAGCTTTAGTGGCAATCGAAATTAAGATTCGATCGTAGAAAGACTGAAATATGGGGCGCGGTAGGTCCATAAATGCACAAAACTTCATCAGGCCATTCAAACCGACGCCAAGAAGACGCATACTGAATACGATCTGACGATTTATTTCTTATGCATTGTCAATCATAAGACACGAATTGATTTGCACTTTTTCACAATGGCCGTAATCGACCTCGATTTTGAATCCGAGTCCGCGCAAACTTTTTTCAGTAAACTTTATATCGCGATCACACACTTTGCACTTTACTAACGTCGATATAATGTTCAATGCATTGACGAGGTGTACTATACGATAACCGAAATCGTTAGTAACACCGACCTCTAAATCGTCCGACGATTTTCACTTTTTCGCCGACTTGCTCACATACTCTGCAGAACTATTTTCGGAGCTATAACGGTTCGGAGGTTTTCGATTCGAAATTTTCGTTCGACTCCTCGTCACATAGCTCCGTTTTGTTCCCTTTTTCCCCGCGTACACTTTCGGATTATCCATTTCGATGTGCAAAGAATAATTCTGAGCGTTCGATATTTATAAACGAAACGATTCGGAGCGTTTAGACACGAGTAGCGTCGCTTCTATTCGCAAACTGACGCTATGACGCTATCCCTATACCTGCCTTGAACATTTTTCAATTATCGCCACCTATGGCTTTTTTCGAAACTATATTTATAACAATAGCCGGTTTTTGTGAAGGGAGACAAAAGAATACCTGAGAAAGACCCGCAGGACCTGGGAAAAGCCCGGTATACCTGCCAACCCTGAGGCGCGCAGCTGCGCGGAACCCCGAGCGTCACGGAGCGCTGCCCCGCTCCACAAAATATTCAATATCTCCGAAAATAATTATTTTTTCGACCTGGGTCCAACGGCATCTTAATCTTAAATGTATTTTAGATTTTTCTAGATGGTTTTCAAAAAATCGATTTTTTGAAGCCGTCACAGGGGAGTTGTCCCTTAAAGCTTTTCAGCGGCCACTAATTGGCCGGCTAAAGCTTTTGCAAGCTAAATTAAAAAAATTATAAAGCGTAAAATTCATGGGTGAGAAGTAAACGAAAAACAAACGATTTTTTAATGAAAGGTTGAATTTTTGGGAGGCTTGAGCGACCTCTAAATAATTTTCGACCGCTCGCACATTACGCGACAATCTTTTCTTTTTTTTAAAGAAGATAATTGGATGGTGAGAAAGAGGAAAAAATAGAGCTCAAGACGCACAAACACGCACGCACACACACACGCGCGCGCGCGCGGACACACGCACCCGCTCACACGAACCCCTAAACCACTCATACCATCTCGAGTGGAACGGGGGATGTAAGGTCGTGTGACAGATCGTCCCGCAGGAGAATCTGTAAGGCCGCAGAGAAACAGGGGTTTTTAATCAGGTCAAGCCCGACACACGGCAATTATTTACTACGGTGCGGAGGCATTTTCCCAATAAACCTCTTTTAAAAAAACGGGTTGCAAATGCAACCTACGGTGCATAAAGCATTTCCGCCCTCTTAATAAAAACACACACATACACACATACGACCGCTAGGTATTACATCGCGGGAGAGGCCTTAGCTATAGCTCTTCCTGCAGTGTTGTGACTTCACATCCCACGTTCCACTCGAGATGGTATGAGTGGTTTAGGGGTTCGTGTTGCTTATTTACTGTATGACTGTCTAATCTTCCGGCGTCGTCTGCTTCCCCCCGCGTTCTGCACGTCGCAACTCCTTCATTACAGCGGCAGCATGAGCCGATACCGCTGTCCATGCGTCTGCTGACTTCAGCATCAACTCCTCCAGGTTGTCCGGGGTGATGCCTGTCTCCAGCTGATCCTCGACTATCGCGCGGGAGGCACTGAAACGTGGGCATTGGAACAATGCATGTTCAGCGTTCTGCGTTCTCCTCGACTGCTACACATGCTGGGCAGTCCGGAGAATCTTCATAATTAAACTTATAGAGTAAGCCCGGAAACAGCCGTGTCCTGAGAGCACTTGAGTGAGATAATAGTTGAGCTCCCCATGTGGACGGTTCACCCGTATCTCCACCTTCGGGATTAGTCGGCGTGTCCACCTTACTTGGTAGAGGCATCCCACATCGTTTGCCACTGGTTAAAACTGGTTGCTCTCGCTTCTGTCCTTGCATAACTGGGGTTTCTAGCTCCCTTCTGCTGGTACATCGGTCTACGCTCCTCGGCGAGCACCTCAATGGGCAGCATTCCCGCGATAACGTTGATAGCGTCCTCGGAGGCAGTGCGCAATGCACAGGCTACCCTCAAGGCGCTGCCGCGATACGTTGCTGCAGCCTTCCTGCATCCTGGATTCTCAGCGCATCAGCCCATATGGGCATGCCATAGGTGAGCACTGAGGTCGTCACTGATGACAGCAGTTTCCTTCTCTTCTGTCTGGCCCAGCAAACTCTCCAGTGGAAATGGGAGTGGGGAAACAAATTCTAACGAATGCTATTTAGGGGTAAATGCTTATGATGAAAAATGCTTATAAATGAAATGATATTTTATTATATTATGTTAATCCTACTTACATTATTTCGTGGGTAATCACGCTTTTACGCGGGGACAGTTTCCCCCGCGTCGCTCTCTCCTTGTCTCTCACTCTCGGTCTAGCACGCTCTTCCGCGGGGACAATTCTCCCCGCGTTTCTCTCCCGCCCGCCGCACGTTGAACTTATGGGTCCTCTATTTTGATCGCGGTTTTAACGTAGGCCCCGCACCTTCATCTCTGATTCGAAGTTTATTTTCTAAATTAAATAATGGAAATTAAAATGAATAGTAAATAGTAGACTGACGCCTCTGTGCGGGTCCGCCAGGTTGCTGGCCTGGACTTATTACACCGCCGCGAGGATTGCTGTTACTAGGAGTTTTCTCCGACTTCGGGAGCGAACCGTGGACAAATCGGAACTGTTCATACTTACCGCCACCGGCCCGACGCTAGTTCGGCCGCTATTAGTCCGATAGGGTTTTTGGGAACGTCCACGGAAACTTTTTCGCTCCCGGAGTCCCACGGTCGAACTCCGCGGATCAGGCGATGCTCGATCAACGGAATTCGATCGGGTACATCCGGTCCCACCGTCGGCGTTTCACACACGACACCGCACAGTGACACGAGGTACAGCGTCGTAGGGAAATAATTATATTTATATTAAAACAACAAAAAAACCTCACGGGATGTGACAACTCCCCCCCCCCTTAGGGAGATCGACGTTCTCGTCGAACTATTTTAGCGCGGGAATTTTACACTAAGAGTCCTCGCGTAGCAACGCAATTGGCGAGGGCAGCCACTAGCTGTCCGAGTTTCTCCCGTTTATCTCTCATTCCTTGGCGGAGCAGTCTTTCCTCAGCTGGTCCCCCTCTTTTCCCATTTCTTGCTTCGTTAGGCGACGAGTAATTCTTGCCGAGGGATGGGGCGGGGAAGAGGGTCCTCTCGCGCCGGACTCGAGGTACTTATCGGCAGGCTAGGTTTCAAGTTGCCATTTTGAGAATTTCCTCGGGCCGAATGTTCGTGCGAGTTTCCTTCGGCTGGGTGAGAGCTCTTTCGTGAGCACAACCAATTCCAAATGTATCCGAGAGAGAGGGGGAGAGAGAGAGAGAGAGAGAGAGAGAGAGAGAGAGAATGTCCGTTTATTGCGTGCTCTGGGACATAGCCGCCTAAGAATACCGTGCAGAAAAAATACTTTACAAGCAGTAATTTAAACACATTATGATACGCTTTAATTTCTTAACAATGCTTATAGCTTACACACTATGACTAGTGTTAACCTACAATATTAAGTACAACTTTAATTATAACTACAACTACACCTACTTTCGGGACATGCCGCCAACTCATGCAGAATCTACCTGCCGGCACATAATTCTTAATGACTCTTTGTATAAACCTCGTTTGAAACTTACAAGTGAGTTACATGCGCTTACATTATGCTCTATCGCATTCCACAGATATGATGCCGTTACACAGAGAGACCTATAGTAACAAGCCGTCCGACATGTGGGGATTTCAAAGTCCCCACTTCGAAGTGGGTGGCGGAGTTGTCGCTCCATCAAACGTTTCGGTCGTATAAAACGAGACATTAGATACCTCGGTTCCTGTTTTCACACAGCGTATACATGAACGCCGCAAACAATAACTTGCGACGCTCTGCCACCTTTAGCCACCCTAACGTACAGTAAAACGGTGTTATATTTTCTTCATGTCGTACTCCAAATATGAAACGAATGGCCACATTTAGTGCTCGTTGCAGCTTTGTGTTCAATTCATCGGTAATATCAGTGAAGAGAATGCTGCCATAGTCTAAGGGCGGTAAAACTAGTGCCGCGACTAGCTTCTTACGCACTGCTAACGGCAACGATCCGCGACATCGCTTGAGTTGGTAGGACGTTGCCTTTACCTTTCCAACAACTTTTGCGACGTGTTCCCGCCAGGAAAGCGTTCGTTCTAGGTGAACCCCTAGGCAGATGACAGAGTTGGACCTCTGAATGCTAGCTTGTTCCGCCTGTATGAATGGAGGTGTTGTAGCATCAAACCATGTTAAGTTACGAGATGTTCCAAATATAATAGTTTTAGTCTTAGAGGAATTTAGCCTCAAACCCGACTTCCTTGCCCATTCACAGATGGCCTTAATGTCACGGTTTACGCTCGTAATGGCATCAGTGATTTCCGCGGGGTGGCAGTGCAGATAGACTTGCAGATCATCTGCATATATGCTGTATTTGCATTCCCTTATAACCGTCTGTATATCGTCGACAAAGATAGAGAAGAGGACCGGCCCCAGAACGGAACCTTGCGGAACTCCTGATCGAAGGTATCCCCACGCAGATTTATTTTTATTGCAGTCGTACACCGCCTGGTTGCGCTGAGTCAGATAAGCTTGGAACCATACTACTGTGTTTCTCGAAAAACGCATGTCGATTAGCTTCCTGAGTAGCAGGTCGTGCGGAACACAGTGAAATGCTTTCGACAGATCAAAAAGCACAAGCACTGTTACCATTCGTCTGTCTGTGGCAAGTCGAATATCGTCAACAACGCGTATTAAGGTAGTCTGCACACTATTATATTTTTCGAATGCTGACTGAAATGGATCGCTTAAATTATGTACCGCTATGTAATGCATAATCTGATCGGCTACTACGCGTTCTAGTATTTTTGAAAGTTTGCCGAGCTGAGAGATTGGTCTATAGTTTCCCGCTGCCACTGGCACTTTACGCTTCGGAACTGGGCATACTAATGCTTTTTTCCATTCCGACGGAAATACTGGAGAGAGAGTACACTTTTATTAATTCTGAGTTGTTCCTCGGCGGATGATTCGATACAAAAATTATGTAAAGCCGCTGGCCGGCCTATTTCTTTTCTCACTCACCTTTTCCCGCGGTTAACACTCACAACCGAGAACGCAAAACACGCAAGGGACCTGCCACGTTCCTCCCTGCACCGCGATCCGAAGCGACGAACACGCGAATAACGGAGAGATTTCTCTAAATTAACGATAAAACTTTCCCTTTACGCCGGGGGCGGCCGCACTCCACAGACCGACTTAATTAGTCCCCAACAATTAATTCTACTCATCGACCGTCTCGCTCGGCTTTTCGTGGTCAAGTCTCTTCTCGCGGGCCAGACGGTTGACTCGAGATCTCCGTCCGAGCCGTTCACCCCTCCTCTCCGTCATTCGCGTCAAAATTAAATATTAGAAACTTATTAAAATGACGGTGACGATGACGTTGGCGATAACGAATACGATAACGATGACGATGACGATAACGAGTACGATGACCGTTGACGGATGCTGATGATGAAGATCCAGTCTCAGCCCGTCGATCCCACCCAACGCATCGAGTGTCGCAGCGATTCGTGCCCGCTGCGTTTATGCGACGTGCCAAGGTCGGCGGACCCGCCGTTACCGACTGAGAGGGATTGAGGACCAGCTGGCCGCCGTAGATTCGTTTATGATACGAAATACGTCCGAGCCGGAGATGGTCCCGGCGTCTTTGGTTGCCTGACGCTGCGAGTCGTCGAAGAAGACTGGTACGGTGATGACGGCGTTTGTCAAGTTTCGACGGAGATAAGCTTCGACCGTTTCCTTTATCGCCTTCAGTACCATTGACGGACTCCTCCCGGGAAACCATTTTCGATTCCCCTTTGCTGGACTTCGATCTTTGGCTGACCACCGTCGTTTACTACGTTGAACAGCCAGTGCTTACTGTCAGCCTGGACGGTTGCGTATTCGGACGTCTGCCGATCAGCTTTACACCGCTGATCGTAATGGAGAAGCGTTCCAGAACGTGGGCCGAGCTGAATCGTGTCGGATTCTTGAGCGAGGGCAAGATCGACGAGGCGCGCTCAGACTGGAAGATACGAGGCCGCTGCTGTGAGAAGGATCTCGAGGTTCCCGAGACGACCGCCATTTCTCGTGCGGCATCGTACCAATTGATATCGAACGAACGAATAATAAGAAAAAGAAGAATATTATTATACATTAAAAAAAATCCCGTACGACGATGAAAACCGAGCGAGAGGGTCGCCTTAAAAGTGGTTTCGGGGCTCCTCCATTCTGCCACGTGACACTATGTACAAAAAATGATCTGGATACTTAAAATTTCGGGAAGTTTATTCCGTGAGTCATTTTTCTGGATATTTTAAACCCCCTTTTAAAATCCGAACACTTTCACCAATCTCCACGAAATGCATTCTAAACCTTCATATATTTAGCCAATTATTGCAACAACTGTAGACGTTTGTGCGTGTGCATTAAATTGATAAATAATAATAATCATTATATGTAATAATAAACATTTTTGAGAAATTTGTTTGCTATAATTTCACAACGTTATTCTGCAAGTACCAGAATTTTACATCCTTCCAAATTTAAGTAATAAGTAGGGGTGTGCGGGTACCCGATTCACTCGTGTACCCGATGGGTTACGTTTTTGCATTACCCGGCATTATCGGGTACCCAAATTTGGTAATCGGGTACTCTCAAATTTTTGGTACTCGTAAACGTCAAGTACTCTTAAACTTCGAATATTCGTAACCGACTCGGAGATCCGTATCTATTATATATATTTTTTATTTAGGTGTATCGACCAAATAATGGGAGAAAACGGAAACTCGAAGAAGGCGATAAATCGAATAACTGATAATACTGTAAAACATCTTTTTTCGTCTCACTTTTCTATCCTGTGTGTGTTTGTACGTACGCGCGCGCGCGCGCGTGTGTGTGTGTGTGTGTGTGTGTGTGAGGGTGGAGTGAAAAACGGTCACTTTTGGCGGATCGTATCGTAATAGCGCGGGGAAGTTGCGTTTTGGCATCACTAAAAAAGTGTACGAAAGGAAAAAAATATACAATAAATATCTTCTGTTCCGGCCAATGCCTTAAAGTTTAGAATTTTTAACGTGATTTTTAAATGGAGAAAAAACTCAAAAAGACTCAAAAACTCAAGAAACTCAACAAGATTCAACGCCTTGCGTTTATTCGAAGCGAGAAGAATGTAGCTTCCATTTAATATTTTTAAATTGAAAATATCTTGATTAGTTTCAGAGATATAAGCGTTTGAAGAAAAAGTTTTACCTGGAAAAAAATTATAAAGTTTCAAATAATTAAATTAAGAAGAATGAATCGCTGAAATTACCAGTTAGCACTAGACAGAATCAATGAAAATTCGACGAAGAATCTTGCTTTTATTCAGTTTTTCGACATTCAAATATCTCGATATTTCCTGAAATGCGAGTGTCTTAAAAGAAGTTTGGCGAAAAAAAATTGTAAATATATACATAACAAAAATACTAAAATTATTAAATAAATTATTTGTATTTCTTATGAACTCCAACCTTTCGGCGAAGGTTAGAGAACATAAAGCTGGAGTCTATTTCATCCGTTTTGATATCTATACTATAAAACGAAATTTCGTTCCGGCAACACGAATTATCGAGTACCCGATGTGAGACGAGTACTCGAAAAACTCGGGTACTCAATAAAGTTCGAGTATACCCCTCCGATCACGCGTACCCGAAAAAATTCGGGTACCCGAAAAACTCGGGTACCCGGTCGGATGATAGTCTAATTACCCGACCCGACTTGACCAATTCTGCTACCCACACACCCCTAGTAATAAGTATCGCGGACAACATCGGTGTAATCGGACAAGAATCCAGCGTCACAACAATATATTATAACAATTTTTTGAAGAAGTACACATATTTCGAATCATTATATAGTCATGTCGCTATAGAGGTCATATAGTCATGTCGATATAGAGGGAAAAAATAGGGGCATGGATCGATAAAAAATCAAGTCGATAGGTCGTAGAATATAATTCAACCGAGGATTATTTGAGAGGTGCGGCTTCTCGCGGTTCGTTCGTTCTTACACTGATTGCTGTAGTGCTGTCGAGTAGAAAATTTTGCGTTCACGTTCGATCGAATACTTCAACCTACATATGCTTGACCTCATCGAGATATATTTATATATAACTATGCGGGGAAAAATATATGCACCTACGTGCACGAGTCTATTGTTACATTTATCGATCGATATACGAGATTTTATTTTATTTTTTCGTTTATGCATGTACGCCTTAAGCTTGCAACCGGCTGCTCTATGTATTGTAACGTAGTATAAACAGATTAGGAGAATTTTCAAAACCTTCCATGATTGGTTGCAAAAGCTTCGAAAAAGAAGAGGTAGCTGAGAAATAACGACGCGCGCATCAGAATTTTTTTGCTTCGATTCGGAGTGCAAATCTTCGAACACTACCTCTTCATTGAATAACTCAACGATTGAGGCTACTTTCGTTCACATTGTGGGTCAGACAATTTATTGACAGCATATATTAGAGTTTCATAAAACCTCGGTAACGCATTTGCTTAATATTTTTCAAAACCAATTTTCCACATCAGTCGTCTACTTTGTTTTATTCTTTCGTGAAAGAATATACAATATTAACGTATATCAACTCTGATTATGAGCCACCTATCTATTATCATATCAATGCGACGTGCAATGCAATATAATAATCCGAAAATATAAATATAAATATCGAAGTGTCTATTAAATTCGAAAAACTATAATTAACTTGCGTACATTATTAAAAGCTCGTTTTTTAATAAAAATTGTAAGTTATATTACTTTTTTTATTGTTACGGCGGTTATCAACTCGTATCATTACATTAAATCGTGATTTCATGAAATATCATCAAACATAATTGCCTACCATTAAAAAAATCGGTTTGCATTTAAGCTCTTATCTTCGACACCGTAATTCTCAAAAGGCGAAAAAAGAGGAAGATCAGAGAGTAGTAAAGAAGGGAGCAATGTTCAAAGTGCAGCAGCATTAGTAGACTCCGCGTCTCGTTCCAGCCATTTCTGGGCCGCTGATATCTGGGCTTGAGCAAAGTAGAAGCCCAAAGTAGCTTCGAATATCAGTTGGATCTTGCGATCTCTTCCCGGAAGAGTGGGATTCGCAACTGAGGTAGGAGAAAAAAAACGCGCCACTAGGGCGAACACGAGGGCCTTACCGTGTATCGGCCTGAGATTGCGCCAAGGTGATAATTGAAATTTAATGTGTAGGTGCGCGCATACACACACGGACGCACACACACACACACGCGCGCGCGCACACACACACACACACACACACACACACCCGTAGGTGTGGACGTATGTGCAATTATTCTCACTCTTATGCAAACAGGGTCAGAACGCAAAAATAGCTGAACGATCGATGAGCTGCAGTCTCACGTGGCTGCCACTCAACCTTCTTCTCTCACGCATTCCCACTCTGCATGAACGTATCCACTTTTCCCATCTCGATTTTCTTCTATTGGTCTTATTCGCTTTCTCTCGCAGAATATAACCTTTCGATGAGAATACACTCTTAGTATTTTTCGTTTTTCGTCGATAACGTTATCGTTCTCATCTCCAATGTATAGTGCACAAAAAAATAGACATTGTTGCAATTTGAAATTTTTTAATATGTCGTACTGTCAAAACGTTATCGACGAAAAACGAAAAACATCCCCATTTTTGACGGTGCGTTTCAGTCCTTAAAATAGTTTTTCCGCCGATAAAGAAATACGTATCGCTTACTTTTCGGTGCTTTATAACATATCCAAATGTCAACAAAATCAAAGGGTGTCACCTTAGGGGTGTTTCTTGCTAATTCAAAACCGTGAAAAGTAATAACTAGAGCCAATAATATCGACCAATTGCTTTGACAAGCAAATTAGGCAAAATTCTTGGAACGATAATGAATCGTCGTTTAAAATGGGAACTGGAGGGACACCAATTAATATCTTCATTTCAAAGCGGTTTTAGACAATTGTGGTCAACCGTGAACCATCTTATCCAGCTCAATACATTCATATGCAAAGCCTTTCCAAATAAGCCCGTTCTACTGATGTTCCTACGGACACTGACAAAGGCTACGAGATGGTCCAGAAATAGGAACAGAGTAGACTGAAAACAGAATTGTTCACATCTTCATAATAAACGGCTCGGAAGGGCACATAATCGGGTACGGAAGAGTGAGACACGATGTACCACGGCCGTGTGCGGCGGGTTTTTGCCGGATTGCATTGAGCAGGTACATTTTGAGATTTTTGTGTCAACAATGAGCTAAATTGATTTCCGGATCGAATAAACTTGAAAAATCTCTAAAAAAAATCACTCGCCGGAAAAATGTAATAATAACCCTCACTTTTCTTGACGACAAAGTGTTTTGTTGATAATTGATCAAACATAAAGTTATATAAAGAAGAATCTTGTTACTTTCGACGTTGACGTAGTATCGCTATATTGGTATTCATGTGTAGGGATAACTTTTCTGTTACGACGTTGAGTTTCATTCGTAGTGTACATGGTTTCTTCAACCCAAACAAAGGATGTAATTAATATTTTCACGTTTAGACCTAAGGAAAGAAGAAAATTACGTGGAAAAGACAGCGAAAAACAGAAATAGGCATAGTGGACGACACTAAAATGAAAAGAGTAGTACTACAAGTTGTCAGTAAAGTCTACAGTTTTAGAAGAGTTGCTGAACAAATGCGCTTAAATCGGATGATACTGCAAGGCTACGTGCCCTTTGCTCCGAATTATAAAGTTGGCTCAGGTTTCTCTGAAGAAATTCAATTCATCTTGAATAACCGCAAGAATTGCAATAAAAAATTGGGACGTTCAAATAGAGAAACATGTATAGAAGTATTAAAAAATACGTTAAAAACGCCAATACAAAGGTTCCACAATTAGTTGCTTTTTAAGTGCCAATTAGGTGTTGCATTTAAAAATGAGATGCTCCTTTATCGCAGCCGAAAACTGGATACCAAAACTGCTCTATTAGCTTGATTTAAACCGACAGAACATAAATGCTGAAACGGCAGTTTCCGGATACTGTCATTTTGGCATTAGTATTCCGTTTCTAGCTCAGCTCAACCTCTTGATGCCAAGTAATAAAAAGAATTGACACCACCGACCTCGACGGCACGCCGTGACCCTTTATACAGTAAGATAGGCTTTTGGCATACATTTTTAAACTTTGAGTTGACATTACGCGAAAATGCGATGACGAATCGAAAATCTAATGACATTTTACCAATGTACTTAATGTCATTGTTCCCTATCGGTTTTGTCTGGGTCATTTTTTTAGCCGTCTACTCAATGCCTAGATCTCATAATATTCATCGTATTTCCGAGCAAACTCACGACTAAAAATTGTTCCACCCTCGGTGGGTTTGCTGAATTGAATTAAGTCTTTCGATGTCTAAAGGCCATGTCATAAACTTGAAACATACGCCCTTATTAGGGTTGATTAACATTTTTGTCAACAGTTGCAGTAGACGCATTTAAGGCCATGTGTCACGTCAGAAAATTTCAATGCGACGTCCCGTAGCGACGGTCGTGCGGAGTACGAAGTTTTTAGCCACGAGCCACCGCTTGCTACCGTCGGATGGCGCAGCGCTCGTTTTCTATAGGGCCTTGACATCTCGCGCTATGTCGAAGAGTCGAGTTCCGATTAGTGACGATTGCTGCACCTGTGCGTGTATTCGCTACGCCGGCCGCGTGCAGAAAGAAGTAACCTTCTCGCACGTGATTCGATCGTAACGAATTCACACAACTAAATATAGCGACCATAGAACGCTTCATATCAGGCGCTCGCTCTGCAGAAGAGCAGTGAAATATTGTTACATTGAACATTGTACGAACATATACAATGTTCAACGGCTTGAATCGATTTCATTTTTCGACGACGGTCATCGGAGGAATTCTGATAACGGTCGTATTTGCTAGCAAACGGGGTTACTAGAGACTCGTCCTGTGGATGGCTGGTGATATTTTACCACCCTTGTTTAATTGATTTAAACAAATAAGCTCGAGCACGATTTATATTATCGATGCAGCTTATCGAATAAGCACGTTTGGAATTTTTTTCTCTCCCGAGATTTATCTCCGGCAGTTCCTTCGTAGGTCGAATTCTGTAGCAATTTTACTCGAATCGATTTCTTTTTTCGATGACGGTCATCGGTGCTAGAGACTCGTCTTATGGAAGAGTGCTGCCATTTCCCCATTCTTCTTTAAATAATTCAACCAAATAGGCTTGAATACTATTTGTAATCTCGATGCCGCTTATCGTTGACGAATTCGACTTCTGCCAAAATCTCGAGCGGCCGAGATCGCTCGAAACTCACTCGACAAAACAGTGATAGCATTTTACAATGCTCATTGCTTAAACAAATACATTCGGAATTTTTCTCTCTGCCATTGCCTATCTTCGCGAAAATTCTATAAACCTTCAAAAATATGATGCATATTCTTTTATAACTGAAAAAAAAAACAGTTTTAAAGTGGTTTTCGAGGTATTTTTTTGGGGAGTCTCCGAGCGCTTTGGCGATGCCATGCCATGCCGGTAGGCGCAGTTCTCAACTCTCAACTCTTGTAAGCCTTATTATATATTATCTTTGGGGACAAGTCATCATTTAGTCACCGACTAAAAATAGTTTTTTTTTTACCAATAGGTGGCATTAGATTACCAAAAAAAAAAACTTCTTCAGCTGTAGCGTCTATGAAACCGTTGACTTCAAATACGTTTTTCTCATAATCATGTTTTTGAAATTGGGACGCATCAGAACAATTTTCATCCAATCTACTGAAATTTGAACTGCAGCTTCTTAGATTGCTTTAACAGTCAAGTACGAGCGCTTTTTTCTATTGATTGCAAAATGTAAAAAATATATCACTTTTTATATGAAAAATAAGGTCGAAAAAACGAACTTTTTTCAAATTCGTCTCTATATTTTTTCATTTTTTTACACCCCCGTACGCGACTGCTAAAACTAATATAGTTAACGAAAATATTTCACTCATAGTTCCGGGATTAAATTTACGACAGTTATACTGCGTGCCGCGGAGAGGGTAGGAGGTTGAAGTTTGCGTCGTTGGAACGCAACGGAAATTAATATTTCTGAATTCCTTTTATTTATTTTGCCAAACTTTACTTATAAAAATCCGTCAACTATTCTCAAGATATTTATTTAGCGATCTAAAATATAAATCGTTAAAAAAAGATCTTCTATAACAAGAAAAATAAAATATCAAAAAGAGCTTTCGTCGCGTTCCAACGATAAAAATTTCAACACCATGGAGAGGGTTGGCCAAAAACCAGTAGTACTATAACGACTCGTGGACCACTATTTTCTATTCTTTTGACAAATAATTTTTTCAATACTTTAATATATACCTAATAAAGCCTAAAAGTGCTTTCGACAATTCTTTCTCTTTCTTTAAAAAAAGTTCCAAAGGAAACGGTCGCGCCAACGGTCTCGATATCACCAGCGTACTCAGAGACCATGGTGAACGGCGTTGTCGATAGAGAATCGATGACTCCCTGTCATGTCACAAGGCCCTGAAAGTTGAGGCCGCATGCTTAGACTCGGATGAGCACTTCACCCTCGGCGAGTTGAGGCTCAGGTTTTCTCTTCGATACCCCCAAAGCCGATGAGTATGATAGCACGCACGTACCTTGACTTCCGGTGTTTTCTCCTCGCCGTTCTCCTTCGGCGCTCGCTGTCACCATTTTTTTTATCTTCTTGTCGGTTTTCTCGTCGGCGGTTTTCTCATCGATTATTTATTTGTTGGGA
This sequence comes from Ophion obscuratus, assembly GCA_964007375.1. Classification (NCBI taxonomy): domain Eukaryota; kingdom Metazoa; phylum Arthropoda; class Insecta; order Hymenoptera; family Ichneumonidae; genus Ophion; species Ophion obscuratus. The sequence goes on along the minus strand of OZ023316.1, from coordinate 317,736 downwards.
TTTTTCGTCGGTAGTGTGCCATCGTCTTGAGGCGCCGCTCTCGACAACTGGGCTCGTTTCGTTCTTCTCAGCAAGAAAATCTCAGTAAAGTGCGATGATAAAAAACTCTACTCTATCACAACTATTACTCATTGCATGAAATATATTTCGAACGAATCTGCCAGGTTATCGCTCCTGCTTTCTACCTGTCAAAAAATAAATTGTTCTGGAAGGATGCGAGCGCGGTCGGTAAAAACGGAACGATGCGAGCTGCGCGCCACCAGTGAGCAAACACATGAACTGAATTTTCGCGTCGATAGATAATATTTGGAGTTTTGTTGGTACATGTTTGCTACATTTATATTTAAAAAATCAAAATTACTTTTTTCCGCCATTTATTCATGAAAACGGGTGAAATAAAGCTTAAAATGTGTGCTTTCTGACGGTCGAGACCGCGGTTCTCGTCGAATTAGCGAAAATGTGATGCAATGGTTAATAATTCACATCTTTTCGCATGGTAATCACATACTGTAAACTTTTTTCGAAATTTTGGAAATGGTGAAAACTCTCGGAGCAAACGTGCTGCATGCACACAAAATTTTTTCTTCCAATTGGTTGGTCCGTTAAGGAGAAAAGTTGTTTCGAAATTTCGAAGTGGCATGTGCCGTTCATAAAGCCATCAGGGTTACTGTGCAATAATTTGCATAGTGGCTTTTCCCGTCTCCAAGTTTCCCCAGGAAAAATAAAAAAATAATTGTTTTTTATAACTTTTAAAAGTACATATATTCAAAAAATGTTGGAAAAAATTCAATTCAATAGTCCGAAAGTCGATGGAGTTACAGAGATTTAGGGAGAACAGGTAGCGCGCCCGGTTAGGACCCTGAGGGAATCCAGGTGTGGTATCGTTTATAATAGATTAAGTGCAGGGTCTTATTATTTTGTGCAATATAATGAAGATGAACAATCGTCATATCGTCCGGGACTAAATACTGTAATGTAAGTATTAATATTCTAGAAACAAGCATAACTTTATATCAAGAAAAACGGAACGAAAACTTTGACCGCGTTTTGCTCGAAACAATTTTTTTGACCTTGTCTCTGCGAATACTCAAAAACGTATCAAGCGACTTTCAATATTCATTTTTTTTTTTTTGTAAATGCAGTGACTAAAGGTGTGTACACAAATTACGTAACGCTAAATTCTGCATTTTCGTCACAATTTCCATTATCGTTCTTATAACTTTTCCTACAGTTCGGTCCGATGCACGTTTTGGGCATTTTCTAAAGTAAATAGACCATTTACATTCTAACGAGATTATAGCGGAACCTGAAAGCGGTTCAGAGACTTTGAGGAGCTGTATGTCTCTATCTACATAACCTATACGTAACGGCGCTCCTAGTGGATAGTTGAGAAGCCAAGTTTATGCCTCACTAACGGTGGCACTTCCTACCACTCAAAAACGGCGGAGTTTGCAGACCTGTATGTTAGACCGTAATCATGACACTTCGCGCACAAAAAAACGTTGTGGCGTCACCATGGTGGGTAATTACAGCGGTAGGCTCGTTGGAAAATGTTTTGTTTTTGATAAGCCTTAAGAAATGATGGTCCAACGTGCTGAAATCAGCGCTACTACCATGTAATCGCGAGAGGGAGATAAAAATTAAGAAACATTCTCTCTCTAGCCTGCTCTTAGTTTCTTTCATGTGCATGATCAATAACACTCAAGGCACAAGGGATTCCACAACAGCAACGATGCGATCGAACTATAGACTTTTAATGCTGTTAATGATTAGATCTTTAGCGTTGGTGCAGGTGAGCTTGTTGCGTATATATTGTGACGAAGATGTCACGCATTCCTCAAGACAGCGAGAGGGGAAAGGGGTAAAAATTTTATTTGTATTACTTTCACCGTTTGATTCAATAAAGAAAAGAAGACGGAAGAACAAAACAAAAGGTAAACAATTGTACTCGGTAATATTTCACGGGACTTTATATTACTTAAATACTGTATAATTTGGTTAAATGAGAACTTTAATATAACATTGATCGAGGCCGGAGTGATGCTGTCGAATCTTGAATAACGTACACTACATGAATGAATGACATGCCTTCCGGTTATGATTCGATAGGATGCACGGGTGTCTATACATGCCGCGACCTCCACCGCGATTTCTTGACCCGTTAAGGGGGTCATCCGATGTGACTTTTTTGGGATTTTTTGGTGAACCGTTCAAACACACTACCTTTGATTTTTTACCACACCTTTATTAACATTTTTACAGTCCCTCAGAAGAAACTTTGCACCGTTCGGAAGACACTCATATGGAAAAAAGGTGGCTGACGGCTGCCATGATTCCAGAGGATTTGCTCATCTGAAATAAAAAAATCAAACGGCATTTTAATTTACAAACCTGAGGATATTGCTGGAACTAGAGTAAAGCAAAAATATCGAAAATTGAATTTTTGGCATGGTTGTTAAAGGTAAGTTCCAAGTTTCGGCATTTTTGTCGACCTTATCAGCTTAAAACAACTATGGCAGATATCAGAAATATTCTAGTCCGGGTGAGAACGATACATGTGCCGATAAATGTTTGAGCGAAATCCGTTCAATAGTTTTCGAGATATCATAGAAGTCAATTTGAAAAATACAGTTTTGAGAAAAACGCGTTCAAAAGTTCAAGTACGATTTAGACAAAGAAAATGTTGGCTCACCATTAATCTATTATGCCGGGGCAATACAACACGAACACATTTTTTTCAATTTGGGCCAAATATTTTTTCCGTTTTTTTTCGGACCTGTCACATATGATGACCGCTTTAAAGGTTCAATAAATATGATGGGCGCCCGCTTTTCCTAGCCACTGCAGCTTACCGTGGACTCAAAACAGAATAACAAAAAGCAAGCGCAAGGGACACAATTTCTAGAATCTTAAGGTGAAGTGGAAGAAGTGGGCTTTACCGAACTCGACAGCCTCTTTGTTTCCAGACAACTAAAAGGGGTACATCAACTGAATACATTCTCGATACTGATATATTACGGGGATTCGTCATTTCTCGAACACTGATTTAGCCTGCCGTTGTCTCGCTTGGCTGCGGTCTCAGTTGCGCATGCACCGGCGAAACGTACGGGGGAACGAGAGTACGAGAAATCCGGCACAGCAACTTTTAACAATAAAAATGATACACAGAACAATGTAATCGGTACATATTTTCTTAGATTACTTAACTAACTATGCCTTTCGATTTTTGGCGAAGCGCAGGGAAGTGGGAAGTCCATGGAGGCACTTTAGAACTCGAAAAGAATCGGGGAAGTTAGTTTTCCTCTCAAGATTGTCGGCACGCGATCTTTAGTGTCTGAATCTCGACGTGCGGTTAGGGCCGCTCTCGAAAAAAAAGAAGAAAAAGACAACTCACAATGAGTAAAAACTCACAATGAGTTTCCAGGTCTTTTTCCTAGCTCGCTCTGTTCGTTGCTTTCAAATCACTTTATGATCTTTGCTGCTGTTTTGTCAAATAAGCCTCAGGATTTAATGACCGACCACGCCACCCTGCTTCTCCCTCGTTGCCGAAGTTTCCAACCTTCGAGAAGAGAAGTCGATCGATGATTATATGCCTTTCCAGTGGAGGCCTCCCGAAATCCGTTATGAATCCAGGGTCGATGTGGGAGCCCCGGTCAGTATGAGGGGCCTGGCTGGTCTCTCCGCCCAGGTGACGGGGTGATGTGGGTTCGTTGGGGCCCTTTAGATCACGCCAGAGTCTCTTATGAGCCGCTCTGAGAATCGGGTAGTACGTTGGTGTGACAGCGGGGGTCGCGGGAACGTTCTATACAGATATCCGTAGCTGACATCGCCATGGCCGACGACGTTTGTGGCTACGTACTCTGAACGTCAGGGACATGGGTTGCGGAGAAGCGATATCGCCACAAGCTTATTATAGAATTTTAGTTCTAATTCTACGATCCTCATACTTAACTATACGTAAAATCGACCGATCAAGATCGCCGAGTGCCAAGTGCAAGACAAGGCAAGAGAGTGCATAAGTGATAAGTGGCTATGATGAGTGTACTTTATGGCCCTGGTATCGACAACTTATTTTAAGATACGAAATAACTTTTGAATAACCGTTAGGACTAATACCCAAAAGTTTAAACGCGTTTTTTCTTCGGAATATGTTTTTTTTTAAACTGCTCGTCATGCCAGTGAGAAAACAGATGAACTAAATTTTCGTGACGATAGATAATATTTTGTGCTTTGTTGGTACATTTTTGCTACATTTATGTAAAAAAATTCAATGTCACTTTTCTCCGCTATATATTCATGAAAACAGCCGACACAACGCTAAGGTGTGCTTTTTCACGGTCTAGAGCATCGTTCTCGTCAAATTACTGAAAATGCGAGGCAATGGTTAATAGTTCACAATCTTTCCCATGATAACCACAAACTGTACATTTTTTTGAGAAATTTTGAGAAATGGCGAGAACAATGCCTTCTGAGCAAGCGCCCTATATGTACACAACAAATTTCATTCAAATTAGTTGTTCCGTTTAGGAAAAAGGTTATACTAAAATTTCAATATGGTCGGAGGCGTTTGGCGCATGGCCACACGCCTCCCTTTTTTTTAAAGAAAAAAGCTCGACGAAGGATGTCGTTTTCTTAACAACTTGACTATCAGAAAAGATATAAATTGACGCCATTTATTAAATATATAAGTGCAAACTAAGTTTCTATTTTTGCAAAGTATGAATCAAATCAATGATGTACCCCTAGACCACACGGTTCTTGAAATTTCATTTTATTTGCATGATTTAAAAAGTTATGTCAAAGTATTCACTTCCTACTGTATTATAAAACCACCATACATCTCATGAAATCTATGGCGTCAGATAAATTTTGGTGTAAAGGACATTCTGGCAGACGGAAGGTTTAAATTATTACGGTGCGCCCCTCTTGCTGGTGGAAAAGAAATTTCGATATTACTCTCGATCGGATCTATCGTTCCATTTTCGATAGTTTGTCTAACAACAGTCGAACATTTCATTCCTAATAATCCTGATATACAGGGTGTCCAATAGGACTTTGCTAAAACTAAATAAGTGTCTCTTCCCTCCATGAATTCAATAGAGGTCCCTTTTTCTAAGCGCATACCTGAGGCGCCGCAGTTTTATTCCAGCCGTGGTTGAAGTACGCGCGCGTCAAAATGAGTGAGCTCACCACGGAAGAAAAAGTATATCTTATTGAGTGCTTCTTCTCGAGGGGAAAAATGTATAGTAATGCGTATAGAGGGTCTCGTACTAAGTTTGGAACTCATAGAGTTGCCAGCGAAAACACTCTGAAAAGGTAAGAATTTAATGTTTATTCATATTCATCTATCACACAACTTGTATTTCAATTCAATTAAACTGCATTGAAGTCATTTTACGTTAATTTTTGTTGGATAATCGATAACTTCGTAAAGTATGGGATACTCCAGGACCGCAGACACGAGTTGCCAGGTCCATCTGTTACGGTGACTACACCAGAGAAGATCAACGAAGTTGAGAATTATTTCAAACAAAATCCAAATGATTCGATTCGGAAAGCTGCTCAAGCATTAAAAATAACCAAATCATCATTACACAACATTTTGAAATAGTTTTTAAAGTTTCATCCCTATAAAATAAGGACTCATCAATTGTTAACTGAACATGCTATGACGAAACGCATCGAATTTTGTAACACTATTACGGGAATGTTTGAAGCCGAAGAACTTAATGAGAAATTGATTATCTATTCCGATGCAGCACATTTTTGGATGGATGGGTACGTAAACAAGCAAAATTACCGGTTTTGGGGAACGGAAAATCCCAAAATATCGCTAGCGAAGTCCCTTCATCCACAGAAAGTATCGGCATGGGCAGCGATTTCAGTAAAAGGAATTTATTTGCAATTCTTGGAATGTACGGTAACAGGAGAGTTACAAATAGCTTTTGGAAACGAAATTCTTCCCTTATGCAAAAAAAGGGGACTGGTTAAAAATGTTTACTTCTGCAAGATGGAGCGATGCCGCACCGGACTCATGAGGTATTTGAAGCTATTCATCGCGTATATGGGACTCGGGTAATCGGTCTGGGGCACCCTAAATTTGCTCAAGACGGACTAGAATGGCCTCCCCCCAGGAAGTGGTTCGCGGCATTACAAACGATATGTTGGACGCAGTTTTTCACAGTTTTCAAAAGAGAATTGATTTTTGTGCACAATCTAACGGTTCGCACTTAGAAAATATCTATCATTAATCACTGTACTTTTTCGTTATTTTTATAAGATGTAATAAATTGACATAAAAAACATTTGACTGAGTTTTATTTATGTGCTTTTAAAACTGCAGAGTTTCCTCTATTTTAAACAATTTGGCTTTTCTGATTCTGTGCACGTGTTTTAAAATGACAGTCGATTAGTTTCAGCAACTTCCTATTGGACACCCTGTACCTTATACGATAACTAATGTGATGATACGATTTGAAATAATATACGTAAATAAATTATTACAAAACTTGCTTATACAAGAGGTGGAAACGTTTCTGTAAGAAAACTGTGTATCTTCCCGAACTTTTTTCTTACCAGAGGACTTTACAGGCTGTCACTCAGGGATTTTGATGAGTCTCAGATATGTTGTAGAGGGACTTACCCTGAGTATCTTAGTAAAGGGATTTTATACAATGCTCTTTAGTTTTCGAGAAAGAACGTTGGGAAGTTTAGCTCGTAGCTACTAGTAGCTACTATACCGGTACGTTTGCACCTTTGTCGAACCAGCGGGCGTGGCCCAGTGGGCAAGATTCCCGACTCTGACGCTCGAGGTTCAGGGTTCGAGTCCCGTGATGGCGTTTTTTTTCACAAAATATAAATAAATTCGATGGATGATGCAAAACCGTCTAATTATTTATTATTATTTTATTTATTTGTTTAATTTTTTATTCATTTTTTGAATCTTTTACTTTCAACTTTTTATTTATTTATTTATTACTATTTCATTTTTCACGCAGAAAAAAAGAGAGGAAGAAATTATGACATATTTCACAAGAAACTGCAGTTTATTATTTTTCGTTACAATATACAGGTTTTTCTTACTCGCTATCACTGTGATCGCTTGTTACATCAGAACAATATTGCGGGTGGTATTTGTCGTAAATGCAAGCAAAACACAAGACGAAAGAATAAAAGCTATGGCGCACGGAGTTATGAGCAGCGTTATTGGAAAGCATACTTGATTGACATTTGAAAACAGCGGTCTTTCCTCAATTAACTTTGATGCAAACCACGCATATTTAATCATCGGCGCGAAAGCAGATGCGCTTAATTGATGAAGAATCAAAGAATGAATTTGTATGGAATCTTCCCTTGACCCAATTCCTCTGTTATTTTTTAACAAATCGGGAGCATTTTGTATTTGTTTTGTGAAAATTTTCAGTTGCCAGTAAAAATATACATCGCACAGTTGGCAAATCGGCGTGCACTTGGGCGATATATTTTTAATACTGCATGTACATGCCTTCTTCTCGTCTACAAAGATGTGATCGTAAAGCGTTCGGTCAGCGCCGATGATTAAATATGCGTGGTTTGCATCGAAGTTAATTGGGGAAAGACCGCTGTTTTTAAATGTCAATCAAGTATGCTTTCTAATAACGCTGCTCAAAACTCCGTGCACCTGCAAGGCGCACAATCTTTTATACAATGTGCGCGTTGCTCTTTGGTCTTGTGTTTTGCTTGCTTTTACGACAAATACCACCCGCAATATTGTTCTGATGTAACAAGCAACCACAGTGATAGCGAGTAAGAAAAACCTGTCTATTATAATGAAAAATAATAAGCTGCAGTTTCTTGTGAAAGATCTTATAATTTCTTTCTCTATCTTTTTTCTGCGTGAAAAATAAAATAATAATAAATAATTTTTTTTAAATAGACAGTAAAAAAATTAATAAATGAAGACATTTGTTTTTATAAATAAAATAATAATAAATAATTTGACGATTTTGCATCATCCATCGAATTTATTTATATAGTTACAGCCGGGAACCGTGCCCACTGGGCCACGCCCGCTGGTTCGACAAAGGTGCAACCGTACCGGTATAGTAGCTACTAGTAACTACGAGCCAAACTTTCGAACGTTTTTTTCTCGAAAACTAAAGCACGTTGTATAAAATCCCTTTACTCAGGTACTCAGGGTAGGTTCTCCTACAAAATATCTGGGACTTATCAAAATCCGTTAGTGACAGCCTGTAAGCCCCCTTCTTAACCATCCACGTCAAGGCCTTGCACAGCATTTCCAGTGTACTTGTTGTGATACATACGTTGTTCTTTGCTATAATCGTGATTCGATTTTTTAAAATTATAATAGTAATATAGTTTTTTTAGATAAAATATTGAGAAAAATATTATTTCTAGGATTTGAAAATTTTGTGTACATTTCGAAAAACATCCATCGCAGGTACGAATCCCAATCGCGACACTTTCGTCATAAAATGTTTTTCTTCGACATTCCTCGGCAAAAGACGACTAGTTCGATGACTGGGAAGCGAACTTGGGGCGGATGTATGGGGATAGGTTTTCCGCAGTTTCCCTATGCTCATAGCAGATATGTCATATGTGAATACAATACAGAGGGGGAAGTAGGCTGCGGCTGCAAGGTGGGGGGGGGGGGGGGGGGGGTGTGGAATCGAAGGTAGACGGGGGAGTTGTGGAATGGGCGATAGGGGGAAGGGATTGGAGGAAGAGGGAGATGTGGAATAAGCGGTAGAACGAAGTTTCGGCGGGTTGGGGCAAGTAAAAAAGGGAGAGACCCTGTACGGCTGGAACAAACCAATAATAAAAAAGAATCGAAATAAAACTATTGTTTCAAATAAAATAAAAAATGTTTCGAGTTTAAGGGGTGAGATGCAGTCAGAATTTTCAAAAAATCGATTTCTTAACATTACATTTTCTTGAAGTATGATGTTTCGAAAATATTCCCTGAAAATTTCATGTCAATCTGATACGGCGGGTTGGGGCACGTAAAAAAGGGAGAGACCCTGTACGGCTGGAACAAACCAATAATAAAAAAGAATCGAAATAAAGCCATTGTTTCAAATAAAATAAAAAATGTTTCGAGTTTAAGGGGTGAGATGCAGTCAAAATTTTCAAAAAATCGATTTTTTAACATTACATTTTCTTGAAGTATGATGTTTCGAAAATATTCCCTGAAAATTTCATGTCAATCTGATACGGCGGGTTGGGGCACGTAAAAAAGGGAGAGACCCTGTACGGCTGGAACAAACCAATAATAAAAAAGAATCGGAATAAAACCATTGTTTGAAATAAAATAAAAAATCTTTCGAGTTTAAGGGGTGAGATGCAGTCAGAATTTTCAATAAAATCGATTTTTTAAAATGACATTTTCTTGAAGTATGATGTATCGAAAATATTCCCTTGAAAAATTCAAGTCAATCTGATGAATAGTTTCCGGGATATCCCACAATTAGTGAAGAGGCGTCGGGTCCCCATGGCAGGTATTAGCAAACGCGCAAACGATAATACTCGGGAAGGCAGAATGCTGCGAAGACAACAAATTGATATTTTGGAAGCTTCCACATCGGCAGACGCCCTATTGTATGAGCCAGGAATTGATGATTTGATGTAAGTAATTTTTTAATTCGTCTTTCTATACATTAATCAAGTGTAAAATTGGAAAACTCTTTTAGAAATTTTCAAATATGTATTACTCAAAAACTAAAAACTTTAGCAAAATTGTATAGAGAATACTTTCGTTTCACAATTGCCCAAAATATAAAAAAAAAAAATTAATGCCGAAAGACTTCAATTTTTTGAAAAATTGTTTTAACAATTAGCTATGCACAATTGAATGCTCGACTGTTTGGCAAAAATTGTGATATTGAGATTCAGTGGATAAAAATACATAAAAAAGTTTAGCTTCATCCATCGAGCTCAACATTCTACGAACATATAATACCGTATTCACCTCAAAAAGCTTTAAATGCGTTTTTCTTGAAACCATGTTTTTCAAGTCGGTGACCACTATAATTTAAAAACCACTCGATGGATTTTGATGAAATTCGGTGTGCTTATTGATAGCATTAAACACTAGTCCTAAATCGAAGGATTTTCATTTTTGTTGAAAATTTCTATTTTTTTAAACAATAAACGAGCGATTTTTGGTCGAAAATCGAATGTTATCTGTCGGAAGCCACCATTTTGTTAATTATAAAAAAAAGCTTTGATTAAGGACTGCATTTATTATTAAACTAATAATTTTTTTTTGGTTTTTTTTTTATTTCAGACGATCCAGTACATTTTTATGATGGGCACCGCGAAACACTACATGCCAAAGGGGGCCCGATAAAGATGGCGATATTCTTATAAATAATCAATATTTTTCTTTGAAAATGTGTACAAGTCAAGTTGAAATATAATTTAAAAAGTCTGTGTAATCACTTTTGTAAAACAAATTTAATTACTATAAAAAACAAACATTATTGAATATGGTCGTTTTTTTACGCCTCTGACTGAATCTCACCCCATAATTTGAATGTTGCAGGTAGTGAAACAACCGATAATGTTTTCAAGGCAACTGTTCATTATTTGTTTATTAAGTTTTTCACTTGATCAAGTTTTTCAAGGAGATTTCATATCTCTTTAAAACGGAATAAATATATACAGGGCTACTGGTTATTAGTCACGATCCCTTGAAAGGGTTGTAGGACACATTTGCCGCTATCAAATAAGCTACTAATGTTTTATGCAAAAGTGAACCACTTTCGAAATATTATTTTTATATTGGGAGTACAAATAAGTCTCGGCCGTTTGAAAAAGATAGCCCCACCAGGAGGTTATGATTGAAATTGTCAGACGTAAAACGTCATATTGTAAGGTTGGCCATCTGGTAAGACCATAATCTTGAAATATTAGTGATTTTGTATCAGCGTCACATAATTTTTTTCGGGCGAAAATGTCGAATTTTGAGCCAAATAAGCGTTTTTTGCGGGCACTTATTCCGTAGCGGAAGGCCGAAAGTGTACGAAGACGCGGAAATGGAAGCATTACTGAAGGGAGATTTGTGCCAAACGCAAGAGTTCCCGCAAATGACGCTTAAACTCGACATTTTCGCACGAAAAAAGCTTATGTGATGCTGATACAAAATCGCTAATATTCCAAGGTTATGGTCATGCCAGATGTCCAACCTTATTATATGACGTTTTACATCTGACAATTTAACCATAACCTCCTGGTGGGGCCATCATTTGTCAAACTGCGGAGACTTATTTGTACTCCCAATAATTGTTTGAACGTTAGGGGTAGGCAACTTTAAAAATTAATAAAAACGTACTGCTGTATGGAATCAAACTTTTTTATTATTTGTAGTTTGAGAACACAGTCACAAAGAATTGTCAACAATAAAATAAGAATAATCTGCCAACATTGTTGTATTAGGGCTCCAAAATTCTGCAAGTCGAATAATTATTCTTACTTGATTGCTGATAATTCTTTGTTATTGTGCTCTCGAAATACAAATAATAAAAAGTTTCATTTCATACAACATTTTTTCAAAATTAACTTTTAAAGTTGCTTACCCCTCTCTTAAAAAGCAATATCTCGAAAACTGTTCATTTTTGCATTATTGGGTTATTTGATAGTGGAAAAAATGTCGTACAATCCTTTTACGGGATCGTGACCAATAACCAGTAGCCCTGTATGTTTCCGAAGAACAACATTTAACGATACCGATATTGATTGCCCGCGGTACCGTGGTGACACAATTGGCAGTTTTCGTTAATGTTTCACACATATATAAAGTGAGCATTATCGACCGTATCGACGCAAACATTTCTCTTCATCATTATCGTTATTAGTATTATATTATTATGCACTACAATCAATCCGTAATTTTTGTGTGCTAAATACGTTGAACTCGCTCATGACTGAACAATTGTTTAGAGCGTTGACGTTTTCATCACTGCGGTGCAGATAAATGACTTTTTATTTTCCGTCTCTCGTGATTCCTGCAATTCGGAATCTTTCCTACATTTGGGTTGCATTGAAGGCTTAGAATCGTCATTAGACTTCATACGAGTACACGAAACTCATATTCAAATATTTAAATAACCAAACGAACCTGAGTCTGAATGGCTCTGTCTAAATCGGCACGCTGAGTCGCCCTACCGAATGTTTACAGCAAATAAATTTTTTCGCGATTGTTATACTCGAAACACTCGCCATCGAGGGCCGATAATTTCGTTTCACCATCGAGGAAGGTTAGCGTTAGTCAGGCTTTTCGCTAATGTTGGGAAGAGTGAGGCTCGGTTGCCATCGGGGGCTAGGGATACAATGGTGCTGACGTTTGCAACGTTGTAATGAAACGAAAATTGTTCTATATTTCTTATTTCATCTTATTTTATATCATCTAAACACTTTTTTTTCCTGATTCAGGTTGTCGATCCCTGAAAAGGACGTTCAAAAATATTACAATGATTTTTGTAGGTTAATGTCGTGAAAAAAATTGGGCAGTATGAAAAAAATCAATTTCGTTACATCGCAACGATGCAAACTTCAACCCTATAGGGATACAACAGATTTTATATTTTTCTATTTCATTCCCTGAGATTGTAGTACCGAATAAAAATCGTCATGATTAATCCTGAGTTACTGGTTAATCCGCTACGCCCTAAATGGAACCAAAACCATCCACATAAAAATCGAAAATTCCTACCAACCTTGTTCCTTCATGACGAACGGTTTGACAAGAGAATAAAACGACTCGACCAATTCCAGCTCGCCGACTTCCCTCTTATTGTTCAAGAAGAACAGCGCCTCCTCGGCGACTTCGCCGTTGCGATCCGTGTCAAAAGTTGCCTTGGTCTTGAGCTTGTCGACGCTGAGAACGCCGTCGGCGTCCGAATCCGACAGCTTGAATAAATCCTCCGGCTCAGTGGTGGTCGGATTCCTCGAAGTTTGCTCTCAGATTGATTAGTCCGGCTTGATTCTCGGACTTGTGGTACTTCCTGGCCGCTGATATCTTGGTGCCCTCTCATCAGCTGAGCCGCCTTCTCCGCATCCTACCTCGCCATTTTGCACAACTCGCGGCAGTTGTGGCGGCACCCCCCTCCCGGGGCATACTCGTTGCTTGCGGCGCAGCAGTCGCAAACGCCATGGTTGACACGGCTCGAGGGCAGGCAGCGCGACACGCGACCGTTTTTCTGACAGAAGAAGACTTCGTTGGGACTGGCGGACGTGTCGGGCTCGTCACTGCCATCGCTGGAGTCGCAGTAATCGTCATTGAGCCGCTCGAACCTCATATGTCTGCTGCCGTCCAGACACTCGAAATCGCGCTCCGGATTGTACAACGCACTTTTAGGCAACAGTATGCCTCGGACTAGCGGTAATTGGTTGCCGCTTACGTGACCACCTCGCTCGAGCATGAAGGTCGCGACGAGGCTCAAAAAGTTACCGCTCCTTAGTAGCCTGCGTTCTCGTGTTTTTCATCTCGACGTACCCGTCTGAGCCTAACCCTGCATCAAGGTTAGAGCTGGCAGAAGCCATACACTTATAGAACCCGACCGCTTTGATACTACTAGCGTGCAAACGTTTGTTTGGGGCAGCGTTGCCCGGGCAATGACGCGAGATGCGCAGACGAGTTGAAAAATGTCGCACTTCACACTGTCATGTTCAGCGTTACCCATGTAACGCTTTCCTTAAGAGGACGTATGTAATAATGCTTACGATGCGACCGAATAACTTTATTCTTCTAAGAAAACCGAGGAGTCTGGAATGTTCTGAAGCATAGAAGAATTTTTGTGGTAAAAAGTCGCTCGGAAATTCGGCCGAATATTTCGGGATCTCAAGATCGAGTAGACGGATCGAAAATGACCCAAACACAATCGATAAGAAAAATTAACATTTAATTGGTGAAAAGTCATTAGATTTTCGATTTGTCGCCGCGTTTTCGCGTCATGTCGATCCTAATTTAAAAAGTCGTCTACTAAAGCGCATCTTACTGTATAAAGAGTCGCGGCGTGTTCGTTGGTGAGGCAGTGGTGCTTTTTTTTCTATTCTTTGGCGTCGAGACGCTGTCGCGTTCTTGATGCCCGAAGACTCTCCTACTGAAGTTATCGATATTCGTCTGACACCCGGATTATATCGCCATAATCACAAGTAAAAAGTGTTTACTTTCTTAAGACTTTCGTTTAAGACTTCCAAGTCTGTAGAATTCCAATTTGGACGTCCTAATACCAATCCCGAAGTGGGCGATTGCTTCGCCGAAGGCGGTGGCAGAATTCTGTTAGCTACCATAAAGTCGATCCTCGCAATATGTCGGCAGTGGTACATGATAATTCTCAGACCAGTCTTTGACAGGTTGAGCGTGTGCTGGGGTTGAACCCATCGTCAATCTCGCACATCCTGCGGGTTTCCACCACCCATACCACATCGGATTCGTTTAAGCGCTTGCTGAGCAGCTGACATTGTAAATCGGGGTGCATTTCGTCAGTGAATGGACCACAAAAAATCCGACAGCAACTATATTTTTAAGTGTGTTCTTTTCAGCGACGAGCCCATCTCTCAAAACAATGCGTGAGCAAACTGCCACAACTGTTACTACTGGGCCACGAAAGATAAAGCTGAAAACTTTATCACCAGTAGCGCTAGAAGTTGAATGTGTGGTGCAAAATGATTAAAGGAGATCTGATTCGACCTTATCTGTTTCTCGATGGACCAGCCGATGATCAACGGTATTTGGGGTTTCTCCAAAATGATCTGCCGCGACCTGGTACGAAGATGATTTCGTACCAGGCGAAGGATGTTATTACAATACGATGATATGCCTCCACATTTTGCACATAGTGTCCAAAACACTTGTCCAAAACATAGTGTCCAAAACACTTGTCCAAAACATTCAGGTATCGGTGGATTTGTCTCGAGGGTTCGTTCTGCCGGCCTCCTAGGTCGCGAGACTTCTTCTTCTTAGACGTTTTTTTCGGAAATTTCTCAAACCGTTTACCGTTGAAGCCACCAACAAGACCTGGCACGGTAAACCAGCTCGTGGCTGCCTGCCCAAGATGTCCTGTAGTTACTTTGCGGAATACAGCGGCGCAATTCGACAGACGGGTTCGATTTTGTATCGCTTATAATGGTAGCAACTTTGAGCAGTTGCTGATAAGTTTCGAACAGTCTGATCGAAAAAAAAAAACTGAACACAAAGATGCAGGGCAACTAGAGTTCGATACGCTCCTGTAAACATTTAGACACTCGAATTCTTTACAAACAGCGTTCGAAATCGTCGTAGTTGCGTATAAAGATATGCAAACTCGCTGTCCAAAATTTCTTACTTTATAAGAATTATGATAAATAACTCGGAAGATATACATGATTCAATTCAACATGTGCCCGCATGTTGTTCATTTGTGTGAATAGATCTTTCAGAAAAACGCAAAAAAAAATATGAAGAAGTGAGATCAGGATACCTAGAAGGCCAAGCAACTGTGTATGTCGACTCATTCACTGATTTGGGAAAACGCGGATTTGTGTCTGTCAAGTTTTTTTTGTAGTGCTCCCTAAAGTACATCTGGGAAGATGTTAATGCAGGCGATGAATCGGCAGAACTTATGAACATTGGAGTGGCTCGAAAATATTTCTTCTTCAATTTTTTATCTGGAACAAAGAAAAGTAAAATGTATTGAGTTCTATATAAGATTAGCTCGGTAAGTACATACGGAAATGTAGAATATTGTTTCTGTTGCATAAATGGTGCATATTCGAACAACAAAATGCATGTTTAAGATAAGCAATTACATGAAAAATGGTTGATAACAAAAAATGTTTATAAATAAACGCCAATTCCGTGCATACATTTCTACATAATGTAATTTTAAAGCTGCAGTTAAAGTTTCCAGTGAATTGGTGACGATCCATTGAAATTATATTTTCGGCTACTTAGTTTAAAAAATTGCCATATACGTATTAAAAGTTTAATATAGCATTTTTTAAAGAAGCTTTTTCTTTGTCCCTAGTTTGCGATGCCTGTACCATACAATTAGTTTTTCCAATTGACATTATGATGGACCAACGTTTTAGAAATTGGCGGAAGTGTTTACTTTAAAAACACGTTTAGCTGACGTATGTTTATTGAAGCAAAGACACCTTTTTCTATTCTACGACGGTTGTAAGATTTTCCGCTTCTGATGAGAAATATGCGTCGAACTGTTTTCGGGATGAATTTCGTGGTGAATGGAAGAAGTTTTTGACAATACAATTAATTGATCGAAGTCTTGAAGAAGCTCCTTTAAACTTGCGATTTATAGTACTTGCCCTTTTTTATCTTCAAATTTTTTTGCCCCCATGGTATCCAAGAAGAAAAACATTTTCTATAAATGTACGATTTCGCTTTTACATCTAAAAGGCAGCAGCGAACGCTTTAAGTCTGCCCGACCGCACGGATTTACACGGCGACATCCTGGCGAATGGCATTTTGTTCGGTCGTACAGATAATCTGGAAGTAATCCGAGCTCGCAACCCTCCGAGCTTGTCACCCTACATCCAACTTTGAACGATTTCATAGCGGGAAAAACGATCCAGAGAGACACGAACGTGTTAAATTTCCCGATCTGACGTCCTCCCGCAAATAATTTTATCTTCTTTTTGACCCTGCTTCCTATGCATTATTGTTATCCCATATTTCAGGAAATTTGGCCAATTAGAAAACATTGATATATCAAAATGGTGGTGGAAAAATTTATCACACCTTTTTTTCGAGTCAGCTTTGCCATTTTTTCTGCTGAGGTTACAGTTACCACGTATGGTATGCTATTGGAGGTTTCATTGTGTACTGTTCGTTGCACGAGAAAAGCAGGATCGTATAATAAGAAAAGTATTTCCAAAAATCATTATATTTCTCATGGTTTTTTTAGTTCAACATTTCGACGCGGTACAGAAAAACGTTTTTTTTTTCAAATTTGTTATTCCAAATGTGAGTCGAAGAGAATACGGCATTAATATGTATTTTTCATTGCATGAAAAGTGCAAATAAAACATTTATTATCAGCAACAGATTAAGGGGAAGTTACTGTCGAGAGGCATAAAAAATGCATGAACTTGGGGGATTTTTTTTACCATTGAAAATGCTTTTAAAACTGTACATGTTTTTTGAGGTAGGCTGGTTATAGGGGTCTGAGTTAGGTGGATGTCACACGAAACTAACGCCCGCCCCTCTATTCCACTGCTACTGGGGTGTAGTAGAGTAGGGAGAGTTGTTACATGCTGAATGCCTGTGATCGGTTGGAAAATGCCCTCTCTCCACCCAATTCTAATCTTGTTACTAATTTCAAAATTATACTACAACTTATATTACAAATATACTACAAAAATTATAAAACAATTATTATACAAACAAATCCAAACAAAATCCAAACAAACCCAATTATATACCTCAATGTATCAATATTTTTTGGGAAGTAACAAAAACGAACTAATATTATATTCATTTATGTGTTTGTTATTACTCGAAAAGTCTGATTACATTTTCAATGCCATGAAATAGTTGCACTTTGTGTAATATCTGTAGATTTGATATAAAATGAATACTTTTGGAAATGGGTATCAGCGTATTTTATTCTTCGATCAATGGAGAACAAATTCCGATTTTATTTATTTAAAAAATCTGAAATGGGGACTCCAGCTCCTGTCAAATAAAGCCGTGCACGGCGTATGTGGTCCGCGCGGGGCGCTCCACAGCCTTGCCAGTTGATTTTAAACAAAAACGAGTTAAAAATGATTAAACTAGACTGCATTTGGGTGGCCATATCGTTTTTCGTTTTCTGAAAAACCTCTGGATAACAAAATGTTAGCCGTTGGCAAACCAGACAAAAGAATTGGTTTTTGTTTGGTTCAACGGACGAAAAAATGTCTGAATCAATATTTGACAACAATTGCTTCCTGGTGGCAAATTAGTTTTGATTTCAATTGCGCAGATATTCATGTGAATCGGTTCCTTCGTTATAGCTGTAGGGCAGTGAATTTCAACCGGTGTACCGTGCGTGTATTTCTTGTGTGCCGCCAAAAAATAGGCGGATGTATGTATCACGTGATAACACCCGGGCACCGATCGTAACGAGTGTCGATTCGCGGGGCGGGCGGCGCGGGGCGAAGTCCAATAAGATGGTGCGCCGTAAGAATTTGACAGAGATTCGAGTGTGCCTTCTTATAAAGAAGGTTGACAAACACTGCTGTAGGGCATCCCGCGCGCTGAAAAATGCTGTTAAAATTTAACGTTATAAAAAATCGTATTAAGTGTTTGTTTTCGACAACCCAAACAAACAAACTCACGTGTTCTAAACACTTTAAGGATGCAAAGTTACGTTACGAAACTCGATTTTTTCATCGCGATGAACCTGTCCTTTAAGAGTTCGTAAAAGAGAAAGGTTTTCAGATTTACAGCGGCCAGTGTAGAAAGTTAGGTCAGATAAAGGTACTGCCCGCTACCTGCTTTGTAAAAATAATGTCAGGAAAACATCAGGTATTCTGGCCTGAAGCGTATTTGCCATTTTATAGGGGCCGACCGACTGGTTTCACGTTGAGACGAGAACAGGGGCTGACCGGAAAATGACCGGGAAGTTATCAGGCAAGTGGTTATGCATTGACAGGACCCTGTCCATTGCTCGAGTGAGATCACGACCTAGATTTAAAAAAAATATACTAAGTGTTAGAAGATACTGATACTTATTATTTCACAAGTATTAAACAATTATAAGGATAAGAATGAGCATCCTGTAAACTTCTGTGCACTGGAAAGGGCATCCTGTGCACTTCTGTGCACTGAGAGAAAAGTCCATGGTATTTATAACAAACGGCCATGGAAAAAGAGGGGACAGTAAAAATCGCTATAGTTTATTGACACCGCAATCATAATATAGTTAACACGGCTATAAGCAAAAAGTGTACCTAAACATGTGATTTGGGTGGCACATATGACTATCTTTTATCCCCGAAATGATTGTTCACTATTGTAAAAGGATTTATAATCCAGACATGGTTAATACAGTGCTATAACAAGATCGGCGTCCAAATACTAATGGTGTATACTGTACGTTAAGTTTTGTTCAGTCAAACTTTTACTATTCTTCTCAAGTTTGTACAATCCATGTGGTTAACATTAGCGTTTTGCGAGAATAATTTGTTAGAAGACCTTATGAAAAGTAAATGTTCGCAAACATTATAGTAAAGTTTACTCATAGCGAACACGTAAATCATTTGCAGTTCGCGCAACCGCAGCTTAATAGTTTAAAGAACTACGTATGTCATCCAAAGTGTTACATAGTATTTTAGTTTTAAGGCTTTCACGGCTCTTTATGTAATGAGA
The DNA here is from genome assembly GCA_964007375.1 of Ophion obscuratus. Lineage (NCBI taxonomy): Eukaryota > Metazoa > Arthropoda > Insecta > Hymenoptera > Ichneumonidae > Ophion > Ophion obscuratus. Next base: position 298,385 of record OZ023316.1, on the reverse strand, counting down.
AGAGTTTGTGGCTTCCGGATGGAGGCCGTGTTGAGGATCAGCGTTGTGCCGACGTTTCGCAAACGTTACAGTCTGCATCATCAGGGCTGAGAGCTCCGATACTGAAGCTCTCGTGTCTCAGGTATTCCTTATATAGTTGCAGTCATCGTTCTGGATCGCTGCACCAGCCAATCAGATGTTTTAATTGACCAGCTGATCAATTAAAACATCTGATTGGCTGGTGCAGCGATCCAGAACGATGACTGCAACTATATAAGGAATACCTGAGACACGAGAGCTTCAGTATCGGAGCTCTCAGCCCTGATGATGCAGACTGTAACGTTTGCGAAACGTCGGCACAACGCTGATCCTCAACACGGCCTCCATCCGGAAGCCACAAACTCTTCTTGTTACATAGTATGTTTGTTGCATTGCAAAAATAAGATATCAGTTCAACTCTTCTTCGTATAGTTCACCCTTTGTTCTTGTAGGACACACATTACTATGCATTTAGCAGGTCGTATCATATAATATGGTATAAATTACTATTTGGTACAAAACTATTGTGAAGCGCCAAAAATCCATTTAAACAGTGACTTAGATTATTAAAAACAAGATCTGTGCGAAATTTCACCTAAATCGCAAGTAACAGTTATTCGGAAGTACACCCGGAATTACTTTTGTCTCTTGAGCCATATCTGTGCTAAAGATGCCAAATTACTCGGTAGCGTAGTGGCAGCGTGCGTAGGATAGGCAGAAGATAGGCGGTTAGGTTCTAGGTTCGAGTTTCATTGGGCGAAATTTTTTGTTTCGAAATAAATCATTATAGGAGGTCAGGGAATGGCGATTTATAATTAAAAATAATTGAGATAGAACTCTCAATTACGTATTTCACTTTATTTGGATTTATGAAATATTTTATGCATTTAGTAGACGGGCATTGATGCCTTGCACCAACACTTCAATAACGCACAAAATACGCATATAGCAGGTTGGATCTTATAATATGGTACAAATCACTATAAACATCATCGCAAATCACAGGCAACATATGTAACCAATGTATATATATTTTAGTTTGTTTGAGGGAATACCTAGTTTAACTCCACGATCCTTGTGAAAAGTGATGTTAGTAGGGTGAAGGTAGTATAATAAATAAGAGTTCAGATTTTCGTAACTATAGTTTAATAAAAAATGAGACTCGAGAAATCGCTTAATTGAGAACCGGTGATCGAATAGATAATTTACTTGAATTCGATCATAACCGCGCGAGTGTCCAGGGCCTGATATGCCCGCTGGGTAACGAAAAGACGACTGACTGAGAGGGCGGTAAAACTGTTCGATAAAATTTGCGCTTGACCATGGCCTTGAAGCGAGATTTGGTAAACACGCGACTCGATGCGAAATTACCGTACAGTGCTAGAATATTCGAGAATACGTGACGTATATAAAATTATATTCTAAAGAAAAGTAATGTATATCTTGCCGTAACATACCGCCCGCCTTGAGAATCTTACAAAGATTGTCAAAAAAAATACGATTTCGGGTGATGTTCGGCGCTTTAAGAAATGATTCGTTAACATTAGAAATTGGCAAAATGCATAATTTTACAATTGGGCGTTTGAGTGTCTACGTTTGCGTCCGCCCTGTCACAACGCGTACAAAATTATCCCTACCAGGATGTAAATCGATGACGCGTCCGAGCGCCCAGTTCGAAGGCGGATAGCGCTCGTCTTTCACAAGGACAAGAGTTTCCTTTGCTATATTGTCTCTTTTGTTTTGCCACTTGAAGGTCGCCTGTAATTGTTAGATATATTCGATCCTCCACCGTGTCCAAAAATGTTCGAGCATTTGGCGAAGCAGTTGCCGGTGCGAAGACCTCGAAGTCGGTAATTCGATGAGAGGAGGTTCAGGAACTGCATTTAGTGCTGAACCTATCAAGAAATGGCCCGGCGTCGAAGCCGAGAGATTATATGGATCGTCAGATAATGCGCAAAGCGGTCGAGAATTTAACACCGCTTCGACTTGAACGAGGAATGTTGAATATTCCTCGTACATTAAACTGGCATCGCCGATTACGCGTTTGAGATGAAATTTCACCGACTTTACAGCGGCTTCCTATTTTCTACCAAAGTGAGGCGCTGAGGGGGGATTAAATTTCCAAAGTACGCCGTCACTGGCGAGCGCGCTAGTAAGATGCGCGAAATCTGTGGAGCAAGCTTGAAACAGATGCTGCAGTTCCGAGGTGGCTTCGATTGAATTCATGCCGCAATTGCTGGTAATCGTTCCACAAAGTCCACGCCCACTGGTAAAACGGTTGAATGATGCGAGAAACGCTTCGGTTGTGTAGTCCGTGACGAGCTCAAGGTGCACGGCCGATGAGGAGAAACAAACAAACGACAATGTACCCCTTGTACGTTTTCGCCCCCCCCCCTCCGCTGCGATAAGTACGGAGGGTTATCGGTCCTGCGATATCCACCCCTGTATTGAGAAACGGTCGTGCTCGTGTTAGCCGAGAAGCTGGAAGTTGCCCCATCAGCTGTTATCCGAGCTGAGCGCGTTGTCGGACGCAAACGATGCATCGATGAAGAAAGGATCGAATCGGAACTCGACCGCCTACGATCCAGTACTGACGTCGAAGATTTGAGAGCTTTAGTTGTGTACCGTCATGAAGCGTCGATCGATGTGCATAATCAATGATGAGGGTCGTTAGAGGTGATTCCTTCGGCAAAATAAGAGGATGCTTCTCGTCATGGGCATAGAACGAATTTTGCAGCCGACCGCCGACGCGAAGGAGACCGGCGGCGTCGACGAAAGGCGTGAGACGAATGAGAGCGCTCGATCGGGAGATCGGCGCCTTGTTTTTGAAGAGTGCGTAATTCTTTTTCGAAATACGCCTGTTGTGTTGCTCGCACCAAAAATAAACGAGCCTTTTCCAAATTATCTGGCGCAAGAGGCGAAAGGAATGCTTCTGTGCACTGGACTTTCAGAAATCGACACGAGGCGCGAAAAACCCACGCCGTGATAGGTAACAGTGTGTTGAAATTGGAAAATCGTTCCACGAGATCCCAAATTTCCGGATGTTTTTCTTCATTTGCGAGGTTTGCATGCTTTTTTCGAATTTCGAAGACTGTATCAGGGTCGACCGGTGGCGTCCATGATGGCCAAAAGGTCGAATATTTTGCGAGCCACGCGGAGCCCTTCCACCACAGCTCGTCGCTTGCAAGTTGGAGGGGAGATACTCCGCGCGAAGCCAAATCCGCGGGATTTTTCTTCCCTGGCACGTGATGCCAATGCGTATTTTTAAGTTCGTTAGTTTCCGTAACTCGGTTTTGTACGAATTCTGCCGATGGGCATCTCCGTGAATATAAGCCAGCGTTACGCTAGAATCCGTCCACATGTAAACGCGCACATCCAAAATATTGAGCGCGCTTCTCACTTGAGAAATTTGACGCGAGAGCAGCAAGGCTGCTGAGAGCTCGAGTCTTGGAATAGTCACCTTTTTCAGTGGGGCGGCTTTTGTTTTTGCGGAAACGAGTGAGATGCGAATGTCGTCGAAATTTGAAAATACGCAAATGTAAATAACCGCACCGAGAGCGATTTGAGAAGCGTCCGAAAACCCGTGTAATTCGACGACGGGCTTATTCGCGCGTACACCGAACCATCGCGGCACTGAAATGCGAGAAAGATCGTCGAGACTTTTCTCGAGGTGTGCCATTGATGCGCCCGATTTTCAGGGACCGCATCATCTCAGTCAAGTCCGGCTTTCCACAATTTTTGGATGAAAACTTTGCCACGAATTATCACTGGTGCGACCCACCCGAGGGGATCGAATAATTGCGCAACACGAGCGAGCATGCTGCGTTTCGTCAGCCGCGGGGCTTTTTGAAATCTTGGTTTGAGAACAAAAACGAATCTGCGTGTGGTTGCCAAAGGATGCCGAGTGTACGACGGGGTGAGTCATCATCGATTGAAATCGTTCGCCCCTTCTCCTTTTCATCTGAGGGAAGGTTCGATAGAAGATCCTCATTGTTAGAAGCCCGTTTTTATAGCGAGAAACCGCCCGCCTTAAGGCAGTCCCGTATTTGTTTAATTTTGTTTTCAGCTTCTGCTATATCGTCAGCGCCTGAAAGCACGTCATCCCCGTAGATCTCGCATTCGATGATTTCCGAAGCGCGAGCATACCGATCGCGCTCGTCCTGCGCGAGTTGACGAAGAACCCAGACAGCGAGATAATGCAAGGGGTTCGCTCGAATCCTTTCTCCACAAAATTGGCTGTAAATCTCAATCATCGGGTTCGATGCGAACTTGTCGATACATTTTTTGAATGTCTGCTGCGAATACGAAGGCGTGCGGACGCCATCGAGAGATTATATCCGCGAGATCCAACTGAAGCTTGGGCCCGGAATATTGCAAGTCGTTAATCCAAATGCCTACGTTTGTCCCATGAGAACCGTTAAAAACAACGCGCACTTTTGTAGTCGAGCTGTTTTCACGAATAACCGCATGGTGTGGTAAATAAAACACCCGACACGGCTCCATTTCCGATGGCGCGACTCGCTCCATGTGCCCGAGAGATTCGTATTCCGAAAAAAAACTCGAATACTCGTCCTTAAGATCGGAGTCTGTCGTAAATCTGCGCTCTTGACGAAAAAGCGCGAGGGTAGTGGATTTATGCGAGTCGCCGAGATCGTTCGGTAGTTGCTTGAGCGGTAGTTGTATAACGTACCGACCGTCCGATCCGCGCGAATGAGTTTCGACGAACTTTCTTTCGCACTGAGAGTCTTCTTCTGACAGCGTGACTTTCCGTGGCACTTATGTTTCTTCTTGCGCCCAGAATCGCTGAAGAGGATCCTTGAGTTCATCATCGACGGAGTACTGTAGCCCGTGAGTGTGACTTCGGTGAAACGTCGACTCGTTTTGAGACGAGACCGACCCAGACAGAACCCATCCGAGGGTTGTCTTCTGCACGATAGGACTTTGGGAGTCCCCTTTGATAAGTCCGTTCTCGAAGACCACCGCGTACACTTCCGCACCGAGACCAGATCGATAGATTTTGAATTTAAGAACCCGGGATCCGCGAGCGCGCGTCCTTCGATGTGCGGCCAGGTTAGCGAGAAGCTTTGAACCGGAGGAACGGACGACGTGAATTTTCTGAGAACGTACGTGTGGACCGAGAGAGAGAACGCGGAGTTCTCGCGTGATTTGAGCTTCAAGATGCCGTTAATCGGAAGAAAAACACGTTGACGCGGAAGATTCAGCGAGAGATTCGGATACGAATGACACTTCCGATCCCTGATCTAAGAGCGCGCGAACTTCAAATTCGAAGCCTTATTGAGATGTCACTCGAACGATCGCGGTCGCGAGAAGAACCGCCGTTCTCTTGAGAGAGCGTGAAAGAGCTTCATTACTGGAGATCGGCGTTTCGCGCACATTTCCTCCACTGCTTTGAGACGCGGTTCCTGAAGAAGAATTGGAAGTAGATGGCGCGTCTGTCGTCAGGCTAATTTTCGCGCTAGAACTTGATTCGTATCGGTGAATCGATTTTACCATTTCGGAAATGATGACCTCCATAACAGTTAAAACAAAGTTCCTTTTAAACGAGAAGTTCCCGGCGCTGTTTGGTGGATTTACTCCGATACTCCGGGCACGCTGACATATAATGAGCAGTCTGGCAAAGCCAACAAGTAATCGAGTTCTTTTCCTTTTCTGATACGTTTCCATTTGAAATTACAATGTTTACCTGATGAACTTTCACTTTCGAGGCGGGAACCACGATTTTTGACGCGGTTTGTTTCGATTTCCGCTCACCCAAGTGACGTTCAACAGCTTCGAGCGCACGTACGCGGCTGAGCAAAAACTGTTCCAGTTTTTCGAATTGAGGCGGTTTTGTTTCCGCACCGATTATAAATTCCCAGTCTTTTAAGGATTCTGAGTCTAGTTTCCCCACTGTTGAATACACGATTATCTGATCCCACGAATTTACCGGACTACCTAACGTAGCGAGCGCTCCGAGCGCATCTTTTGTTTCGTTGAGAAGCGCCTTAAGATCTGCGGCGGATTCGGCGGTCACTAGCTGCGCCGAGAGTAACGTAGCGAGATGCGAGTCAACGAGAATACATTTATTTTAATAGCGCTTGATGAGAGTCTCCCATTCTCTCGCAAAGTTCTCGCTGGTGACCGGCATATTTTTTTAGTAAAAGTGCGGTTTCACCTGTCAAACCCATTTTAAGGTACTGTAGTTTGTCTACAGCCGGCAGCTCACCGTTCGATCCGATCACAGTTGTAAAGAAATCACAAAACTCTGTCTACTCATTAGACGATCGTGAAAACTTGGGCAGGTTGATGCGAGGCAGCTGTCGAGACTGTGGAGCGCGCCTTATGATGTCAGACGTTGAGGGAACATTTTCCGTTGATGGTTTCCACGTCTCGGTTAACTCTAACATTTCGGCCTTATTATCATAATACGCTTCTTTGCACTGAGAATAAATGTCGTCTCGGAAATAAGCGAGTTTTTTTTAATCTTCATTCCCGAGTGGAGAAAGATGCTCGTGGCATGTTTTGAATTTTCCCCAATTCAAGTCCAGCGCTTCTACCCGCATTTTACCATGTAGGGCTGTCCTTTTTCGTACCTCGAGTTTCTCAAGGTTCACACGTCGTATGAGTCCGCACAGCTCATCTTGTCTGGAAATAAGCGCTTTAATTCTCTCCAACATAACTTCTGAGTGTGACAGACCTTGAGGGCACGCACACACACACGAGGACGAGAATCGAAGCACGTTAGTTCGAAAGAATTTCCGACAATTTCGCGCGATGCTTTGTGATTTCGCAAATCCACACCAAAATGGTAACGCGAAACCGACTTTTTAGCGATTAATCGACCAAAGCTATAGATACGATAGCGCGATGTTTTATTAACTGAGCATTTTTTCACTTGATCCGGCTCGAAGGACCATTAATGTTTGAGGGAATACGTAGTTTAACTCCACGATCCTTGTGAAAAGTGCTGTTAATAGGGTGAAAGTGGTAAAATAAATAAGAGTTCAGATTTTCGTATCTATAGTTTAATAAAAAATGAGACTCGAGAAATCGCTTGATTGAGAACCGGTGATCGAATAGATAATTTACTTGAATTCGATCATAACCGCGCGAGTGTCCAGGGCCTGAAATGCCTGCTGGATAGCGAAAAGACGACTGACTGAGAGCGCGGTAAAATTGTTCGATAGAATTTGCGCTTGACCATGGCCTTGAAGCGAGAATTGGTAAACACGCGACTCGATGCGAAATGACCGTACAGTGCTAGAATATTCGAGAATACTTGACGTATATAAAATTATATTCTAACGAAAAGTAAAGTATATCTTGCCGTAACACAGTTCACTATTTAAATCTTGGGGAAGTAAATTTTTGATAGTATCGGGGAATATATATTTTATGAAAACCTACTATATTCTATAGCATTGAAACATAAACTAGTATGTTTGTAAGGTTGGTGGTTGCGGTTAACATATGTACATCATTTATACAACTGCGAAAATATTAATAAGTAGTATTATACTTTTGGCAATAATAATGGCTATAAAATGTTATTGTCTTTTGAGGGAAATGAAAAAAATAGCTGAAATATGATTGTGAACACCAAAAATTTCTCTCAGTGTACGTAATACAATGACGGGCTGAAGTATTATCGTTGTGTAAGTGGTACCTCGGTTACGCGAGAGAACTTCACTTGAAGCCATCTGGCGGAATGTTGGCGAAATACATTTACGCAACCTCTCTCCGGCCAGAACATTGATATTTCCTAAAACAAGGACTTCGATTTGAAAAACCACAAACTGCCTGTTTTATTTTTCTGCCGCATTGAATAATCTGGATATTTCTTACGTCAAAACTAATACTTATTGCAAAACCGTTATTATGATAAGGATTTTTATGTTCGTTCATTATTATTAAAGTATGCTGATTATCTTTAATGTCGATTTACAATAAACGTACCTAAATTATCGCAATAAATTATAAATTTCTTTGCTGAAGCCGATAGTAAAGCAGCTTGAACACAATTCTTAAAATCAGGTTTCACTTTTTGGAAAATCGTCAGGCCGGCAAACATTGCGTGCAAGTGTAGTTTCTTGCAATGTCTGGCCACAACATTGTGATTTTCAAACACTGTTCGCACATCTTTTCCAAAAATAAAATGTAACAAAAGGATCTATTAAATCTCTGCGATCATCGAAATGAAGGATAATGTTTTTGTGTTTCAGGCTCATTAGTGAAATCGAAGAGCACATTTTGTGAAATGTAAACGGAACGTTACGAGAACTCGCAAGTGCAGACGGATCTACGAGTGTTTTCACACAGACAGGAGACTTATTTGAGAAAAAATCGACCTCAAACGGGAAATTGACGGTAAAACGAGGAACGACGATGCGAGAGTGCAAAAGTTGAAAAGGCACACAACAACGAACAGCAGCAATCTGCCTCGTCTGTTGGAACCAGCCACACCTATAACGTTAAGGTAAGAAAAAAGACAAGCGTATTATTCATGTCACATCCGGAAGGGATGAGAGCATAATATTTTCGTTTCCCTCTTTCTTGCAATAGCACGGGATGAGGGTAAAAAGGGGTAGGGCGTGGGAAAAGATAAAATGAAGGAATTGACGCAATGTCTCGCTATACATAGTTCTATATAGTTCACTCACATTCGTGTTCGTGTGTGTGCTCGCTCGTACAGTTGTGTATGGTCACTCGTAAAATTATCGGTTGACGCTCGTAAGGCGAAGGATCTTCGCTGGTACCCTGATGCGCTCGCTGGTCAAGTGGTTAGTAACACTTGCACAAGATTTTCGGTCGGTGCGGAGTTATATATGTGTATATGCGTACAGTGAGACCCTCTTAAGGCTCTATATAGATATACGGAGTAAGACACGGATTTCTGATGGTCTACGCGAACTGAGGATCGAGCCTATATATATAGAACTTAAAAGAAAATACTTGGAATAAGATTATCGATACGTAGATCGGAATTAAACGCGATAAAAGGAACTTAGTTCGAAATTCGCTGATGGAAGTTTGAGCTCTGAACTCGATGGAAAATGTCGGGAGACTAGGATTGACACTTGATAGAAGAACTTGAATCGATGGTAGTTGACGGGAGACTGGGATTGCGACTCGATAGAAGAACTTGATGTGATGGTAGTTGACGGGAGACTGGGATTGAGATGCGATAGAAGAACTTGATGTGATGGTGGTTGACGGGAGACTGGCCTTGAGGAAGGAAGTCTTTCTTGATATGAAAATTAGGAGGGGTTCGGGAGTGGGAGAAGGAACCTTAGGGAGAGTGTGGTCTTGGTCATCTAGTAATTAGCGTGATTGGTTGCGGTATGGTGTGCGAGTAGGTTACAGATTTCCTAGGCACGCGCGTGACCTTATTTCAGGGCATCGGTTCTGACTAATATGCGTATGAAGAAAGGAGACCGTTGTCTCGTGTTTCGGCGAAAAAAGCGCATGGGAAATACAGTTCGATATCTGAGACCTAAGCATGTGCATGGTTTGTGTTATGTGAATTTATAGCTATGATGACTTCTAATATCAAGAAGTTTGTATTTCAGACCACGCTGCGAGACCAGATATCTTATTTTTCAGTCAGTATTATAAATTCGTCGGAGCCATCTAGGCTATGTTATGATGAAGTAATCTAGGGTCGCGGCTTCTCTTAGTCACCATGCGGATGGGCCGGCGTAGAGTTTTTGGAGTCTGTTGATCGAGTTGATGGTTGGTTTTTAGTTCGAGAGCTCTTATTGGCATATGCGCCTGAGATCGTGTTCTTGTTGACAGCCAATGGGATAGGAAAATCGATGACTGTGGCGGTGCTGCTATCGTATATATATCGCTGTAGGTTGAATATGCGTGCGAAACTTACGCACGTTCCTTTTTACGCTGTTACGCGTCTTATTCTTGAATTTATATATGTATAATAATAAGCTTATAACGGAAAATGAGGATATTGGGAATAACCGAGAGAAGGCACATTCGCTAGGATGTAACACTCAAAATTCTTCATCGACTGAATCCCTATTGCCAAGTCATTTTGACGTGACAACGTCTTATAATTCGATGGAGCCGGCTGCACGCACGAAAAAGCATGACTCATCGCCGTTACCTCGATCTGAGGCGTTCCATTTAAGGCTTGAAGTGTAAGCGAGAGCGCGGAACGAGCGACAAAGAGGTACAATCGGCCTCCGCGTTCGGCAGCGTTCGGCAGCGTTCGACATTTGTCTCTCTCCTACTTGAGTGATGGCCTCTGTACACTGCGAGCGACGAGCGACGAGCGACGAGCGATCAGCGATATCCAATGGCAACGTCACTCTCATAGAGCATTTCCGTCATACTCGAGCTCTCATTGGATATCGCTCATCGCTTGTCGCCCATCGCGCGCAGTGTGCAGAAGCCATGAGCGATGCGTCCGCGTGGACAGCTGCTATACAATAATACATGTACATGTTTTCGTCAAGTATGAAGTGCAGTGAAAAGTGAATGTGGTGTGAATTGTTTATAGCAACGATAATTGCGGCGATAAAGGTAATGATTCTTTCGATATTAAATATATGTTCAGTGATATATTGTCGAATATTCGTGCTTTCATCATTAAAATAAATAGCATCGGTCCGCTAGTGCAGCGATGGTAGGTTATGCTATAATTGACAAAACTATAACAATAAGTTAACAGAACTATTTCACGATGAGTAAAAATCAATTGCTTTACTATTCGATCGAAATAATTATCGAGCGTAGCTATGATTTCAAAAAATTAAAACATAAATGTTAATCTTCCACATATCATAACAACGTGTCTGAAATGACAGGTTGGACCAGCCAGCCGTCAAAGGGAACAATTTTCTCCTATATCAAACACATTGCGGCGGGCTTTTTAAAAGCTAGAGTTACAAAAATTTTAATGATGTTTCCAATTTTTAAATTTTAAATTTAAGATTTATGAACAATAATTTAATCACAGTTTATTCTTATAATAAATTATTCAAAATTATTACTTTTTTACAACAAATTACAATTAAATTTGCAAAAATAATTAAGTAACTAATTGAACAACAACTTTTATTCAGTTCACTTCATGAAAGAAATAATGTCAATACAAAATGTATTATTATAAAATAATAAAATCAAAAATTAAATTTTAACAGTCGAGTAGAAATTTAAACAATAAATTTTATTCAAGTATTTTGTAAATTTAAAATGATTTTCTGAACGAAGAATTTTATGAAAAAATAAAAGTTGTAAAACAATTGCTCAAACACATTCATACTTGTAAAAAATATGTACATTGTAAAAAAAATAAATAAAAATTGACATAATTGTATTTATGCGTACAAATAAATGTAACTTGATCAATTCAATTGTGATTTCCATTTACCTCCTTCTCTATATCCATACAAAATATCTATCAAACAAACAAAATTAAAATTTTCTTTTGAAAAATGAAACCATTCCATCAGTATTTTCTTATGACGTTGTCACGTTCAACTATCGTCAGTAAACCGACTTTACAGGCAACCGATTTTTTCTTGACGTCGAGGCTTGTTGACGTATCGTTCTTTCTTTTTCCTTATTTATGCTGCAGTCTGCTTCGGATTGCGCTACATAAAAAAACCGAAAAAATACTCGCATTCTATCTATAATCGCAGCGTCAATGGTGCTCCCGGTAAATCGAATATCGATGTTAGTATACCAATTGCATATCCTATTGATTGACTACTATGAATAGGACCGACTGACTACTGGTTAGAGGCTGGGTACTGGTGCTCTCACCCTATGTACGAACATGTACGTATATGTATGTTATTGTTCACTAGTATGACTGTGTTCTGAATTTCACATTGTATACAGAGCATGTAAAATTCGGTTTGCCGTGGGATATGTGCTATTTTAGGGAAATAGAAGAGAGGGGCCGCAGGCAGGGAGGTGGTAGGCGACGATCCAGGCACACTGAATGAGAGTAAGAAAGCAAAATCGGATCGATCGACAACTCATCAGAGGTTAGTGCTTTCAAGACATGACTTTTCAAAATCGTAGAATTCAAACTCTAGTATATTTAGCACAGACCTGGATCTAAAAAGTTCTGTGTACACAATTGATTGACAAGAGAAAAAGCAAGCAAATTTAAGTCTTATAGTTCAATCATTAATCATATCTACTTTGCCACATCACAATCTTCTGTCCATTTTGAAGCTAATATAAAAATGTCCTCATTTCTTTGGCCGAAATGAGAACTCTGAGGAGTCAGCTTAAATGTTTCTAGTAGGCTAACTTTTTGAATATATGTGTTGGTCTTTAGCGGTGGCGTTTCCATAGGCTAGGTACAATGGTAATTTCAAAAAACTGTAGTATACTGCACTGGAACTTGGGCTGACTAGATCCGTCATTGAAAAATGCTAACAAATTATTTATCGGAAAAATGGCGTATAGGTTACTTCAAAAAGTAGTAGAAAAATAACACATAAGGTAGTCGGCCCAGTGGCCGTTAGCGTCCTAGTGATCGTCATGTTTACGCATTAAATAAGTATTTTAAGATAAAAATCAGTCCTCCGTATAGATCTGTGGTATATTAGCTTCCAGGAGGTATTTACTATGTTGTATTACATTTTCACACCCGTAAGTATACGTATAAAAGAAAAATCAAATTAAACATGTTCCGCTACGATGTGTAGCTGTCATTTCGGCCGAATCCTTCATAAGGAGGTTAACGTAAACCATGTCATATCTCGGGTGATTTGAGAATGCCTGTGGAATTGCGTGAAGTAAATTTTCATTCACGTGATTAACAAGGATTTTAGTTTTGCATTCAGCATAAAAAATTATAGTTTTATGTTAACATCAACGAATTTTGATATATGACGATTACCGATTCAGCAACATAAACACTCTGCCGATTAATCGCCACGGCTGTCGATAACTGGGACAATGTAAGCAAAAAAAGAGTCTTACGAATCGAATATTAGTTTATAGAAAATCAGAAAAGAAATATTGGGTCCGTAATTAGCATTGTCTGAAGGATCCACGGACCAGTAATCGTCATACACAGATTCGCGATGGTAAAAAGATATACATATAAATAAATGTTGTCAATTACTGGGCCGTGACCATGTCGATAACTGGGTATGTCTTGAACACAGGTGAACAGCATTCGATCGAAATAATATTAAAAATTATTTTATGAAAAAAATAGTTGTTTATAATGACTACAAATAAATAAAAATTATAATTCTGACGTAATAGGCAATAATTAGTTTTATTTTTGAAATTAACGAAGTTCCATGGAAGAGAAATTTATATTTCAAACTCTTGATCAAAGGTTTTAATAAAAATAAAAAGTTTGTGACGGAGTGCGTAAAAATTGTTCTGCCGTTTTATATGCAGACATAATCGAGTCAACATAGTCCTACGAACCTTAATTAGTTAAGGCATAATTAGCATAATTAGTTAAGGCCTTATATAGATGTGGATGGTCGGAAAACAAAGCTTTTTGGGATTCTTTAAGAATACTAATGAAGCAATCAAAATGAGGTTTAGTGGGTTTATTTCACATATCTGTAGGTACCTCCAACGAGCGGACTCGTTGGAGTCACACATGTGCACCTAGAACAATTTTCTTTTCTCCATAATCTACATGAGTTTTGCGACCGAAATACACACGATTATTATAAAGTATTTATTTTTGTACATCTAGCCCGATTTTTAAGAAAGTCGCATTTTCGACTGAGACAACGGCCTTTGTTCGTTCCCAAAAATTGCAATTGTTTAACGATTGTAAAAATCTTGTGTACATCGCTTTAAAATGTATCTAAGAAGTTATAGTTGAAATTTTAAGTCAATCGGTCAAAAAATGCAGAACCTACGAGCCCGCCCGCTTTTGAAAACATTTCTTCATGAAAAAGGCATTTGAAATTTAAAAAACATTGTTCTACATGTCTTAAAAAAATGTCCACCTAAAGTAACTTTTGCATATTATTTTCGACATGTTTATACATAATTGAAGTAAATAAAAAAAAAAACAATTTTTTTTCAAAAGTATATAAGGCCTCAAAGCAGTTTGGACGCATGTGACGATTAGAGGGACGTTCCCATGATGATTACCAGACAAACTGTCATGGCGGCATAATGATGACTCGTACAATAGCGTCTTATAACCTTTACAAAATATTTTCTCGAAAACTTTACCAGACATGGGAATTTCACAACGACCTTCTTCTTCGTAATGAAAAAATTATTAAGAACGACTTAAAATAGCTTTTACTCACTTTCCTAGTTCAGCTATATAAACTTGCAAAGTCAAGCGATCTGCTTAAGGTGACGATTACTGGGCCATCTACCTTACGGTCATCGCAGACAATGTAATCCATTCAGTAGAAACATTAAAGAGTTTAGACCGATAAAATAACTTTCTATGCCATTTTATCTTTTATCCTATACCTGCATTTATGTAGGTCTTTATATTTTTCAATATTAGTCGGTGTTCAAAGACAAAAAAATAAAGCTGTGAGTAATTCATCGACTTTTGCCTGCAAAATCTCAAGTTGCAGGAAATCAAATTTTTCTGTTGCGAAAATTCTCTGATTACGATTTGCGTTATATTTACTCATTTCCTATCATAAATATGTTGTCCAGTAGCTCCCCTTTTTCACGACCTTTTTCACGATTTTTATTTCCTGCACTTGTGTGCAGCTCTGTGTGTGCGTGTGTGTTGATGCTTTTGCACGAAAAGCTGTTCTTTGTCGATTACTTTACGCCCAAGTTAACTACAGAGTTAAGCCATTGTGTTCGCCTTTGGAATCGGCGGTGCGTGTAGTTTTCATCTAATCCCGTGAAGTATCAATAGACCGACATTTTCTTTATTGTGGTCTGTTGGAGAACATTCTCTTCCCTCAGAAATATTCCGATCATTGAAGCCGTTATTTATTATTCAGGCTGAATTGTTGATAAATATCAATTCAATTTACCACGTCCAATCAACCGACTCGTCGATCAATACGATGCCTCGGAATTAACTTGAACAACAGATATTGTGCTTACATGTTGACTCCATTTTTTGGGCGGAATAACAATGTCTCATACACATCGGGCGTAGTAACTTAGTTTAAGGAGGGTACTCAGCTGACGCGAAATAGTAAGAATTTGCTAAAATGTATAGAGGATGTTTGCGAACAGGTGTTATGACTCCGTGCAAAATTTCAAGTACTTCGTTTGCGTGATTGTTGAGCAATTAATGATTGAAGTTAGGCTCTTATACACGGGCGACATAGCAAAATCTTCATGATAATTCTAATAGGACTGTCGCAACATAATAAAAATAGTAAGAATTTAATGGAAATAGGCGGAAATTTTTTTTGAGATTTTTATGAATAATTTCAACGAAGAGTACATCGTTTTGTCTCTCTCGTTATCGAGATATTCGTGAAATAAAACAGGAAATTTCAGCTGATTCGCGTAAAACGATAAAGCGGCGTACGTTGCACGTGGCAACGTTGCTGTCAAGTCAGCCATTTTGAATGAGCGTCAAAATTTGAAACGCACAAACTATTGCTTCCTCGCTATACATTTCTTATCGCGGTTTCATAAAGAGTATTTGAATATTTTGAATAATTCTTTACAGACGCCGCCGTGCATGTGTTTTGACATAACCTTCAAAAAAATTATGGGTCGTCCCTCGACTGCGCATTCATTTGTCGGCTCCAGTACTGTTTTTCTACCGCTTTTCAGGTTGTACTTGCTCCAACCATCGATTATACTGTTTTTCGGTTTGTATTTTACCCTTCCATCGTTACATTTTCGCTGCAAAAAACGGAATTCGCGAAGGATGTTTGACAGCTACGCGCTCACAATGTGGCGTTCGTATTTGAGCTCAGTGATATCAGTTACTGAGAAATAATTTGCGCGTTTGCGACATTTCAACTTGGTTAATAACTTATTCGCGATGTAAATAAACAAAAAAAGATTAATAATATTTCTAAACAGTCAATTATATGCATTCCACATATTTATTAGCTGAAATTTATTTATTTGACGTAACGGAAAATTTGATTATTCGGGGTTGGGACCCGTTAAGCATATGCGTTGCCCTCTTGCCGCATGCCCCCCAAAAACCCTGATCGGCCCCCTTAAGGCCCCACATCACGGTAAAAATGTTTTCTTTTTGTCATTTTTTTTTCATTTTATGCGAGATACATTTGTTACGAATGCTCTTACCAATTTTTTAAAAGAATTTTGTAAAATTAGCGGAGACACAGCGTTTTATGGGAAACCATTCGAAGCGCACGACCGCGTCGAGCGGCAGATGTGCGGCTGTCGAACGGGTTTGCTGCCTGGCGACCCTTTGTTGGCCTCTATGAACCCTAATTTTTGGAATATATTTCGATTAAGGTATTGTAGGTGTAGTGGAGAGGTGGGAAATTCCCGTTTCTTAAGAATTGAATAGATACCCGTTGACCAAGCGTAGAAGAATCCGACACGAATAAATCAGTTGATTTCTGGCAGTCATACGGTTCGTATCTATGATTCGATCAAATCAAAAAGGCAAATCAAAAATCAAAAAGTCGTGTCGTCGGAGAACAAACTAGAAGGGGTGATAGGAAACGGAAGACATCGGGTCCACCTAATAGATATAAAGTGGAGAGAGAAGAACCGAGAGCTAGCAGCTCTGCGAGAAAGTAGAGCAGTGGCCAACTAGATTCCGTTACAATAAATCCAAGTGACAGGTACAGGCCGATAAATTTCATTGCTATTTTTACTATTTCTACAGTAGTGTAGAATTTTGCGAATCTAGTCGAAGAGGACTTGGATTTAAATTTGTGGTAAACTGCAAGTCCTGTAAGCCAAAAGCAATCATGTCATGCCCGTTAATCCAAAATGCATACGAAGTTAGACGTCAATTTATTTTTGCAATGCGATTCCTTGGAGTGTCATTGACTGGAGCAGAAAAATGTTGTGTTTTCATGGACTTGCCGCGCCCTATCTTTCAATATTTTTACGATACCATTGTGGGACAGATTCGCGATGCCACAGAATCTATAAAGACAATGTCTTAAAAACTTGCTGGTGAAAAAGAAAAAAAACCGCTGAAAAGTGTGAAAAAGTAGATGGATTGACAGTTTCTGGTGATGACACGTGGCGTAAACGCGGTTTTAGTTCGTTACATGGTATCACGACACTGATCGGTTATTACTCTAAAAAAGTTATTGATATTTGTGTAAAATCTGCATACTGCAAGGCATGTGCCCTGTGGAAAGACAAAACTGATTCAAAGGAATATCAAAATTGGCTAGAAAACCACGCTGAATCCTGTCACGCGAATCACATCGGTTGTGCAGGCAAAATGGAAACTGATGCTGTGCTTAAAATCTTTCTTAGAGCGGAGGAATGACACGGAACGAAGTACGTAAATTATATCGGGGACGGTGATGTGAAAACTTACAACAAAATCGTGCAAGCTCTTCCGTATGATGTGAAGAAAAAAGAATGTGTCAACCACATTCAAAAACGGATGGGAACAAAACGCGAAATTATAAAAAAGGGAATAAGGGCCTTGGTGGAAGGGAAAGCTGACTGGAAAGCTCATTGAGAATTAACTGCATTCTACGGTCTTGCAAATCGTCGGAATAGTGATGCGTTGGAACATATGAAAAAGCTGTCTGTGCTGCATTCTATTACAAATATTCCACAGACGCAAGTCCCCACATCAGTATTGCAGGCACGAACATGACATGGAACTTTGAACGAATACATACATAAACCTGCATTGCCTCCAAATGTCATTGAGGCGATAAAACCGATATACGTGGACCTTAGTAAAGACGAGCTTCTTCAACGATGTTTAGGCGCTTTTCACCAGAATAGCAACGAGTGTTTGAACTCTGTCATATGGAAATTTGCGCCAAAGACATCGTGGAGCGGCAGACCCACAGTTAGAACTGTGGCTAATATTGCTTCAATACTTTTAAAAAATGGTTGTATTGGCCTCATAAATGTATTGGAGATATTAAATATAAAAATTGGTGAAACACTCCACCAATATCGTCAATACATTGACGAGAAGCGAATATGCGAAGCCGAGCACGAAGCCGAAAAAAGCACGCATGAGGGTCGTCTGCGTGCAAAACATAAAAAAAAACGATGAGTCTCTGGATGCTGCGGAGCTATTGTATGGTCCAGGAATAGCTGACTAACGGTGAGAGATAAAAAAAGAGACATATAAAACATTTAGTTTGTATGTTGAATTATCCTTCAGCGAAACTTTCGTTAACGTTTTTCTCGAAGCTACGTTTTTCAATCTAGTTGACAACATATTCAAAAAACTATTCATCCGATTTGTATGCACCAACTCTTAAACTGTTCGAAAATCTAGTCTCTATGGCACCACGCAGGGATTTAAAAAAAGGGCCCCCTTCATTTTTTTTTAATGGAGGATGAACATTTTCCATGACAATCGGAAAAAATCGCTGGTCCGCCATTTTTTCAGATATCGAAATTCCCCTACGTGATGCTGTAAACCTATATGCCTAGTTTCTAAATATATATTTATTCTATTTTCAGACGAACCATATGGCTTAATCGCTGTCAACCGCCGAGCAGCAATTTCGTCGGAGTGTCCTCTTAGAAGCGGCGTACACCTCAAACTATACTTTAGATTCGAGTACAAAAATTTGTATACAGTCTTCTATATGTATATATTGACTATGAGTATGAATTTTAAAAATTCCATTCATCTTTTGCTTGAAAATAATAAGGAAAACTGCACCCTTGTACCGCGCACGAACCCGTACATTCCCTACCAAAAGTGAGTGTTGGTGGGAATTTGGAGTACTTTGCGATGAGATTCGAATTTAAAAAATCAACCACATTGAAGATGCTAAAAACATTAATTTCCGGTAATAATAATGCAAAAAGTTATAAGTAAATTGTTGAAAAGAAATTGTTCACCAAATGTCCGGTGAACTACGAATTTTCATTCTATTTATATATAACTATTATTTCATAAAATAATTTTGGCGATCAGCCAAATTATTATTTCATAAAACATGGCGATCAGCATTAAGGTATTGTAGGCGGATGAACGGTTTGCCAGATATATGCCAGTCATTGATGTTTTGTTTTTGGGCGTTTTGCATGTGCAGGTCGTTAAACTGTAACACGTAAAAACAAGGGATAAGGTTTCGAAAAGCATATCCCACTGATGAAGCTGAAATTTTGCGCCGACCTTCTTTTCAATATTTTAAGAGAACCTTTAAAAGGATATTGGCGACTAGCAATAGATTTTGATATATCTATATGACAAACAAGATATAAATATAGATATTTGATATATGACAAACAAACCCATCCCACATGGCAAGTGACATGCACGTACGGGCGAGAACTGTTTGCCAGGAAGCAGCGAGGCCGGAGGAGTGGGGGGTATCTATCGGATGTATATACCCGACTAGAAATTTAGCTACGGGGCAGACTAGGGCCATAACCGGCATGCCGTATTCCGTACCACGGCACTTTACAGGCCGCCGTATCAGGGCTTTGCCAGGCGTGAAACGCTTTTTGCATCCGGATCTGATGGGGATGCCGGTTACGGACCTGATTGGTATACCTTATCAGGCCCTGATACGGATGTCGGTT
The DNA here is from genome assembly GCA_964007375.1 of Ophion obscuratus. Classification (NCBI taxonomy): domain Eukaryota; kingdom Metazoa; phylum Arthropoda; class Insecta; order Hymenoptera; family Ichneumonidae; genus Ophion; species Ophion obscuratus. The sequence goes on along the minus strand of OZ023316.1, from coordinate 278,732 downwards.
ACGGCCTTGATCAAGATACCTTATCAGCCCCCGATCAGGATGCCGGTTACGGCCCTGATCCGGCTGCCGTATATATGCCTGAAATGAAAATAAAAAATCGCAAGATCCCGACTAGAAATATTATAAATAAAAAAATTATACCAGTATATTTGTTTTCATATACCTTATTTATGTTCCTGCCTATATGATAATTTTATTACAATGCATCCTGTCTCGTTAAATATTTTACCTACCTCCGGGATTGAACCATGTCTTCTTATTCTAGAGCTGAGCGCGCTACCTATTTGGCTATCCTAACACTTGTGTAAACTTTCTTTTTTTCTTTCTCTATCTTTATCAGCCTAATTCTATTCTGAAGAATCTTAATAATTCTAAACAATGTCAATCAATTTATTTATTTCGTTGAAGTTGCATCATTGCAATATAACAATAATTATGTTTTTATCGCAGAGTTTTTACACGCGCAGACGACGCGATACAAACGTGATACACACTTGATCCACATCCGTTTCTTAGTCCAAAAAGGGTGTACCGCGTTTGTATCGCGTCGTCGGTGCTTAGATAATACGCCGTGTGCAAAGGCCCTTAGGGTGTGAAAATAACTCAGCCGCATGTATGTCGACAAAAATAGGAAATTCACTTTTATTTTTTTTTACATATGATATATATTTATGCTGTATATATATATAGAAATATAAATCGTTCATTTCAAATTATGTAATATATTAATCAGTTATTGCAATTTCTGCCATTAAGAATAAATTAAACAATGTCGCTTCCATCCTTCGCTGTCTTCGTCCTCGCTTGACGTGCACCGTCCCAGTCCTTTGCAGCATTGAAAATTCTTCCCAGAATTTTTTCAATGTCTTTTCGATAAATGAGATGATTATTCGACTCATATTTTCTTATGAGGACGGCTAAATTAAAAACAAAAAAGAAAAGGTCAATAATTCATTATGCCCATTAGCGTAGGCATATATGGACATAAATTTCCAAAATTTACACACACTGCAATTCTTCGAAGAAATGTGTTTGCGCAAAAACTTTCTTCCCCCGAATTCTTTTGACGGCTGTGTATTTTTCAACCACTTCGCGGGTTAGAAATATTCTCAAGACTCGCCGCAAGGATTCGACAAGGGGTCCCGATGGGTCGACATGTTGCCATATAAAGCATTTCTGGAAAAAAAATCAAGTTTCGAATTGATATAATCAAAGAATTAAGTAATGGATATAATTCTTACAATTTTTTCATTGCGATCCTCATCGTTTGTCAGAATATTGTCAAACTCTTCGAATTCTGCATCCTCTTTGAGCGGAAGAGTGAATCCGTGATCTTGACGGCTTGACATCTCAGGCTGCTGAACGTAGTTCGATTTCAACGAATTGACGTCGACTCTCAAGCAGCCAATCTCCCTCGATAATTCCATGATATGTTTTTCGAGGGGCAAGAGACACGCCTTCATTGTCCTTTTGATTTCGTCAGTGATATCTGAAATATTTGCATGATTTAAATAAAATATTTTCCATGCGAAAAAAAACATATTATTATATTTTTCTCAGAATTAAAAGTTGTATACACACCACTCATCAGTTTTTCATATTCGAGTGGTGGACAATCCGAAACAATGACATTCATCAAGGAGTTATCAAGGACTGGGCCTTCCAATTCCGTATCTGGTTCCTTCCCTGACGACAGTCCTGTGTTAATAAAAATAGTCCAATAATAATAAAGTATTGAAATAATTAGCATCTATTGCTAGAATTACCCTTCCAGATAAAAATGTACAAAGATAATGAAAGTTAGTGTGCACGTTCATAAATACACAATGGATAATAAATGCACAGCGGATAATAAAGTTTTACCTGAACCGCCATTGTGCTGCGATGACAAACTCTGAGACTTTCCTTGTCGATGCTCTGTGTAGAAAAGAAAAAAAATATTTGAAAGCAATGAATTAAACAAGCATTTTCATCAAGAAAAACAATAGAAATGTTTTCGTAGGTACATTATTTACAAGCTCACCGATAGGAATCGCAGGCACATTCCAATCTACTTGCGTCTCCTCCGGTTCAACATTTTCTTTTTGGAATTTCTTTATCGCCATAGAAGTTCTCTGTTCCGCTGTCATTTCATCATCGCTGGTGAACGCAGTGACCTTGCTATTTAGGATCTTCAGCTTCCGGCTAGCTTCCTTATAATTTTCTTCAAAAGATAATATCGTATTAGAATTGTGTGAGGAAATTTCAATTATACTTATCGCAAACATATAGACAAATTTGGAAAATCTTACTTGCTTGTCCTCTGAGCTTTATGGGAAAAGTTGGCCAATCCTCCGGAGTGCGGATCAAACATGACATGAGCACAGTTTTAGCAGGAAGAAAACCCATTTTCTGATTATTTAAGTAAATAATAAATACGGTACTTACTGTACGGTAAATTTGAGGACTCGATTATATTCTGTGAACTATTTTACTGAAACAAAAACATTATGCACTAATGAGATAGAGAGGTTAGGAAAGAACAGTCGCAATTCCGACGTGTTTTCGAGTATCTTTTCGAAGATTTCCGAGTTTAATACTTCGTACACTGAGCTTGCAGTTTTGTTTGACTAGTAATTTTTATTTATAAACAAATACTCATTGTTTAGTACCTGCAGGCAGATTGAAGATATTCCAAATTCACACGTCTGGTTTATCTCAGGTTTATCTCTTGGATATCTCTAGTGGCGCCGCTTGGTGGCTGATTCAGGCAATTCGTGGACGTTCGACTGCGGTCAGCTGTGCGCTTTCCGTATCAATTTTATTGAAAAGCGCTGTGTGAAATAAATAACAAATGGGTAGTGCGAGGTATTGTTGTGTTGTGGGGTGCAAAAATTCCCAATCTCGAAATCAGCTACTGACTTTTTATTCGTTTCCGAGACGAAATTGGGAAATCAACAAGAAAAATGAGTGGATAAAAGCTGTCAATAGAATGTATCGTAAAGAAAACAAAGATCGAGAAAGCACACACAAAAAATGTACACAAGCATATAGAGACAAACAGAAATTGCAAATGAAAATATAGAGTGCCCAATATTCATAATAGCGTTAACGGTATGAGATAGTTTTAAGGAATACGTGTACTAAAACCAGCACAAATAAAAATAGAAACAAACGTGTAGAATGTTAATCATGTTTAATTTAAAATCTTGCATCGACATTTTTAGAGAACCACGTGCAAATGATTTTTTCTTTCATTTTTTTTTCATCTATGATAAAGATATTATTAATTCAACATTTCATGCTCATTTTCAACGATTAAATAATATTCACCAATAATATATTATTCATTTAACATTCCATACTCTTCCTTAATAATGAACGAAAATCTGTCATTTGTTAATACTGTTATATACTGAAATAAAGAATGTGGTTTACTAAATCTAAGTTCAATAACCAATATACTTATTGCTTCATTATTGATATTTCTTTGATAAGGAGATACGTCTTTATTTTCCATTTCTGTTTTACATGCATGGTTGAAAAGTTGCTGGAAAAAAATGTTTTTTCTTCCATTATTATTCAACTACTAATTGATCACATAATTAATACATACTTTTACTTTTACGTCGTACGGTGTATTATTCACTTTAGTTTGTGGTATTACTTTTCCAAGGATAATTCGATCTCCATTAGCTGTATGGTGAATTTCGACCACCTCCTGAACGTGGTGACTTTCAAATAGTTTATGCCCTATAAATTTTTAATTGATTGATCATGATACGATAATTCGAAAAATAATTACGTAGTAGAAATTACAGTGAATTTAACAGAATATCTCATGTTTCGTGTATTTACTTACCTTTAAATACAGATTTTCCGCGAAAAAAATCTTCATAAATATTCTGGAAGCCACACTGATAAGAGTGTGGCTCATAATTGCAATTTAGCAATGTGGTATTGCACCAAATAAATAAATAATTCAAAACGTGCAGTGATTTGTATGCGAATCATATATGTACTGTTTTGAGAAGAACGACCACGAGTTGCCCCCGTTAGCTGGCAGACGGCGTTGCCATCGCTTCACCGCGATAACCAAGAGGCCTATATCGCAGACGTTAAAAGATAACCTCGAAATCAGGATTCGAACATTTTTGTCAAAATAGTACAGCAGGCGAGGAGGATACAAATTTTCAAAAAAATAAAAAGTCGTACGATGTCGGTAAACCAAATTATCTTTTATTTTAATGTATCTTATTATTCTGATGATTAATTAATTGTGGAGAATAGGCGACACATACATTTTTACCGTCTCTCCTTCTTCAATTTCGAAAATAATCATTTTTGATGCAATCGTGTCTAGTTTGACTGTTTTTTCTTCATCACCCTCTTTGACTTTCTGAACATGAAAAATATTTGAGTCGCAGGGGTATTTGAAGATAGATTTGGCAGGCCGCAGTGTTTGTCCACAAATTTTGACATTTTGTGCACTATCATCTGGACCGATAAAATTTTTATCAATTCTCATGATTGTTTTATCTTGTAACAAAACAGTATTGTTTGGCTTCACATTTGATAGCACCATTTGCTTATATCTTATTTTTTTTATCATCCGCATTGCTCCGGTCCGGTTTGATTGCTCTTTTAGAATTAATATATTTGGCGGAATTGTTATTCTCTTTTGGGTGAGTAACATTTCGCTATACCTTCTACAAATTTGACTTAGAGGTTTTCTTCCACTTCGTAGCATTTTTTTCATCAAGCCCAGAGCATTTTCGAAAGGAAATGCTGTTAGGTAGCTCAACGAACATGACATAGCCTTCACATCATCCGCTAAGTGAATGAGACTGTGCACATTTAATACTTGGCTTTCAGTGCCATACAATTCATTTGCTAACGACACAAATTTTCGGAAGTATTCTGCAGCATAGTCTACATATTTTAAGCAAAGTTCTTCTGAGCATAGAATGCGACAGCCAACATGGAACAACAAGAAATGATTGTACAATTTTTCGGAAAGCACATCCTTGAGGAGAATTGGTGAAGCATACAATAAGAAAAACCTGTATTCCGTTGCTTTCCATTTAGAAATATTGTCCAACGTTCGTGTTGTACGCTGGAATTCTACTGGTATTTGACGCTGCAATTGTACTAACACTGCGGACAACCTATGCTTCTGGCCATGGCTGAATTTAACTTGCCGAGGTCCGTCTATCCAGTAGTCATTCAATAGTTTTTTCATTACACCCAAGCAGCATAAGTGCATGAAATCTAGTGAGAACTGACTAACCATGTCTAATTCGGATATCCGAATCAATGGAGATATGCCATTGTAATGTTCAGATTGCTGCTGAGAACGAAAACTTGCATTATCTCTAGCAGGAAAGTTTTGTTCAACGAAAACTGTTCGGTTTTTGTAACGCTGGCCTGGAACAGTACACCGCTCACAAGCATAGAAACCTGCATGCCCTTTGATTGATTTGATTAAAGACCGAGCCGGTCTGTCGCATACAAAACTTTTAATTGAGATTTCGAACAATGTACCCTTCACTTCTACTCCAGTATCAAGTAATTCGATTACTTCTTCTGTAAACTTTTCGAAGTATTGATTCATGTTTGAAGGTTTTGACATTCCTTCGTATATGGCTACAGCAAAGACTGGATACACATTTGGAGTGAAGAAGATTTGGCACAATATAGGCCAAAATTGCTGTCGACTTGATTTAAATAATGGTAAGCCGTCGATGTTGAATTGCAGGTATAAATGTTTTTCCTGATGTAGTGTTGAGTTAATCAGCCGCTGTAGACTTGGTTTGATGCCAAAGTATGCGAAGCGCCCTTCGAATTCTCCAACGTTGTTCTGTATTTCTGTGATGCACTGCGAACTTAATGTTCTTAGGAAAGTCTTCGATGACTTGGGTAAATCCGGTAACAATTTCCTGCGCAGTATTCTTAGCAATGCATCCAACTGATTGTGTGGTATCTGGCATTGGAGAGCCCACTGACGAAGTTCTTCAGTTTCGTTGAAGGTGTCTTCTTCACTACTTGCTGAATCACTAGAGCTCTCGTTGTGTTGACTTGCATTATCACTTGTCTGGCGATCTGTATTATCACTAATACTAGAAGAAATTGAATCAGGTCCAGAATCTTTTGTTGCACTGCTTATGGAATTTGCATTAATGAGCAAGTCATTATTGTCACCAAGATTTGGATGCGATTCTCCGCTTGGCCCTAAAAATACCATTACAAAAATAATAGCTATTATGCGTGTTAAGTAATAATGGATATGATTAATTTCAAAAGGTAAAGAATATATAAATAAACTTATATATGTACATACCTGGTAAAAGAGAGGTACTTATTTCCGTTACACGTTGTTTTTTTCTTTCCGTGTGTACAGCACGCCACTTTCGCACCCGCAAACGTCTCAATACTTTTTTTCGGCACTCTTTTCGATCCATTCTGCACTACTGTTCGTCAGGAAATTGATAAAAATGTCCCCTTGCATATACCTCCAAGACTAATAGAGTGTGTGGACGCCATATTACGGCGGCTTACTGGCAACCGTACTTCAGCCTGTTCAGGGTGCCCTCTTGCCCCCGTACTAATATTCTACTGATCCGGTCCACATATGGCACAGATCAGTCGCCCTGTAACACGGCGTCCATGGACACCATATTACGGCGGCATATAGGCTAACGTACTACGACCTGTTCAGGGTGCCTTGGCGCGCCGGTACTAGGGTTCCACTGATCCGGTCGACATCCGCTACAGATCAGGCGTGCTGTACTACGGTATTACGGACCGCAGCTTGATAGGGGCCTTATCAGTTATCAGGCTGCCGGATCAAAATTTCTAGTCGGGGTGTTGTTTATTGCAATATTTCGTGAATTACTTGTGAAAAGGCACTCTTCAGTTTTCCACTAATATGGGCAGAGGCAAGGATCGCAATCACGGACTGACGTCGTGCTTCGGAAAGCACGAAGTCACTTTCATGCTCTCGGCAAAAAAATCGACGGGCAGTTTCAACCCCTTAATTGTGAGTTATCGGAAAAAGAAGAAATTTATATCCCAATCGATTAAAAATTCTCGGAGATACGGTTGAAAAATTGCATTTTTGGAATAAACAATATGAAATTTGTTGCTATCTGCATCGTTCTCATCTCCAGTATATAGTACACGAAAAAATAAACATTGTTGCAATTTGAAGTTTTTTCATATCTCGTACCGTTAAAACGTTATCGACGAAAAACGAAAAACACCCTAATTTTCAAGGGTGCTTTTCAACCCATAAAAATCGGGTTCCGCCGATATAAAAAAATACGTGTCGCCTATTTTTACCCATTCTACAAGCATGCCAAATTTTATCGAAATCGGAGACATCAACCTCGCAATGTTTCCTTGTTAGTTGCCCTAGTTAATGCTATGATTTCCTTATCCCATTCTTGATGTAAACTCGAGATCTAAAGTTGGAAAAACGAATATGCCTCAAATAACTGAAGGCCCGATATTCGTAGAGAAGAGGAGCTGACGGTTGTTGTAACTGTGCGAATGGCACCCCGCGAAAAGCTTTTCGTTCCCGGCTTGGACCAATATCCATTTCTTTTACAGACGCTCTCTCGGTGCAGAGCGCCTGTTCATTGTTGCTTCATCTCATTTTTGTACTTCCGATGGTGGAAGAATCCAGAGCCCCAATGTATTTGTGAATGATGAAGTGAACATTCGAGTACATGGCTCTATATTTTTTCGCCTGTTCTTTTTTCTGCTGAACCTCCAATCAAAAGGTGCAACCGTGTTGGTTCGCGCATATGTTTTTTTATGGGTATAAGCGAAGGAGCGAGTTGAACATGCGAGGATTGACCTCGGGGAAGCTGAACAAGCTGGTGGAAAAAATTCATTACCACGCGCTCACCCCCGCATCTGCAGACATAGCGGAGTTTCTCGGCCCACTTCCCCATCTCTCGTTATTATACAGTCCTTGTTTCGTTCTTCACCATCTTGTATAGATGCATAGTCTTACATGTAACGGGTGTCCCGGAAGATGACCCTGGGGTAGAAAGAAGTTGGATACCGCACGCATTAACTGATGAATACCTAACAAGGAACATTACTTCGGTGGCTGCCTTCCATTTTGTTGAAACTCATATACGTAGAACATTAACCCCGTCGCGGCCACACGTTCTGGCTATAACAACTAGCCAGCGTATCATAGCCAGAACGCGAAGGGTTGAAAACTATTCGACACGACATTTTTTTATCGACGAGAAAACTGTTTGAACGGCTAAAACTACCTCGTAAGCCTCGTACGGACTGCGCGTGTCCAGTGTACGCGTAGTCGGGTACACGTACCCTGGAAGGTGCTGTTCGTACCTGCAACCATGTGTACACATTTAGATCACGCGTGTTGTGCGAGCCAGGCTCGCGACGATCCATCGTCAGTGGTCTTTTATGCGCGTCAAATAGGACGTGTACACTTTATTTGGACGACAAAGTGGCTCACGCGTTTCCGCCGGATTTCAGCAACCCAAATTGCATTAACGTGCGAATACTGGCTTGATATGGCTGGTGGATCGCTTCACCTCTCGTTCAGACTCGCGGCATTCCGTACAAATGTTGTACGTGTATCCATCTGTACGCGTGTTCAACATAGCTAGACTACGCGCACACTGGAACGCGCAGTCCATACAAAGCTTTAGAGTGAAGCATCTCAAGTAGTGGTTCTGCGCATTCACCCACAAGCAGTCCACCGATTTCAGTCAAAGAAAACGAAAATTCTATCGTAAGGCGATAAAAAACTCCACCATGGGTACATTAAAAAAATTAAGGTATGGATTTATTTATTCATGTTAACTATATTTTTTATCCATGTACAGCCCTTCATTGTTATTTCTCTTACCCCGCATTAAAAAGAGGTGCATTGCAGTGAATTACACCGGTAAAATTTTGAAGGAGGCGGGGGTAAAATTCAAGTTTTCTATTTTTCCGCAATTCTGCTGGATAACAAGTTTAAGTACAACACCCTTTACTTTAAATTCCTTAATCCTTCCTTCACACACTGGATCATTTTGACTCGGACGAATTTGAAATAAAATGCTCACTTTCCTAAAGCTGAACGTTATCAACATTTTTTTATAACAATTCAATTTCATGCTTATCGAATTTTAATTATGCAGACTTATTAAGATATGTTTCAAGTCTATCCCGGTTTTTTTTCAATAAAAACCGACCGAAACGTTGTTAAGGACAGATGGATGAAGTACTATCCGGATCAAATTGACCCAGGGTGTCAAAGCCGTGGCCAAATATAAATGTGTCAAGGAAGGGTTAACGCAGATCTTTTTTTTTGTGTTGAAAACGTGTGCGCCGATCCAACATATTTCTACAAACTCCAACTTGATGTTTTTTCGTGTCGAAATTATTACGGTTGTTTTAGAGGGTAAACCACCCCTCTAGAGTCCTTTTCATTCGCGGTTTTTAAAATTTGTCCATCTATTCAATTGAATCTACGGCAATTCCATGGGCAATATGAATTTAATGTTTGCATATTTTGCATACTTGCATTGACCTTCAAGATGAGCTCGGGATGGATGGGTCCGTTTGCTACCCCTTACGCATCAGTACTATAGTATTTTCATGTTGCAACGCCATCCACCCTATTCAGTACGTCTGTATAGAAGACTTTCAGTACAAGCTTAAAGGTAAGCTTTGTTTCCGCCGGAGTAACGATACACATTGACCAATCAATAGATCCGGTACCCGGTAAAGGGTGATGGATATTTATCAACGGTTGTCTACTTCAATGTTTCACTGTTTATTAGATTATTGGTTTTATACAACTGATAGTGTTTAAATGATAGTTGAATAAACATTCTTCAATCATACGTTTACATGTTTTATTTCATAATTAAATCAATTACGTAAACCACTCTTTCTATACCACTATTGGGAAATTTCATAACTATTTGTTTTGCAATAATCGTTTTGCATAATATTGTTTTCGTTCATATGACAATTAATAACAATCATGAGCGCATAGGTCGTGCAATAATGGTACTTATCAAGACATTGCTTTCGGGTTGCACCCAGCTTGTGGCAAAAAAAAAAACAATTTTCGTGAATTTTTTCTGGTCAAACCTGTGCAGGGTTTAACATTTTCTTTTAAATTAAAGAGTGTGGTTTTAAGTATCCTTTACAATTTTTGTATTGAAACATGTTTATAAATCTAATAGATACAATGGTTTGTGCATACCGCTGTTTGAAAAAGTGCTTCGCGGAGACCAATGCTGCTCGGAAATAAATAATCTGAAATAGAAAAAACAAACGTATTTAATTTTTGCATTACACTATCTAGTGCCTGGACGAAGGATTTAATAAAATATGGATTCCTGAAGAAATAACAGCAGTCCAAAGTGAATGTATATATTGTTCGGGAAAAAATACTCCATTTTCGTTGAAAAAGAATTGTGCATTGAAAAAATGCCTTCATTTAAGCACGACTTTTTCATGTCAAAGTACAATAGCTTGTAAAATTTGAAGTTTATCGGTGTAGTGATTTTTTAGATATCGTGGTCGCCATTTTCTTTAAAGTCATTTTGAGACAAACGCTTTAAAAGTGTTGTGTCAGGTTTATACATGGATAAAAGGTAGATTTAAAAACTTACATACCATTATCAATGCCGGGCCTATATAATGAGCCTTCTTCAGCGGTAACAGTCTCTAGAATTCCAATTCGCTGCTGACTGTGGATCATTCTTCCTTCTCGCATGTTAGATTGAGCATGGTGCGCGGCCGTCCGCATGCGCTTCTCATCTTCTTCCGTCACGTATGTGTGAGCGTTACGGCCGTGAGGTACCCCCATTGCCTGCAGCATGTTCAATAGTGAAATAGATCCTCTATTAAAAAGACAGCCAGCGATATGTCCATTTCCATTGAGATTGACCCGCTCGGAAGAATCTTTGAGCTTATCATCCAGATGAGCTAGTCATAATTTTCGTTGTTTTGTGCGAAACCACCTCTGCACCTTTCCAATAAGTTATTACTGCTGAGGTTTTCGTAAATCAGTTTGATCGCTTCCAAAACATTGAAAAGTAGATCGTTGTATTAATGGTTATAAGAAGTAAGCTGTCCGTGCACGGAAGCGCACTGTCGGGGCACCAAGACTCATCTCCGATCGGACACTTATCATGATTCGGATCTTCACCGATTGAGCTGTAATGATCGAATGATACCCATATTGACTTTTTCATGTTGTCGACTGAATTATGGCTACGACGTATAGCTAAATCAGAATGAACGGTTAATTTCTTGATCATTTTCCGGTCATATTGTTTCTGCCGCCATTTCCTTTATTTTTCTTCACGCACTCACGCAATCCACGTCCTATTCGATTTTGCACATGACCGATGTAAACATTGGATTCGCTTACTCGACAACGCGTTACTCGTGTACATATATAGAGCGGAACCACAGCGCGTACCTGCTCCAGTTGATTCACGGAACCTAGGTATACACTGTAAAAACAAGCGCGTTGTTTTGACACGTTTTGCGTGTGTAATCTTGTCGCTCTTTTCAACACGGTAACGCGGGTGTTGATGTCGTAACGACACATTTTACGCGTGTTCTTTCAAGACGCTTCAAGCGTGTTTTAGCAAGTTCAAAGCGTGTTGTTTCGATACACTTTAGGCGTGTAAACGCTTGTAGCCAATTTCAATACGTTTAAAATGTTTTGATGGCTAAATCAACACACTTTTTTATGTGTACTTGTCTACGCTTGGGAATAATGTACAAGACGTCACGTACACTGTAAAAACAAGCGCGATATTTTAACACGTTTTGCGTGTGTAATCTTGTCGCTCTTTTCAACACGGTAATGCGTGTGTTGATGTCGTAACGACACATTTTACGCGTGTTCTTTCAATACGCTTCAAGCGTGTTTTAGCAAGTTCAAAGCGTGTTGTTTCGATACACTTTAGGCGTGTAAACGCTTGTCGCCAATTTCAATACGTGTAAAATGTTTTGATGGCTAAATCAACGCACTTTTTTATGTGTACTTGTGGACGCTTGAGAATAATGTACAAGACTTCACGTAGGCATACGTTCGAAAATAAAAAAAAGGGTTCTCCACTACTGGTGGTTTATTCCGATAGTCTACTACCATACTTGATGATTTCCAGTCGTCCTGAAATCAATTCCCGCGAAAAATTTTATTGTCATTACCTGGTCTCGAACCTACTTAACCTAGTTACTTCTATACCTAATGTACAGTAACCATTTTGCTATCGGCTGCTTGCGGTTTTTCATCAAGAAACGGAATACATGGTTATATTGAACGAGGAGAGTAATGAAGACATTGCTCATTTTATGAGTATGCATGTGTGTGTGTGTGTTTCCGCGCGCACGCACACACACATAAAATGTGAAATGCCTTTATCACTCTCCTGTAAATGTGTGTACACACACACACGCGCGCGCGCGCCCGTGTGTGTGTGTGTTCGAGACGGCGTATTATCTACATTGTTGAACATATACAAAAATTATATTTTTGAATTACAGTATTTATTTTTCTTTTTTCTTATCAACGTACAAATCGACTTTTCATGTTCCATGATGTAAAACTAAAACACCTTCGAGGCGGGATATACATTTACAACGATAAAAAAATCTTTTTCTTTAAATGATAGATCTATATATGTAGTATATTTTCCAGACGTTTCAAAACGAAATTCGAAAATTTTTAAACGTCGCAGCCCGTCAACGCTGTGTCTTACCGCTTGGATTCATAGCGGGCGTAAACTTCAAACCTCTTTTTCCCGTAACTGCATTTTCGAAATTGACGTGCAGGATTACTATAAAACTATAAAGCCGATTGAGTTGAAACTTGGTAGAAATATTGACGATATTTCTTTTACTTGACGAGAATTGTTTCTCAAAAATTATTTAAAAAACGACTTTTTTAATGTAAATTTGCAGATACTTTGCGTGAAGTGTTGATTTTTTTTGTAAACGCTTGCCATTCTCTTAAATTTGAATTTTCTTTATTTTAATTACTATCAAATAGAATCTATACATGTTCTAACTGAAAAAAAACAATTTTTTTGAAAATCAAAGTCTACGGAAGCTATAGACTGCACGCCGATTCACAACTGCCGCGGCAACCTTGCTGTAATACTCTGGCACAGCTCCGCCACTTTAAATTACTTAAAAAAAAGTGTTTTATTTTTGATTGGTTAATTTTTTCCCGTTTGAATGCATATCCCGCCTTAATGGCCGAATAAAAACATGAAGGAAACAATTAAATAACACTGGAAGATATGCAGTATCCCACGCGGAGTAGCTTCCCATGACAGTTGACAACTTCCCCCGACAGTGCCCAACATCTTTTCCGATTCATCTGTGAGTTCTGGTAATATTATGGGATTTGGTATGGTCCCTGGTCCAGTCGACTTGGATTGTGATATGTGTGATGTTTTGAATTTCTTATGCTGTCCTTTTTTTGCATCCGTACTCGTTGCTAGTTGTTCCACATCCTAAAAAAGTATGATAAATTATTAAAGAAGTATAAAAACATTTGGCTGTTTTTACTTTGATACAGTGATGGAGAAATTCGTTGGAAAAAAAATCGCTATTCGAACTGATCAGGAAATCTCTAATGCACTGAATACAAAGTTTTCTGCACAGCAATTAGAAAATGTAGCGAAAAGGATATTTGTACCGAAGAGAAAATTTCGATTTGCAGTGACCAGAACATTTTTCCCGAACAAGGTATCTCCTTTGCTCTAAACAGACAATTATCTTCACACTGGATAGAAAAATTGGTCCACACAGAATAAAGAATTTTCTTTGCCCAGAACAAGACATATCCCTCACTCCAAACAATTTTCTTCGCTCTCTACAGAAAAATTGGTCCGCATAGAATAAAAAATTGCGTTTGCCCCGAACAAGGAATTTCTTTCACTCCGGACAGACAATGTTCTTTGCCCTGGACAGAAAAATTGGTCTGCACAAAGTGAAGAATTTCCTTTGCCCCGAACCAGAAATTTCCTCCACTCCGCATAGAAATTTTTCTTCGCACCGGACAGAAAAAGTGGTCCGCACAGAAAAAAAATTGCGTTTGTCCCGAACAAGGAATTTCATTCACTTCGGACAAGCAATGTTCTTTGCCCTGGATAAAAAAATTGGTCTGCACAAAATAAAGAATTTGCTTTGCCCCGAACAAGAAATTTCCTCCAATCCACACAGAAAATTTTCTTCGCACTGAACAGAAAACTTTGTCCGCATAGAATTAAATTTTTCCCTTACCCCTAAAAAGGATCTTTCAGCACTCTGGACAGAAACTTTTCTTAGCAATGAACAAAATATTGATCCGCACAGAATAAAAAGTTTTCTTCGCATTAACGCTTTACCAAAAAATGATTTTATGTATACGTCAATAAACTGAGTGTTGCACTTACCATGGTTTAACAGAGCAAATTATTTTTACCATTCATGTTGGTCCGCCCGACGAGCAAAAACTTATGTGTTTAGCTTTTAAAATAACAAATATCGTAATTAAAAAACTCTTTCGCATGTCCGTCCATAATATAGCGAGGTTATCCGAAGTCGCCATATTGTCATATTAACTCACTGGACGCGTGTTGTTTGTGGTACACGCGTGCAAGTGAGTTGTTTTACGACGCTTTGTGTCGGTCGAGTCGCTTTTATAATCTTCGGTTTTGGCTTGCCGAGTGGTTTAGCTACAGTAGGACGGAACGTTTTTCAAAATTAATTTATGATGTTGTTATGGAATCAATTATTCTCGTTTACATATCATATTACATATTACTAACCAGACAACGAAAATAATACGGATTCCGCTTAGAGCACGGAGTTGCACCGGCGTACCAATGTGAAAGTGACATTGCCCGAGAATGTAACGAGCGATAACTCAGAATTATTAGGCCTGAGAGAAAAGACCTTTGTGAGCTCGCGAGGTGAAACTGGTTTGATTGGGACTATGGACCCCGATCTTGATCTCGATACTTCATATTAGAGTGCAATTCCTGGTGTCATTATTGCTGACTCTAGGTTTCTTATCTCTAGTAAGGCGGAGAATCATTGCGTCGTTTGGAAATCATTTTGTTTTCTAGATCCTCACTGAACTGTTTTTCCCGGTCGGTAAGTGGAGGTAGGAGACAAATTCACAGCACTTATCGCTATGGATAGAAGTTGAATAATGTTCACGGGATTAACGTACATTTTTATTCGTATTTGAAACTCAAAACCTATAACTGGTGTCTCCGTCGTAACCTGCCGCAATAACAATCGTTGCTGAATTTATATGACTTAATGCGCAATTTATCATCACACGTAAATTCGTATAGCGCAAAAGAAAACAACGACATACGTAATTATTAAACCTACTATCAATCTGTAATAAGGCGATCTTAACGATATCTCAGCATCACTCCGTTCTCGAGTTGTAGCAACGACCCAAAAATGCTGTAATTTCTGCAGGTATACAATTATGTGCTTACAAAATTACTTGTAAGTTATGTGCTTACTTATGTGCTTACAAAATTACTTGCAAAATTACTAATTATTACGTATACTTTTCTAAGTATACAATTGTATAATTACAAAAAAATTCTACTCCCCTCACCGTATCGAAGGTACGGAGTGGATTTTTTTTTGCAATTATACAATTGTAAGTCAAGCGCGAAGTTAGTCTGTAATTGCAAAGGCCTTACCTATTTCTGTGCCCATATTAGCAGAAAATTAAAGAATAATTTTCGCCAGTTCTTCGCGAACTTTTGCAATAAACAATAGGCCATTTGTTGTTGTATCCATGATTATTATCATGAACGTCTAGTAGTTGATACGACATTTTTCCATTTTAACTTTATTTTGATCTCGGCTCATTCACGAGCTATAGAAAGAACAAAGTTTTTAAGGGTGCGCTGACCCCTTAAGATTGGCGTTCCACCAAAACGAAAAAAATTGTATCAACGATTTTGACTGATTGTACTTTTATTGTAACCCATTTTTATTTCTACACATTTTCGTCCATGCCGCACGGCAAGAACTTTGAACCTTTCGAGAAGGTGACGGTTGGGGGGGGGGGGGGGGGGAATTTACAATTATGCAATTGCGCCATAAAACGGACTTATATTGACGTGTATTTGACCCGGAATGGCAAAAGGCTAGCTGATTATATGATGCCCTTGGCTACAAAATTGAAGGGCAGTTTCAACCCCTTAATTATGAGGTACCAGCAAAACAAACAACACGTGTCCGCTAGTTTTCCATCCTCCACATGTATGTGAATTTACATCCCAATCGGTTAAAAATTCTCGAAGATACGTATGAAAAATTGCATTTTTGCAATGAACAATACGAAATTTGTTGTTACCTGCATCGTTCTCATCTCCAAGGTATAGCACATGGAAAAATGAACGTTGTTGCAATTACATTTTTTCCTATCACGTACCGTTGAAATGTTATCGGCGAAAAACGAAAAACACCCTTATTTTCAAGGGTGCGTATCACCCCTTAAGAATCCGGTTCCGTAGATATAGAAAAATACGTGTCGCCTACTTTTATCCATTCTACAAACATGACAAATTTAATCCAAATTGAAGGGGGACACTCCGCGACTTTTCCGTATGATCTATAGAATAAAGTGGTTGATAAAGATTGGTATACAGAAACGAACAGAGAAACAGACTGGAAGAGTGAAAGGTAGAGAAAGTAAAAGAAAAGCGGATTAAAAGTATACTAGAAGTACTCGGTGGTGTGGAGGATAAGCTAAACCACGTGACTAAGTTCTATATAGCGTATCATGCCGCAACGCTCTGTATTGATCGAACAAAACATCAACCGTATCGTTGGTAGCGTTGCCTGACTACAACGCGTCTTTACCACTGAGCAGGTCACGGGGTTCAGTTTTCCCTGACAATGACTATATTTTCGCATATTACTATTTTGTCATATTACTGCTACTATTATAAGTTCTACTTAGCTATCACTGTTGACACTGCACCACTCTCGTTATGAGTATCAATGCCTGCGTACTTGTATATCTTTTCCCTCTTTCTTTTGGATTGTTTCGCACTATGTCTGTCTGCAGGTGTTTCCGTTTATAGATTCTGTTTCTGTTTTTCTGTTTAAAGATGTAGGTGCGCTTATAACTATAATCTTATTGCATTACTATTAGAAACACTAATCGCTTGCCGCGCGGAAGCGATACTGTATCAACCTCGTAAAGAGATTGTACCCAAGAGATAATGGGAGTAGAAGAGGGAAAAATAGAAAGTCAGCTAAAGCTTTACAATTGCTACAATGTGCTCCCGTTATATCCCAGAGTGTGTTCATAATCTCACGTCGTACCGCGACCAATATATTTAGTACTTTATTATTTTCTTCCTTTATAATTCCAGCAACAAATTGTGTGCAAAAGACACCCGGAATGAACTTTACTCGTTCATTTCAATTTTGATGCTCCTTTTGATGCAATACTTAGATTCAAATGATGATTTGAAATTCGCCAACAAAGAAAATTGATGAATTATTTAGCTTCTGGGTTCTTTCATTTTTATTATTATGTTGTTCAAGAATTATATCGAAAGAATGCCGTATTTGCTGAAAAGGCTCTGAAAACTTGTCTTGTTAAATATTGATCATGCTGATTGATCGTTCCCGTTCACACAAGAGGTATGCCGCTTGTATGGGACTTTGTTCTGGCAGAGGGGCGGGCGGGGGGGGGGGGGGTGGGCGAATCTTCCGCAGGTTGATCAGCATAGTTTACGATACATCATATGCACACACAAGGAAACGACTAACTACTGTCGCCAGACGTCACCACTATTGCCTTACGTCCCGTCAGCCAACGTGGCTATAAGAAAAAGCAGTAGTTACCGCTCCATGTCCATGCTACATCCTTTTCATTGCGACGGCCATTTTCGAGTTTCAATGCCGTCGATACGTCTGTCCTTCTCCCATATCTTCTACTCGATTTGCATTGTCGACGCAACACTCTCAGGTACATAGGGAACTGAACAAATTTAGATCACGCGATAAATTTGTATCATGCTGTATATTCTTGGGGGTCGAGAAGTTCATCTGCCCCACGTTCGAAACTAATGCATAGTTTGTCTAGGGCATTATCACCTTTTGTGGGGTTTCAAAATGCTAACGAGGATCTAATATACGACTTTTAGTTCGATCGTAATGTTCTTTTATAGAACGTTTTGTGGTAGATTTGTTAAAACTTTTAGGCTATTGCAAATAAAACTGGATTTCTTTCTGCGCGTATAATACATAAATTGTTTGTTCGACGAGGAATTACGAGTTTGACCTGCCCAGCACAATAGGAAACTGTCGCGAGAACATGTTATCTAGTCTCGCACACATAGCGTGAAATAAAAAATTCATCCAATCGATCCGAATTTGTGTCCTGTTTTTTTTTTTTAATTGATAGTGAATTTTTCGCATGAGTAAATGGGTACACAAGCTGTCTGCGCCCGCGTTCGGAAAATACGCAGCGACGACTTGGTATAAAATGAATTATTGGTTCATCGGTTAACAGCAAATCCCTTTCGGCATATACATCATAAAGCTGGAGAACAATACAGAAACTTTTCTACACGCGTATAAGCTGGTTTCCCGATTATACAGGGTGAGGCACTAACTGTTGCCACCTTGAATATCTCTATAATTATCGAGGTCACAAACAAATTTTTGAAACAAAAGTTGTACCGTACGAAAGGGGTCATCAAATGTAACCATTTTTTTTATTTCAGTGGAGGCGCTGTCGCACAGTAAAGGTCACCTCCACTTTTTTAAATGGGACGGTACATTTTTTTCAACTATCTTGTAGAGCATTGAAAACTGCATAAAAAACATTTAGGGGTCAAAGTCGTTCAAGGTCATTTAAGATAAAAAAATGACATGAACTTTATTTTTATGTGAAATTACCGTAGATGTTCAAAGTGATTGCCATTGGAATCAATGCAGTATTGCAATCTCCTCATCACGAATTTCTTATCACTTCGGCACTTATCGCCGAAGTCTTGCCATTGTCTTGTATGTAAACAACGGCACCAAACCTACAATGTACACGGAACATTGTACAATGTTTCGCCCAAACAAACCCGAGATAACGATAGTAAGAATGGTGAGACTAGTATTAATGAATCAAGCGAATGTAAATGATGTATTCTTTTGAAGAGCAAACTGATATGCTTCTAATTTATGGAGAATGTGAGAAAAATGCAGTGAGAGCTAGAGATTTATAGACTGAAAGATTTCCTGAACGTTCTCATCCTACACGCCGTACATTTCAAATTTTATACACTAAACTGAGGACAACTGGATCCTTAACCCGTCAGGAAAGTAACCGACAAAAGCGAGTTACTAACGAAGAAACGGAAATTGGTGTTCTTGCCGCCGTTCATCGAGATCCTTGTGCGAGTTCTTGTCAAATTGCGAGGGAATCTGGCGTAAGCCAAAGAAGTATTATACGTGTTCTACCTCGTCATAAATATCATCCTTACCACATTAGTCTCCACCAGGAATGAACTGGTACGGATTTCATGAATCGCACTGAATTCTGCCGATGGGCTCAACGCCAGATTCAGAGAGATGACTCATCTATTAATCGGATATTATTTACTGATGAGGCAACATTTACGAATCATGGAAATATTAACTTGCATAACATGCATGGGTGGTCAACTGAAAATCCACATTGGCTGCGGCAAGTTGCACACCAAAGACCGTGGTCGGTTAATGTATGGTCTGGGATTATTGGGGATAGAATCATAGGCCCTTATTTCATGTGTGAGAGAATTCTTGTGAGAGTATGTGTGAGAGAATTCTTCGAGCCTGTGATTCGATAAATGCCGAAGTGATTAGTAATTCTACACAATCCGTGATGAGGGGATTGCAATACTGCATTGATTCCAATGGCAATTACTTTGAATATTTATTGTAAATAAAGGTAATTTCACATAAAAATAAAGTTTATGTCACTTTGTGATCTTAAATGACCTTGAACTACTTTGACCCCTGAGTGTTTTTTATGCAGTTTTCGATGCTCTACAAGATAGTTGAAAAAAAATGTACCGTCCCATTTAAAAAAGTGGAGGTGACCTGTACTGTGCGACAGCGCCTCCACTGAGATAAAAAAAAATGGTCGTATTTGATGACCCCTTTCGTACGGTACAACTTTTGTTTCAAACATTTGTTTGTGACGTCGATAATTACAGAGATATTCAAGGTGGTAACAGTTAGTGCCTCACCCTGTATATGTCTGCAGAATATTGATAATGGTAGGTCCGAAAAAATAGAATGAGTGAAATACGTTTTCCTAAGCACACATCTGAGCACGTGCCGCAATTTCTACTTGTCCCTGCCCCTCCCCTGCCCCTAATAAATATATGAGTTTAAAAATAAATAGCTTTTTTACATTTCACATTGAGTATATCGTAATCATCGTATTTTGATTTCATTCCATGAATGTATTTCATCTAACTTCTATGTATATTGTAATGGAAACCCTATACAGGGTGTCCCAAAACTCAACGATAATCTGAGACCGGATGAAAAGCCAAGTTATACCAGTTCTGGGAAAAATAAAATAAAAAATCCATATCACTCAGTTCAGCGATAATAGACTTGGTAAAAATCCATATCACTCAGTTCAGCGATAATAGACATTTTTTAAAAAAAGTTGAAATTCGACACCCTTGGTCGCATTTTCAAGTCCTGTGATTACCAATGTCACAATTTCGCTGTGATTTTTTTAATTTCGTGATCTTCATTAACGATGCTATTAATCGCAACTACAAATTAATGCAAAAAACATTGTTAATTTAATAAAATAAGTTAAGTTTTAGTGAGTCATGGTTCACAAAAATATTGTTAGTTAACTTTGACACTTCATTTTGAAAAAAAATGTACTACACTACCCTTGGCAAGTTATTTCAAAAGATGGCGCATTTAATCAAGATTTCAAAATGGTGCAACACTTGCCACTTTTCTTGCCATTAAAAATTTTATTTCTTATTTTTTTCAAATTGAGCTCATTTTGAACAACTCAACATTAGGAATTTTTGTTACTAAAATTTGTTATTTTTTGTTTCTGGTCTGAAATAAAATTATTATTTTTAGTAAAGAGGTAATTGAGTCAGTTAATAACCAATTTTTATTGTAAAAACATATGTTTTTTACAATAAAAATTGGTTATTAACTGACTCAATTACCTCTTTACTAAAAATAATAATTTTATTTCAGACCAGAAACAAAAAATAACAAATTTTAGTAACAAAAATTCCTAATGTTGAGTTGTTCTAAATTAGCTCAATTTGAAAAAAATGAGAAATAAAATTTTTAATGGTAAGAAAAGTGGCAAGTGTTGCACCATTTTGAAATCTTGATTAAATGCGCCATCTTTTGAAATAACTTGCCAAGGGTAGTGTAGTACATTTTTTTTCAAAATGAAGTGTCAAAGTTATCTAACAATATTTTTATGAACCATGACTCACTAAAACTTAACTTGTTTTATTAAATTAACAATGTTTTTTGCATTAATTTGTAGTTGCGATTAATAGCATCGTTAATGAAGATCACGAAGTTAAAAAAATCACAGCGAAATTGTGACATTGGTAATCACAGGACTTGAAAATGCGACCAAGGGTGTCGAATTTCAACTTTTTTTAAAAAATGTCTATTATCGCTGAACTGAGTGATATGGATTTTTTATTTTATTTTTCCCAGAACTGGTATAACTTGGTCTTTCATCCGGTCTCAGATTATCGTTGAGTTTTGGGACACCCTGTATATGTATGTACGTATATTATAGTTCTGTAAATTTTTACTTCATATTTGCGAGGGAAATTGACAGTTCATTTAATGAAATGGAAGGGCCGTTTTAATCTAACTATTGATATTTTTTAAAGGATGATATCACGAACATGTGGTTTGAACAAAGTACTATTCCATATTTATTTGCCCTATTTAGCTCTCGTCTCTTTTCATCCATGTCTATTTTTTCCGTTTGCAAAACCAACAAGCACATTTATTTTTCCTCCTAGAATATATTATCTGGGAACAACTTAATTAACGTTTACATTCAGACTCCGCGAGCGCTTTGTTCGAAAACTTAGAAATTGAAATGTTCGCTGTTTCGCTTTTTCCGCTTCTTTTTTCTTCTGTTAACAAATACCTGATGATGTGACATTAAACTATCTGAAATGTATAAAATTTCCTCTTGCTTGTTACTGGCATAGATTGAGTGGATTTTATTTCAGCCAACCTCACTTCTTTCGGGAACTTCGCCAATGGGAGTCAAAATCATATTTTTTTTACATCGCACGCACCATTATCAGGAACGATGATAGCAACAATAGCGTGAATACGCGGTGAAAAAAAAACTATTCGAAAAATGTTGCTCGCGCAGTGAAGTGTATAATAACTTAACGATTTGACTGAAACATTTGGATATGTACTCAGTCATCTTTGATGCAGCAAGAGCAAGATGTATATAGAAACTCGGGAAGAGGTAAAGAGATATACACACACAAAGGGAAAAAGGAAAAAAGATAGGGAGCACGAATGTGAAAAAGGAAGATGCATATATTATCATCTCCTTTTCTCTCGGGGAAGTTGTCGTCGGCTTTATAGTGAGATACCTTTTTATATGCTGTGTGGGTTGCCTCTGAAGTCTTTGCTAAGTTCGCGGGCTCAATGGACAATTCATGAATCACGACAAGAGGGGAAGATGGCCACGAGAGCGTATGTTCGAGCAAAAAACACGTAGACAAAATGAAAGGACAAGACCTAAAAAGAAACTTAAAACGGAATTGCTGAAGAAAAAGTCTCATTTAAATTAACACCGCTTCCTCTGCACACCCTTAAAAAAATATATTTTGCAACGCCGGCCTCGAAAGTTGTATTTTCAATGGTTATTTAGCGTGTGTTTAGGCATCCATTGAACGATTATTCAATGTACGTCTTACTTTGCCGTAATAATGCAAACAAAAACCTGTACTCACGACTTCCTTTACCGCCCTAGTGGGAAGAATACCGCCCTTATTCCCGGTTGATTTTGTTTTACTATTTTCGATTGGCATGACAAACGTGAACGTGGAAAAAGTCACACGGGGCAAAACGTTAATTTGTCACAACCATCATTTAAGAAACATGAAATGGAGAAAGAGAGTGGGATTCTAATATCTAATCCAACTTTTGCGACAGGCGATGCAAATAATATTGTATGTAGCCTGGGGTTTTGTGTGGACAATTACTGTATGTAGTATGTGCAAAGTCACATACCATATACAATACTATTCGCGCGATGTAACTCGTTAGTTTGTATTAAAGAATTACATCGTTAGTTTAAGTACTACGGAATTACATCGCGTGAAAAGTTACTATATTCCCTCAACTTTAGTGCATTGATCCGCGTACTCGTGCGAATGCAGTATACCAGGTGTGTAAGTATGAAACCGGAATTTTTGTACATAAAAAACACGTTTATTGTAATGATACGATACAAAGTATCATATCATTACCGTAGGTACATCCGCCAGTTGTTGTTGTGTTTGAGCGTCGTCTTCGTCCAACAAGGCTTGCAGGTCAGCGTCTTCAAACTTTTTCGGTGGTCTTCCACGTTCTTCGTTCCTCACGTCAAAATCGCCACTTTTGAACCGTTTGAACCACTCAAAACACTGTGTTTTACCGAGAGCATGCTCACCAAACGCCTCCACAAGCATTCGATGCGATTGGGCTGCGGTTTTCTTCAGATGAAAACAGAAAAGTAGTGCTGTCGGCAAATCATAATTTGTTGGCACAAAACTCGACATGTTTATCTCTAATAAACTAATGCTACTGAATGAAACTCGTGTTATTGTGAGTTGGAAATCTTTGTCGGATATCAATACAATAACAAGACACCGCTGACGTGATGTGTCGGTAACTGCATCGACATCTAGCGCCACCTATGGGCAAATTCCGGTTTCATACTTACACACCTGGTAAGCTTCCAATTCATGCAGCAACTTCACGCGTGACCTAATTCTTTGTTTCCCCCACTTACCACATGAAATAATATAAACAGTCGCCAAAAACATTCGGAGTTCAGTACGCAAAACATCAAAAAGCTGGGAGGACTAAGCCATAAATTTCGTCTTCAATTTACGTAGAACATTATGTTGCCTGCGGCTATTTCCATTAATATTGACTTTTCGTTGAAGTAGCGTAGTGGAAAATTAATCGCATGAAAAGTACGCGGCTGGGAATGAGTACGACGAATTCATGAGGCTCGTCACCTAATTGCCTTTACAGTGAATATAGACTCCAGTCCTAATCCAAATATATATGCATGACTTTTGAATTGTTTTTATAAAGTGTCCATACTTCGTTGAGTGCAAAGGAGAGGATTAACGAAAAAGCCAGCTTAAAACTGGTAAGGAAGGGTGAAGTGACAGGCAGGGCCCTGAGGGCATCACGATTATTAAGCCTCGGAGTTTGCGATATTCACATCGCTCTAGGGGAAAGCTGTGCCAACTGCCCTGACACTATTACAACGTGGTTTTTAAATTTTGCTTTGCCCGAGGGTATTTGCTACATCGTTATTTCGAACTGCAAACGTCGGCCTGTTCATTAACATTTCTTTCTCCCGGTCAAACAAAATTCAAGCATACCTCGGGCGACCAACTCAAAGTGTCCGGGACGCGCGATTCACCCTTATATATTTAGGATACGGGTAAGCGACCATTCAAAGAAGAGCTTGGCTCGGTCAAGAAAGAAATTCAGAAAACAAATTTATCTATTTATCGCAGCCAGGGAGCTATTCAGGCGAGCTATAATTGAAAAACGTACAGTAAATGGGGAAGATGAACATTAGACAATGAAACACGTAAAAGGGTTTCTTTAAAAATCTATAACGATCCCTCAGCTCAATTGACATAACAACCATATATAATATCATGGATTGGGTGCATTAAATACTAACGAGCGGTGCAACTGTGGCGATCTTTGCAGTTTATCGGCACTGGTTTGGGCAAATACTTAAATGGACCCTAACGTCTCATTGAACTGGATTTTCGACGGTACCACAACTAAAGCTCAGGAAAATCTAAACACTTCTATCGACAAAAGTTTTTCACCGTTGTCCTTCGCCTTTGAGCACATGTCAGACAGTCGTGCATTAGCGAAGAGGGACTTAGAGAAATGATTTAAGTGCTCTTTCAGGACCTGAAATTACCGGTATGACACGTGTGATTTAAAACTGAAAAAAATCGGATTGTAAAAGTCCGAAAGTGCAGGTGAAAGAAAATTAGAAATTAATAAACTAAAAAGTGGTCTCATTTCCAGGATGATCTCTTTCGGTCGAAAAGCAGATTCTTCAACACTTGTGATACAATTGTTATTGCAAAATTGATAGATAGTGAAAACGGCGAAAGGAACGCTCAATAACTAAAACTCCCGAAGTAACGTTCGATTCTTTGTCAGATTTCAATGGGTTCACCGGTATTGTGCAAATAACTTAGCATAAAGCAATATTCCTGGAGTCAAAAACAAAACAGATTGTTTAATGTTTTCTTTTACTCTCATACTACTCCTTTTTCGATGAACCTCACGGACTATTGATCACAACGACCCCCCATGGAAATTTATATACGCGAAAATATACGGCAAATTTATTTTATTTATAATTTTAATATATGTGAAATGTATGCCATATATTGAAAATATATGTTGCATATATGTGCCAAATTCTAATTTTCGTAACGTTTTTATATATGACATGTATATGCGTGGTATTACTGTATATCACTGTACCATATATCAATGATATATGTAGCATTTACCCTGCATACATACCACATATATTTAGCATATATGTTGCATACACACTGCATGCATACCACATATATACATATATGCCACAAACTATATTGAAAATATACTTACAATGTACTCAAAATACCCTCAAAATATACTACAAATGTATTTTAACTGTATTCGACTTATAATTGAAATATACTTTAAATGTATTTAAAGTACATCTAAAATATACACGATATATATTCATACTCCGTTAAAAATATACTTGAAATATGTTCATACTACATTTAAAATATTATTGAAATATATTCAACGTGTATTTAAGATATACTTGAAATATATTTAAACTATACTTGAAATATTCTTAAAAATTTTGTTATGACGTTATTTACATCATTGCACCCTTTTACGATATTTTTTTCTTGTCCTTAATTACGATTATGGTGTTTGCGGTTCAAATATATTAATGGTTCAAATTAAAATTATATCAGACGCTTACACGCCGTAAGGTGGTTTCGAACCCGGGACTTCTGAGTGATGAGCTGGGACCTTCCCCACTGAGCTAGTTCTACTTGTTAAATTAACTTTCGTATCGTCTACATATCGTACAATACACACAGTTAGTTTTTTGAGAAATATGTGGATTTACAAGAGTAACTAACATTATCGGATCAATTACTTAATTGCGTTCGCATAGAGAGCGATAATCGAATAGAATTACGAGATTACATAACCTTCAATTTTTTTGTCCGTTCATTTATTCCGGCTAGTGCGTCTAGGTCTTCGCGAGATACCGACTTGAAGATGTTTTTGATTTGCAACGTCATCTGTTACTCAAGTTGCTTAACCAACCATATTTAAAATATATAAAACATACATTCAGTTTGTATGTTTGATATATTTAAGATGTATCTTAAATGGATTTATATTTATATATCGTATAGGTTTTACTCTTGCCCAAAAATATAATTGGCATATCCAATTTTTCGAACCAATTATACTTAATACATGTTTTATATATTTTTCGATATATTTTTTATATATTTTATTTTCATGTGGGTGTATATATTGTTTATATGTAATAGTGTACTTTAACTGTAAATTAAGTTTTATTAAGTTTAACTGTAATAGTGTTTGTTCACAGCATATATTTCTTGTCAGGAATATGTATCAAAAATGTATGCGTCATATATGACGCGTACATTTTTTATACATTTTTCTGACAAAAAAATAGATTGAAAGTATATCGAAAATATATGCGTCGTATATGCCTCATATATGCATCATATATAGTGTTTATACGTAGCATATATTTTTTTGGTCAGAAAAATATATCTAAAATATATGGGTCATATATGCGTCATATATTTGGTGCATATATACAGAATATATACGTATTATTCTATTTTTCGTCACTATATATGCGAACGATATATATATACGTAGCATATACGTAGCATATATTTTCTGCATATATTTTACATACATAAATTTCCATGGGGGCTCGGAGCATATCGCACGTTGAAAACTTATCATACACATAACTAGTTATTCCAATAATCCTGTTCGAAGCGTAAGAAAAAAGCGAAAGAAGGCACCCTCTAAATGCAGGATAGTATGCGCTGGAGAACAAAAAATACTTATCAAATAATTAGCGTCAGTTTTTAACGATTTGATTTTTTTGCATGATTGAAAGTTGCTTTTAAAATACATTTTAGGGAAATAAACATTTCCGCAAAGTCATCAAACTTATAATCGGTGCGTTCTTCTCTCTGGTTCTCTCTATTCACCGCGATCCACGAGCATTAATTCTAGATAATTGTCAAACGCATATACGGCTCCGATCAAACGAGCAGACATTCAACGGGCGACAGTATTCACGTATACTGGAAAGCTCTACTAGACTCAATAAACATACACAGATAATACAGGTTCTCGCCTGTGTAACGAACTGTTGGGCGCACGTGATTGGGTAATTGAGCCAAGTTTGCAGTACGCGTCATCGGCGATTCAGTTATATTCATTAATGTCCGGATAGAGAACAAATCTGTCGAGTTTCGCGGCTTTGAAGAGCACGAGATAGTTTTTTTACTTCCTCTTTTGTTATTCATTTTTTTGCTAACTTTTATTTTAAGTATCAAAATGCATTCATTATATTTTCTTCGCGTTGTCGTAATATATGCGATCACCAGATTCTAAACGCATGATTTATTGAAATTATTGTTTAATATTCTATCGAATGATTAGGAGTTTTGCGCGAACACTACCTTATCTATAATCTATACCATTCCAAAAATCTAATTTTTAAGTCAGGCTATCTCTTAGTTAGGGGACGAAGATCGATTGACGAACATAGTTGAGATGTGAAGGAAAACATAGTTTCCTTCCTAAGAAAAAGTTTTTTACTCAAAGTAATGAAAAATCCATGAGGTGTAAAAAAAATATTTTAAGGGGCTTAACAAACACTTCACATCAAATTCTTCCATCTCATATTTGCAATTTGCCAATCGATTGAAACAAAGCACCAACTACCCTGAGTAGAAATTGTCCTAGCCGGTCTGAGTCACGACCTAGTAACTGACTCGCCCAATTGAGCTCATCTGAACCGACCAATGGCTACGTCGCTATGAGCTAGTAATATTCTGAATGCTTTGTTATCCAGCCCTCGTCTATTTACTGCCCAATCTATTCTCACTATAGATGTCGCTACTTTACATTAACAATGCCACTTAGTAACTAGGCAGTACTGAACTAGTCAACTACGGTTACGCGAGAGAAAGTGAGATTACGTGACTTACACGTACTGTCATTTAGTGAATGACTCATGGCTGGCTAGTCAACTTGAGTTTCAGATGGCGTTGCAAATGAAAAAAATTCTCAAGCGAGTATCTCGCCACGACCGATCAGGCCATGACTGGCTGAGCAGCTTGAGGTACTCATGGCATTGCGAATTAAAAAAATGCTCAAGTCGGTATCTCGCGATGACCTAGCCAACACTAGACAACTGCGGTCGCAATAGCCAGAATAAATGATCGTACGAATATAATTTGAGGGTATGTGATTAAATGCGGTTATTGCTCTCAATGCGAACGAAATTAAGTCGTTAATCCGATAATGTTATTTACATTTGTTCATCCACCCATTTTTAAATAATCCAACTTTGCGTATTGTAAAACCCATTTAAAAACTTCGAAAAAAGTAAAAAAAGACCGCCAAGTAAGCCAATAAATCCCAACCCCCGGAAAACATTATCGCTTGTTTTACCATATTAAAAATTCTGATTGATTTCAAAATATTTTTTATTCTTACTTAAGCAATGGTTTTATTATATCTTTTAATTAAGGGTACAAAAAGAGTGAAATAACTTTTTATAAAAGAGCCAAGCAAGTTCACTAGAAATGCTGTCAACAAAACTGTTAAACGTTATAAGTATAAAATTTTTCGAAATATATCATTTTTATTTAAAAAATCGTTGTACTGTTATGACGAAAATTTGGTATCACCATTATATTGGGTTGGTACAAAAATCTTGCAACACACAACATGAGTAAAAAGAAAAATATTTTATTTTAACAATAAACGATTATTCAGTAATGTAGGCTCCCTCTGCATCTACAACTCTTGCCCAATGCTCTGGTAGACTTTGCACGCCCGCAGAGCAGAATTCTTTTGATCGTGAATTAAGAAAGTCGTCCAATGTATTTTTGAGATCTGACAGATCATCAAATTTTTTATCCCGTAAATAGTTCATCAAGCTCGAAACAGGTGATAGTCGGTAGGTGCTAAGTCTGGTGAATACGGTGGGTGTGGTAGAACTTCCCATCCTAGCTGCGAAATAGTTTCGTGTGTCATCTTAGCGACGTGTAGTCGAGCATTGTCATGGAGAAGCCGAACGTGAAGACGTTTACGCCTTTTCTGTTTCATAATTTTAGCCACCTTTTGCAGTTGTGCAGAATAAATCTCTGCCTGTATTGTGGTGTTGGTTGGCAGAAATTCGTAATAGAGCATGCCCTCAGAATCCCACCAACAACAGAGTAAAACTTTCTTCATTTCACGGGGCCGTTTAGGGGTCGGTTCTGGTTTTTCCCCTTTCGATAGCCACTGACGCTTGCGCGTGTGATTAACATACAACACCCAGCTTTCATCCCCAGTGACTATTTCTTGAAGAAAATCCTTTCTTTGCGGACGATGCAGGAGTGAAAGACAGATGGACATGCGTGTTGCTTTGTTTGATTCGCTGAGATTGTGCGGTATCCAAGACGAATCAACTTTCCTATATCCCATCTCTTGTAAATGTCGAAGGATAGTAGGATGACTGCAGTTGAGTTTGTTGGCTAATTCTCGTGACGACATATTAGGCTTTGCCTTTATAAGTGCTCGCAGTTCTTCATCGTCCACAATCGATTCCCTGCCGGACCTAGGTTTGTCTTCAAAAGATGTATCGCCAGAACGAAAACGCTGATACCAACGGGAGACCGTTGAATAATTAACTACATTAGCCTTGAACGCACTGCACATATTACGGGCTGCAGCTCTTACAGAATGCCCTTGCAAGAATTCGTAATATGCGATTGCTCGAAGTGCACGTTGATCCATCTTTGCTCATACTGACTCCGCGGAACATCTGACTCGCTTATATATCCTGCGGCATGGAAGGTTCTAGACCATTCTTGTATTTCCTATTCTCGAATGTTCTCGAACTTCGTTATTAGGAAAAATATTTTAATTGAAAAAAAAGTGTTGCAAGATTTTTGTACCAACCCAATATAAAAGTACAACGTAAGAACCACACAAGGAGACTGGAAATGCTGTACAACGTTCACAAAAAGCTCGCGAAGATACAGAATTTGCCGTTTTTCCGTCTGCATAAATAAGTTTTGTGACCATGTGTGTGTGTGTGTGTGTGTGTGTGTGTGTGTGTGTGTGTGTGTGTGTGTGTGTCGGGCTTGTACCGACTAAAAACCCCTGTTCCTCTGCGGCCTTACAAATTCTCCCGCGGGACAACCGCTAGGTATTACATCGAGGGAGAGGCCATAGCCATAGCTTTTCCTGCAATGTTGTCAGACGACGTCACATCCCTCGTTCCACTCGAGATGGTATGAGTGGTTTAGGGGTTCGTGTCGCTTATTTCATCTACGACTGCGTGGTCTTCCGGCGTCGCCTTCGTCCTCGCGCGTTCTGCACGTCGAAACCCCTTCATCACTGCGGCAGCATAAGCCGATACCGCTGTCCATGCACCTGCTGACTTCAGCATAAACTCCACCAGGTTGTCCGGGGTCCTGCGTGCCTCCAGCTGATCCTCGACTATCGCGCGGGAGGCACTGAAACGTGGGCATGCACAATAAACTTATAGAGATAACTCCGGAAACAGCCGTATCCTGAGATCACTTGAGTGAGATAATAGTTGAATAGCTCCCCGTGTGGACGGTTCACCGATATCTCCACCTTCGGGATTAGTCGGTGTGTCCACCTTCCCTTGGTAAAGGCATCCCATATCGTTTGCCACAGGTTGGAACTGGTTGCTTTCGCTTCTGTCCTTGCATAACTGGGGTTTCTAGCTTCCGTCTGCTGCTACATCGATCTACGCTCCTCGGCGAGCACCTCAATGGGCAGCATTCCCGCGATAACGTTGATAGCGGCCTCGGAGACAGTGCGAAATACACAGGCTACCCTCAAGGCGCTGACGCGATACGTTGCTGCAGCCTTCCTGCGGTACTCCTGGATTTTTAGTGCATCAGCCCATATGGGTATGCCATAGGTAAGCACTGGGTACTCCTGGATTTTCAGTGCATCAGCCCATATGGGTATGCCATAGGTGAGCACTGAGGTGCTGAGATGACAGCACTTTCATCCTCTTCTGCCTGGGGCCACCGACATTAGGCACGAGCCGCGCCAGTGTACTAGCCATCACAGGGGGCTTTCTGCTGATGTGCTCGGTTTGCTCTTTAAAGTTCAGCTTCGCGTTGAGAATGACACCCAAGTACCGAATGAACGGTTGGGATGTGATTTCGGCGTTTCCAACCCCGAGTGTTATCGTTTCCATCACCTTCCTACTGCTCGTGTCCAGCACCGGTACCTCCAGTACTTCTGTTTTGTGGGCTGCAAGTTGCAGTCCAACAGAAGACATCCATTCCTTTATCTTGGCAAAAGCTTTACCGAAGAGTGCGGTGATTTGCTCCAGGAATTTGGCGATAACAATCAGCGCCGCGTCATCTGCGAACGCTGCAATGGATACTCCTTTCGGCAATTGTAATAGCAGCAGATCATTTTACATGATGATTCACAGAAGCGGTCCAAGTACAGAGCCCTCAGGAACTCCTGCAGTCATTCTATACGTCTTCAGTCCATCTTCTGTGTCGTACATGAGCCACCTGTTACATAAGTAACTCGCCACTATTCTCCGTAGGTACCATGGTACACCTAATGTTTTTAGGGCATCCATGATACCCATGATAATCCTCCTCGAGTGGCTCAGGGAACAGATGCGTGACAATCTTTTCCAGCAGGGCTGCATCCGCAGGCGATGGCATTGGCTGGCATTCCAGCTGAGTCATTACCACTTTGTATGGCCTGCCCCAGGAATCATCTTCCACCTCGCTGAGCAGTTCATCCCAGCTTTCAGCTTTGCTCTGCTTGATAGCCATTTTAAGTTTCAAGCGCGTCTTCCTGTGCTGTCCTTCCAAATCGGGGAAGGAGCATTTGCCTCGCGCTTGTTGCGTTAGGCGGCGAGTTTGATGACACTCTCGTCGGAGGCCGGCAATTTGTTCGCTTCACCAGTGTACGTTGTGGCATCGCATGCTTGGGTTATCCTCTGAATGACCACCTCGACCTTCTCGGTTTTACTTTCCGCTGCGAGGGGGCTGCATAAAATTTTCACGAAACAAGTCCGCGTGAAACATTTTCGCTTTCCAGCCCTTCTCGTTTGTCTTCGGTGCCTTCGCTGTTCTGCTGAAGTCTCAGCGAATCTCCCAGAGAATCACTTGATGACCACTGTGAGTGTAGATATCACTGACTACCCAATGGCACTGGTTTCCTCTCGCCAGGCTACTACTCACAAAAGTGAGGTCCATTATAGAGGAGGCTTCACCTTTAACAAAAGTGGGCTTTGTACCTGCAATGAATAGTACTACATCAAATAAGGATATACCCTCAAGCAGGGCTTGGCCCTTCCTGTTCATAACTTCACTACCCCATTCCACAGCCCACACGTTGTAATCTCCGGTTATGGCTACCGGAAAGCGTTGTTTAGCGTCTGCGACTAACAAGGAACATCCCTCAGGTGACACCCTTCGATTTTGTTAAAATTTGGATATGTTATAAAGCACCGAAAAGTAAGCGGTACGTATTTTTTTTATTGGCGGAAAAACAGTTTTAAGGGGTACAATCACCCCTCAAAAAAAGGCATCTCTAGGAGTAATATAGCAGTTTCACACACCAGAACTCCACCGATTTTAATGAAATAATAACGAAAATTCTTCTAATCCAAAGCAATGAAAAGTCCACTATAGTGAGATTGCAAAAAAAATAAGGGTTGAACCACCCCTATATTAAAGGGGTGGTTTCACCCCTTAAAACCGTTTTTCCGCCGATAAAAAAATATGTATCGCTTACTTTTCGGTGCTTTATAACATATCCAAATTTCAACAAAATCGAAAGAACCTGAGGGGTGTTCCTTGTAAGTTGTCGCGAAATTTCTCAAACTCATCAGTCGTCAGGCTAGGCGGTGCGTAACAACTGTAGAAATGAGCTCCTTTGGCTTTTATTCTCACGAAACCAGTTTCCATCAGACTCGCAAGATACTGGAATGGACGCTTTCCGCAGGACCAAATTGCGGCTTTCCCACTTGCGCCAGATTCCCAGGGTTTTGATTATAGATGTCTATATGGTTCTGAGAGTATCGCCAACTCAGGCTTCAGCTCGCGCACAGGCTGTATGAGCAGGTCCTGTGCGGCCTCACAATGGTTGAGGTTGAGCTGGAGTACTCTCATTAGCATAGTTTTTGGAGTGCCTGGAGAGCCTGGAGAGCCCGCGTATATGCTGGGCATCGGCTGCTACCTGCGATATGAGCTGTGGGTGCCCCATTCCCCGCTTCTGCACATATGACACACTTTGCGCTGGTTGTGCATTCGGAAACTTTGTGACCAGTATTACCGCACTTGATGCAGTCTTTAGCCCGGTCGACACTGCTCTTGCAGTTCCGTGATGAGTGTCAAAATTTCCAACACTTGAAAGACTTTAGTGGTCTCACCACCGCTCGGATTCTGCAATTACACCAGCTGGTTCGGATGGTTCCTATATCCAGAAGCTTCCGGGCAGCAGGCACTATGAGTCGTATTATCGCGGTCTGAGTCTCGCCATATGCTTTACGCAGAGACTTAAGAGATTTTTCCGTGGCTGGATAGTCCGGACCCAAAACTTTCTGCAGGGCTGCCGATATGTCCTCCTTCGTCGAGTCCTCTTCCAGGTCCTTGATCTCCAGATCAACTTCCTGGACTTTACTCTGAACCGTTGCTGATTCACCAAGAACACTTTCGAATCGGTTTCGCAATTCCGGTGCTTTGGCTGAGCTCTCCTTATTCAGAACGATCAACAGATCTCCCGCGTTCGTTCTGTGTACCTTTTGGATGAATTCACCTCAATCCGTGAGCGCCGAATCCTTCTCTACATGACTCAAGATCTCCGTACGTTGAGTTAAGAACGAGAGCGTTGGGCAGAGTCGGCCGTGCGCGAGGTTTCTGCGGCTTCTGAGGCTGCTTCTGGGATGTCTTGCAAGATCTTTCTTTCGATCTCGCAGTCTGCCACTTCTGCTCTGATCTCTTGCCTCCCTTCTCCTCGGGTTGACCAGGCAACGGCTCCTTTAGCTGATTCCTCTTCTTCGGATCCTTTCCCTCGGTCGACGTCGATATACCACGCTTTCTCCTCTTCGCCTTGCTTACTCGCCCTGGCGTCGAGGTACCGTCGACGTCCATGACTTCACCTTTCCTTTCCTTGTTAGGGAGAGTCAATTTCGCTTTGCTTATCGTCGGCGTGGTTTGCGTACTTCCAGTCGACGTTGCCGCCTGTGGCTTTGCACTCCACGTTACCAGCTTCTCTATATCTTTCCAAGTACTGGTAAGCATAGGAACCCACCGCCGCATCTCTTTGTGGAGGTTTTTCTTCTGCTGAATAAAAGAGGCTAGGCCCTCCAGCGTCTTTCCGTGCCTCTCTACTAACTTCATCACTTCCTTCTGGTTTATACTAATTTCAGTATCTTCACTTGTAGCAGTGGAGGCCAAGTGATCCACCCCGTTATTGCTGTTGTCTTGCGGCAATGATTCTTGGCTCCTCCCAGAATGTATGGAGCCTGCACCGGCCATCGGGGCTTGTATCCGATCGGAACCGATAGCGTGGTCGGTCCCCGCCTGGGTTATTTTTTTACTGTCATTGTTATACATAGTTGGTTTATTTTCGGGGTTCCTTCCCCAAGGTTTGTTTTGGGGGTATCCTTCTCCTTCGCACCACTTTTGGTTCGCGGGGGCCTTTTTATTTCGCCCCAGTCTGCCAGTTGCTCCGACAGAGCCGGAACTTCTGGTGGGGACCTCCCTTATCCGCCACCCGGGGTCGCACGCCAGTCGAAGTTAGGTTTGTCCGCGAAGGCGACGTCCTAAAAAGGACATCACCCCCCTGTAGTGTGTGTGTGTGTGTGTGTGCGTGTGTGCGTGTGTGCGTGTGTGCGTGCGTGCGTGCGTGCGTGCGTGCGTGCGCGCGCGTGTGTGTGTGTGTGTGTGTGTGTGTGTGTGTGTGTGTGTGCGTGTGTGTGTATATATACACACAGGGTGAGGCACTAACTGTTGCCACCTTGAATATCTCTGTAATTATCGACGTCACAAATAAATGTTTGAAACAAAAGTTGTACCGTACGAAAGAGGTCATCAAATGCGACCATTTTTTTTTATCTCAGTGGAGGCTGTGTCGCACAGTAAAGGTCACCTCCACTTTTTTAAATGGGACGGTATATTTTTTTTCAACTATCTTGCAGACCATCGAAAACCGCATAAAAAACATTTAGGGGTCAAAGTCGTTCACGGTAATTTAAGATAAAATAGTGACATGAACTTTATTTTTATGTGAAATGACCTTCATTCACAGTAGATGTTCAAAGTGATTGCCATTGGAATCAATGCAGTATTGCAATCTCCTCATCACGGATTGTGTAGAATTCCTTATCACTTCGGCACTTATCGAATCACAGGCTCAAAGAATTCTCTCACGCATATCATCCGGCGTAGTTGGACGTTCTTCATGAACAAGATCTTTCAAGTATCCCCACAAGAAAAAGTCCAGAGACGTCAAGTCTGGCGAGCGAGCCGGCCACGATAC
Organism: Ophion obscuratus; assembly: GCA_964007375.1. Taxonomy (NCBI): domain Eukaryota; kingdom Metazoa; phylum Arthropoda; class Insecta; order Hymenoptera; family Ichneumonidae; genus Ophion; species Ophion obscuratus. Next base: position 242,567 of record OZ023316.1, on the reverse strand, counting down.
AGCTCCTCCGCCTCCAATCCAACGAATTGGGAATCTCTTTTGCAAGTAATTTCTAGCTATCAGCGAAAAATGTGCCGGGCACCTATCGTGTTGATACCACATTCTGTTTCTTGTTTCTAAAGGTACTTCTTCGAATAGCGGACCTAATGTTTCGTGAAGGAATGTGGTGTACTTCCTACCATTAAGATTCCCTTCGATGAAACAAGGGCCTATGATTCAATCCCCAATAATCCCACACCATGCGTTAACCGACCACGGTCTTTGGTGTGCAACTTGCCGCAGCCAATGTGGATTTTCAGTTGACCACAAATGCATGTTATGCAAGTTAATATTTCCATGATTCGTAAATGTTACCTCATCAGTAAAAAAAAATCCGATCAATAAATGAGTCATCTCTCTGAATCTGGCGTTGAGCCCATCGGCAGAATTCAGTGTGATTCATGAAATCCGTACCAGTTAATTCCTGGTGGAGACTGATGTAGTAAGGATGATATTTATGACGATGTAGAACACGTAGCATACTTCTTTGGCTTACGCCAGATTCCCTCGCAATTTGACGAGAACTCGCACAAGGGTCTCGATGAACGGCGGCAAGAACACCAATTTCCGTTTCTTTGTTAGTAACTCGCTTTTGTCGGTTACTTTCCCGACGGGTTAAGGATCCAGTTGTCCTCATTTTAGTGTACAAAATTTGAAATGTATGGCGTGTAGGATGAGAACCTTCAGAAAATCTTTCAGCGTATAAATCTCTAGCTCTCACTGCATTTTTCTGACATTCTCCGTAAGTTAGAAGCATATCAGTTTGCTCTTCAAAAGAATACATCATTTACATTCGCTTGATTCATTAATACTAGTCTCACCATTCTTACTATCCTTACCTTGGGTTTGTTTGGGCGAAACATTGTACAATGTCCCGTGTACATTGTAGGTTTGGTGCCGTTGGTTACGTACAAGACAATGGCAAGACTTCGGCGATAAGTGCCGAAGTGATAAGAAATTCGTGATGAGAAGATTGCAATACTGCATTGATTCCAATAGCAATCACTTTGAACATCTACTGTGAATAAAGGTAATTTCACATAAAAATAAAGTTCATGTCACTTTTTTATGTTAAATGACCTTGAACGACTTTGACCCCTAAATGTTTTTTATGCAGTTTTCGATGCTCTACAAGATAGTTGAAAAAAATGTACCGTCCCATTTTAAAAAGTGGAGGTGACCTTTACTGTGGAACAGCGCCACCACTGAGATTAAAAAAATGGTCGCATTTGATGACAACAAAAGTTGTACCGTACGAAAGTCGTACGGTACAACTTTTGTTTCAAAAATTTTTTTGTGACATCGATAATTACAGAGATATTCAAGGTGGCAACAGTTAGTGCCTCACCCTGTATATTAGTCGTAAACATTAAATGACACAAAAAATTCTAAATTTATAGCTGATTTTCACTAGGCTGTTACTTGAAAAAAAAATGGTCGTGGAGCAAAAAAAAAACAATTTGAAATTTGTAGTCTTCAGTTGAGATCCGGAGGTCAAATATTTCTATCGTTGACCGTTTCTGAGTAAGCTTAAAGAGATCAGCAGGGAACATTTTTCATAATTGTTGCTTGCCTTTTAAAAGCTCCGCGGGCTTGAATAAAATTATTGCAGTATTTTCGCTGTAAAGTTCTTTTAATTTGACTCCTCTTTATTAATTTGAGCGTTCCATGAGCTTTGTACGATGATTTTTCGCTGAGTTATCGGCGTTCAAAGCAAAAATGACCTTCTTGGCTTTGATAATTGATTACTCGGGAACTAATGATCGTACAGAAAATGAAAGGAGGGTTTTAAAATCTTCTAAATATGCTCTATAAGGCGTAATTATTAGGTTTTTATCATTTTTTTCGATGCAAGAAACATGCATCTAAAAAAGGTAAAAAATTGGGTTTTTAAGGATTTTTGCTACACTTGAGATAACTTTACAAATAATGGATAGACTACAGTACGTTGTGTACCAAGGAGATAAAGGGGGACTTTTACGCCTCGCGCGATGTTCATTTCCGTACGACTAGTAAAAACCCCTGTCTCCGCGGTGCACACGAGTATTTATATAACCAAAACATATTTTCCGAGCTTTTGTATTATCAAATACATATGGCTGCAATCACGTACAGACGGTGTATTGCATACGGAAGCTGTATCGCGCTCGCTGCTGGGGTTGGAGGGGGCGGAGCCCCCCATAGACCCGAAACGTATCTTTGAAAAATATCAGCATATTTTAATATACTATCTTATTAATAATCCATAAGAAGGCGTTCACCGTTCACACGCTAGAAAAAGTGAGGAAAAGATAATTGCATTATATGAGATTAGTTTTTAAGTGCATCATTATACTTGAACGTACTATTTGTAAAGATAATTTCGGGATAAATAAATATATGTTATTTATCCCGATAAAAGTTTTTTATTTTTCAATACAAAACACAAGTTTTTTATTTTCTCGTTTATAAGCTCGCAGACAAGATTTTTATTTTATTTTTGATAATTTTGATTTATGGTACCGGAACAGTTATTGAATACATAGGTTTCTGTGGGTGAGATTTTTTCGCCATTCGAGCTTGAGTGCGCATCTGATCTTTTTTTCGGAGGTAACAATCTCAATTTTTCGACGTTTCGGTGGAGTATTGGTAAGACGTTTGGAAGGTTCGGCTGAGGCCGAAAAATGTGATGTTTGCCCCGCTGTTTGCAAGCAATGGCGCAGAGGTTTTGCGAAAGGTATGCTATGTGTAGGTTTCCGGGTCATCTAATTTCAAATAAGTCGCGATTGTTTATGGCATTTTGGAAAACAGGTCACCCAATGACTCGTGCAGTGAATTTGCCATTTGGAAATTCAAAAAGAATCAATCGGTGTTTGCGTTTTTTGAGAGCATGTCTATATATTTTTTTAAACTATTTTGGTGAAGTCTTCCATGATGACAAAGAGACAAGGTTTCTTAATTTCAATGACTGGAAGGTTAACGACGAGCATGTCACCTCATACACTAATGTCGTTGAGTTTGATGTTCATCAAATCATTGCCCGGCAAGCCCCGCTGATTCCAAAAATGAGAGCAGTCTGTAAGATACCTATCACATTTAAATATTGTGAATTAATGTTGTAATATGTACAAATTAATATTGTAGATTAAATAAATTAGCACCGCTGCTAAATATTCGTTATCCGGAGCCGCAGTCAATAATTTTGTGACGTCGTTGGACGAAAGCACATTCGATTTTTTCACTTCAAAATCCAGATGACTGTTTCTTTATGAACGCTTTTAATGTGTCATGATCGTCGATGTTGATTTGTTCTTGGATCTTCAAGGTTGCTTTTAGTATAGAAAAAATGAACCACAGCGTCAATGATTTATATCTCTTGCTCAATTCGTTAAAATACGTCGGAAGGGGATGAGTAGGGATACGGGAAGGGATGTATTCCACGACGAGCGGGAAGCGGAGGGGATTGGTCTCTCTACCTCCCGGTCCAGGGACTCGTAGAGCTCCTCAAATTCGACGTCCGAGGACCACGGGGAAGGAGGAGGGGTCTCAAGCGTTGGTGAAAGTTTTTCCGCGTTACCGCCAAGAAATGCTTTCTCCGGCCCCTCCGTGTCCACGGGTGTGTGAATTTAGGGGCTGCAGGCCCTGCCTGGGGGATAGAGCGAAGGGATTCTGGGAACTGGGATAGGGGAGGGAGCTTCTCGCCGTGAAGGAAGGTTCGTTGAGCCCACTGAAACTGTGACTCGTAATTATCCTCCTCAACGAGAGCTAGGGGTAGGTGGAGATCTGGGCGGTGTTGGGTGCACGTGGAGATTGGAGTGTAAGGAAGCCCAGCAGCCTTCCTTTGGAGTTGTCTCTGAACGTGGGCTGCGTTCCGAGGATTTTTCGGCATGGGAGAGGTTTCTTGGTATTGAAAATAAAGGAACGGTGAGGTAAAAGACTAAGGATACTGTATTCAAATGAAAAAAGGTTAATACAATCAAAAAGGTGGTTTGGGGAGGTAGGTTTAAATCAGCCTTCTCTTCAACGCAGGTCGATGTAAAAAGAGAAGGAGGTTTAGGAGTTTCCTTTCTTCAACACCAGGCGGCGTGAAAGGAGAAGGAATATTAGGAGATTCTTTTCTTCACCACCGGACGGCGTTAAAAGAGAAGAATGATTTTTTTGGATATGCGAGTTCACGGACTGCGACTCCCAGGTGGATATGGAGAGGTAACGGATCTGCGACACTCTCTGATGCGTACATGAGCTGCGAACGCGTTTGTTTTTCCCAGGACGATCGTAGCCGGTGGTCGGGTTATATTCCCGACCGAAGCTACGACTGGCTATGGGAAAGTGAGGGTCAGGGGGCCACGCGAACTACGCGCGACCATCGGTCATCGCGTGCGACCGATATGAGCCGAGCGCGCTGACGTGTGTCGAGCGCGCCATGGGTCCCACGAGGGAAAGATTGGGTACAAAACTTTTTACAATGGCGGTACCGTGGAACGCTATGGCCACATTGCGCTTCGATGCTCCGATTGTCTATCGGCCAGACGATCCTTCCGGAGGAAATTAGGGGATATATTGGCCGTATTAAATGTGTGGATAACATGGTCGTGGTATATAAAGGATATATGTGGTGTTTTTCTAGCCTCAGAGGATCCCAAAGAAATCCTCAAAAATTCCAAACGCTGCTATTTTTCTTTCATTGTGATCAGAATGATTGAAATTGTCACTTTTGCTAAAAACCAATGAAACATTTTGCATCTTTTATTCATTGCTTTAAGTTAAAAATGTTTTTTGTTCGCATAAATCAATATTGTTTTTATTAAAAAATATCAGATATTGAACAAAATAAAAGAAAAAATTGCAAAAAAATGTTTTTTTCGAAAAAAATGGAGAAAAATTGTGTTTACAATAATTACAATAGTACACAGTCGTCGAAAAAAACATTCGTTTGTTTGGACGACGCTGTCATTTTTTTTACCACCAACAGTAGCGATACCCAATGCGTGACTCGCAAACTCGGAGAAGCGACTGGGTCAATTGTTGGTGATTGTAGAATTGCGGATATTCTCATTGCAATCGACGCCTAACCACATTTTAAACATGCTCAATAGAGTTTAAATCGGGACTCTTCGGTGGGTGGTTGAGAGTCACCACGTTGCAGGCAGCAAGAAAATGTGTCGTCCGCCGTGCACTAGCGACTACGCATGGGCAGAACGTGTGGTTCTGGGATTTCATTGAAGTACCTTTCGGCTGGCAATGTTCCTGGAATGAATACCAAAGGAGTTTTGGCATTCACGGATATAAAAATTGTCGCGATCACGTTCCCCACGGCGCACAGTGGGGCCAAATCCCAAAAATCTGGCCAAAAGTCGAAAGATAGAGTTTACGTCCCGGTAATTTGTAGTCGTTAGGTTAGGTAAAGATCAGAAGGTCGAATTCCAGGCTTCAGCGCGCCCCCTCCCTTATACTTGCTACTGTGGGACAGTTGAAAGGGGACTCTTAATCGAGCTAGATGCGCCGTGCAGTAAGCAAATATTTCAACGCTATATACAAGAGGACGCCAAATCTCTAATAATCAATCGATTTAAATTTTTTTTAATGGAATCAGCAGCCGCAAGTAAGTAGTAAGCAGCTGAAGGCAAATTTCCGCAAAAATATTCTGAATGGTTGAGCGTGTTTGATTTTATTGAAGAAACTAAACAATTTTCAGAAAAATCCCATAACTTGGGTCAGCCTTCTTCAGACTTTGTAACGTCTAGTGACTGGACAAAACGAAGGAGGATTGAAGAATTACGCGCAAGACGGTATGGAAGAGTTGACGTTTGCGATCCAAATGAGCCTTCGTTCATGTAGGAAATAAGATGATGCGAAAATTATCCGTGATGTGGGATTGGGGCGCCCATCTAAAGCTAAGAAGTTGTAGTGTTATAAATCGACGCGTTCGTCATTTGAATTTGCCGCGCGAAAAATCGTAGAGGGACTTTAGAATTTGTCACGTGAATGACGGAGCCACCGATCGGTCGCAAAGGTGTAAAAGAGGGCGTTGACGGCAATATCCGAAACATGCGAGATCCGGATCGAAGAAGAACGTAGGCAGAGCTCCCGTAACTCGTGGAGAGAGAGCACGCGTGGTCGGAGTACGCGAGGACAGTGCCGGTCGACACTGCGAATTCGAGTGGCCATCTTGGCTACAAAGTCGAGCCATCGTTCACGTCCCAAGGATGCGCTGAATTGCTGGAGATCGAGCATAAAAGTCTCGAACGTCACGGAGGACCTTCAACGGTGCAAGCCACCCGCAGCAAGCTCGCGACAGCAATCGTCCGTCACCTAATCGAAGCATCGAGACGCATCGGGCGACGACCGCGTTTAACAGCAGACCGATAACGCGCACGGTATCCGACGAGGTTAGTACCTCGAACGCATCAAATATTACGTTACCGCGTGTGCACCGCGGAAAGAATCGGACTCACAAACTATTCAAAGGAGAAACTTTCATACAATCGTGCGCGTATACCGGTCAGCCCAGTGGTGTCGATCGGCCATCTTGGCACGTGAGCTCGCCTGATCATACCGAGAGCATTCGCGCGTTAACGGTCGACTGTGTGCATTCGAGGGGCCATCTTGGTGAGAATTAGCCTGATCGTACTCTAACGTTTGAATTCAACGGTCGACGACGCTTGATCGGCCATCTTGACTTCGTCCTGCCTATCCCACATGAACATTCTAGTGGGTGGATATTTATGTGAAAATTGAAGAAGATTAGAGAAAGACTGTGAATTTTACAATTTGTTATGAAGTGTGAGAAGATGGGAGAAAGACTGTGAATTCTATCATTTATGTTAAAATTGAAGAGTAGGGAAAAAGAATGCAAATTGGATAATTTCTCATGTCATGTCTCGAGATGGGAAAAAGACGACGAATGTTATAATTTATGCGAGAATTGAAGAAGATTACAAAAAGACTGTGAATTTTACAATTTGTTATAAAGTGTGACGAGATGGGAGAAAGGCTATGAATTTTATAATTTATGTTGAAAGGACGAGATGGGAGAAAGACTATTTAATGTGAATTGTATATTTATGTGAAAATTGAAGATGATTAGAAAAAGACTGTTGATTTTATAATTTATTATGAAGTGACGAGATGGGAGAAAGGGTATGAATTTTATAATTTATGTTGAAATCGAGAGATGGGAGAAAGACTATTTACTGTGAATTGTATAATTTATGTGGAAATTGATGAGATGGGAGAAAGAATATAATTATTGTGATTGAAATTGTCAACAAACGCATGTGAATTTATTTAGCCGACAGAAAACGACGTTACAAATTGTTTACTTGTCGACTCGGTAGTGGAGCGAAGGAAGGCATTCACTGCCTACGTGGTGAGCGAACAGAAAGAGTTCATTACAAAGTATAAGGAGTCCATAGATGCGATTCAAGAAACGACTTTAACCCTTTAATGATCACGCCTATTTCTAGATAGCTCAAAATCATTTTTTCTGATTGTATAGTTTAAAAAGGGTTAAATATGAATGTCCAACCATAATTTTGTCGATAAGGGCCTGGGAAGTTGTATTTTCGGACTGTAGCAAATTTGCTACTACCCGCTCGGTTCGAACTATTATTCTAATTCAATAAAAAATGTTCAATGCCTAGTTCGTCCAGTTAAGCTCCCTTCACACAATTATATAAAAAAATATTTCAAGAATGTCCACTTACTTACTGTTTTCGACGAAAAAACAGGCAGCAGGTCGAGTGCTGGGGCAAGCGTCGTAAATGTTCACGACAACATTGTTGCCATATTAACATTATTCATATGTTTACGTTTGAATTTCAAGCTGTCCCGGCATTTGTAGCTGCATTTAGCATAGATTAGTGGAACTGAAGTAGCTTGTCCGCTATAGCGTCCTTACGCCTTTACCGACGGGGTCAAAGTGAACGTAGCACACTTGCTACAATGGCAGTTACAGGGTTAACTGCCGATGCTGCTCTGTCGCTCATAGTAGAACTAAGATTATCGAAATCACAATATTGGGAGTTTCGTAATAGAAGCAGAGAGAACAGCTGTAATTTATTTCCACTGTATAAATTGCTATATCAAGCCAAGCTCAAATATTATCCGCCTAAGTCAGATATTTCTGTCAATGAATGTAGTGCTGAGGTAAAATTGCTGGCTTTGCTGAATCACACAGCTGATGGAATATTATTAACACAAATGGATGTTGTCAAAATTTTGTCCCCTGAAAATGTTAGCAACTTGAATTTAATTTGTAAGTGGGGCTGCGATGGCACTTCTGGCTAAAGTACATACAAGCAAAAGTTCACCAATGATGGTGGAAGCCACTTCGATGCTAATATTTTTTTACCTCAATCGTTCCACTGCAGCATGTATCAGATGACCATGAAACAAACGCTAGACTTGTTGTATGGAAAAATCCGAGGCCGTCATCTCCTCGCTTTTGTAGACCGAATAGGAACCAATTTTTTCACGAGAGTCCTGAAGACACTCGTCAGGAAATGGATTATATCAAACAGTAAGCGAACAATCTTGTCCGTTTCGAAAAGATCATAGCTGGAAAAGAAATAAGAGTTTCTTTCCGACTTGCTTTCACCATGGTAGACGGTAAAGGTTGTGATGATATCACACATAATACGTCAATGCTATTTATGCAAAGCAACTTCTGAAGACTTTAACAATATCGATGCAATTCTAAAAAACGAAGTGTCTGAAGATCATTTACCGTTTGGATTTTCAACTTTACATGCATGGATGGACGCAAGCGCGCAGTGATAAAGGAAAGGAACAAATTAGAATACGAAAAATATAATATTTTAAAATAGTGATTAGTAAGTAGTAATATTATAAAATAGAATACGAAAAATATAAATGTATATATAAAAATACGAAAACGAAGAGTTTCCGTATCGAATTGGGTCTAATAGTTGATTAACCAAAGTTTGGTTTAGGTAGCTCAAATGATGGGAATACCGCTTGACGATTTTTCGAAACCTCAAGCATTTCTGCTGCGATTACAGGGGTTGATGAGGACTTGATTAAGCGTTTCCATGTCAAACTGCAGACAATTTCGAGTGGCCATGAAATCGATTTCATAAAATTTTAAGATTATGCCTTACAGACAGCTCGCTACTTTGTGCAGTTATATCCGTGGTTCTACATGCCAACTTCGGTACATAAGGTATTGAGTCATAGCGCAAAAGTCGTAAACTCATCGGTATTGCCGATAGGACAAATGTCTGAAGACGATCAAGAGTCTACTAATAAATACATTTAAAATTTTTGTGAAGATTTTGCAAGAAAGCGTTCCCGAGTCAAAATAATGGAAGACATTATTTCACGCTTATTATGAATATCCGATCCATTTATTTCAAGTTTGCGCGAATTGCCTCGAAAGAACTTAAAGTCGTTGCTCCCAGAAGCAGTTCTATTGTTAGTTGCGCCACGTATATCAGCGAGAACAGGAAGCTCCAGCCATTGAAAAGTTGAATCAATTGATTGTGAATCAAATTATTCTTCGGATGATGACGCGTAAACTTTAAATCAACCGATTGTATGTTTTATTGTGTTATATAACATATGTATCTATTTTGTATTTTCTCTATAAAAGTGGTTCATGTGAAAACCGCCTTTTTGTTTTTATTTCAAATTTTGACTTTCGATTCATAATCAGTGACCCCGAAAACCCCCGAGTACTGTCTTTCAGCCAAATTTATAACGTTTTCGGGTTTTGGCCAGCTTTTTGGGATTTGGCCCCTCTGTGCGGCGGCACGAAACGTGAGAACGTCTGTCACTGCTATGAAGAGTGAATAGGGATTCGTCAGTGAATAATACACTAGCCCGCAGTCTATGACCCCAATGGTAATGATATTGCGCGTAGGCTAATCGGGCTCTAGGATGCCTGAGTGTTGGCATAGGAACGCGGTTTGGGCGGCGAGCATGCAGTCCCTGCTCTCGAAAACGATTTCGATCCGTCGCACATTTTGCCTATTTAGACGGTCAAAATTATTTCTTTCGATTTTTAATTTGTAATGACTCTCTAATTGACTTTAAGCTATATGAACTGTTTTGCGATGAATAATGTGTCTTGAAATATTGGCTTTTATAAAAGAAGAAAAATAAAACTATATTTTTAACTTCAATTTTTTTTTCTCGAAAACTAAACCTAATATAATTTACATAACTAACAAGGAAACGTTGCAAGACCGACGTGTCCGATTTCGATGAAATTTGGCATGCTTGTGGAATGGGTAAAGAAAGGCGACACGTATTTTTTTTATATCGGTGGAACCCGATTTTTGAACGCACCCTCAAACATTGGGGTGTTTTTTGTTTTTCGTCGATAACGTTTTAACGGTACGAAATATAAAAAAAACTTCAACTTGCAACAATGTTTATTTTTTCGTGTACATTTGCACAATCGTGCACAAATGTATACATTGGAAATGAGAACGATGCAGATAGCAACAAATTTCATATTGTTTATTGCAAAAATGTTTCAACCGTATCGCCAAGAATTTTTAATCGATTGGGATGTAAATTTGTATACATGTAGAGAATGGACAAGTGCGGATATGGATTTTTTTATTTTTCCGATATCTCATAATTAAGGGATTTTTTGGCCAAGAGCATCGTATAATCAGCTAGTCTTTTGGCATTTCGGTCTTAATTCACGTCAATATATGTATGTACGTGTTATGACGCAATTGTATATTTACGAAGACATTCTTCCCCGACACGTACTGCCTTTGAAGATTACAGCATAACCGGAAAAATGTTCTCACGCTTACTTATTTAGGAAACGTTTTAACTCTAATGTTTTTTATGGATTATACTTATTTCAATAATGATAGTCATGATAAGAGTGTTTGAAACAAAGAGATATCTTACACCATGCACAAGTGATAATAGCTGCTTCGCCGCATATATCGCATGTCGGTACATTTTGTGAAAAGCAAGATTGACTTACCAATATTGTCTCTCAAATGCAAATTGACGTCGTAATTATATAATATTACTGCGTTAGAAAAGTGTTTGACAAAGTTTTTTCATACACGTAAGCCATAAGCATCAAGGGGCTGTATCATTCCAGTTGTACCTGCAGGAATTATTAATTATCTCCTGAACTAATTGTCTACAGAACTAATGAAACTGGTGCAATATATTTACCTGCTGGAATGGTTAAAACTTTAATATCTTTCCCTTGCATATTTATTTCTTTAAATGTAGTTGGACATTGACCGCTCCAAAAATCCAGAAGTATTACCTATTTTGGACCCGTATTGGGAATATATACTTCTTGATACCAACGCTTGAAATGATTAGTCGTCTATTTTTGTTAACTTTTCTTTGTGGGTGCCACCCTTATTTATACTATGGGCCCACCGGCATAACTGCGGCTCTGATTTCACCTTTTTGAATTTCGTTTGAACAGATGATAACTTTCTATTCCCATTTGCCCCGGGCTCTCCAGTATTCTACACCTCTTGTCTTGTATTCGTAACTCACTTCTGCTATGTCTTGGGCACATACATTTTTATCAATTTTTGGATCTAGGTACAGTCCGACCTCCGAATAAGGAACCCGGCAAAAGGAAAATTTCCCCAGTTTCTCACTCGAGCACTTCCCCTACTCCGACTCGAACTCCGAGCTCGAGAATTTTGGGCGCGGAACCTCCGGTTAAGAAACCAGCCTGGTAGAGATTATTCGGGCAAAATACAGTGAATGTTGTAGTGTAAATTGATGCATGAATGCGTGCGTGAGTACGTGTTTGTGCGTGTGTGAATGTAACAAAAAATTTACAAGTTTATCAGAAATTTTTTGTATTCATTAAAAAGATACATACATGGGTTGACAGGATTTCATATAAAATAACAACAAAGATAAGGGCGTTTAAAGATTTTCATATAAAACAGCAAAAGTTTCCGAGACGTAAAGAAAAGCGTTTTCGTCTTGTTACGTATTATTTTGATCCGCAACGCACTGCTCTTGGCTGAAAAATCGACGAGCAGTTTCAACCCCTTAATTGTGAGGTATCGGAAAAAGAGAAAATACGTATCCGCACTTTTCCATTCTCTACGTGTATGCAAATTTACATCCCACTTGACTAAAGATTCTCGGAGATACGGTTGAAAAAATTGCATTTTTGCTATGAACACTATGAAATTTGTTGCTTACTGCATCGTTCTCATTTCCAATGTGTAGTACACGAAAACTAAACATTGTTGGAATTCGAAATTTTTTCATATCTCGTACCGTTAAAACGTTATGACGAAAAACGAAAAACATCACAATTTTTGGGGGTGCGTTTCAATCCTTAAAAATCGATTCCGCCGATATAAAAATATACGAGTCGCCTATTGTTACCCATCCTACTAGCATGCCAAATTTCATCGAAATCGGAGACATCGACCTCACAACGTTTCCTTGTCAGTTTTCGAGATATTCTGAAGAAAATGCAGCGATTGATTGAGGGGTATACAACTTTTTGCAAATAATTTTTTAAGTCACAATTTAAAAAACAAGGTTAAAACAACTAACAAAAAAAAATGATTTTTTTGACGACTGTGTAGCACTGAGAATAACGTTGAACAAACCGATTTTTTAAAATATTTTTTTGTCATTTTGAAATTATTTTTGTCGATATTTAAAATTTTAGATGTCTAAAAGTATTGATTTTTGCGAAACGAAAAACATGCTCAATTTTGAAAAAGGAATAAGAATTTTTTTTTCATTTAACTTAAATTGACTTTTAGCGAAAGTGACAATTTCAATCATTCGGATCACAATGGAAGAAAAATCACAGCGGTTCGAATTCTTGAGGGTTTCTTTGGGATACCTTGAGGTTAGAAAAAAATCGAAAATATCCTTAGTCTATCTATTATTTGAAAAGTTATCTCAAGTTTAGCAAAAATCCATAATTTTTGCTTCGAACGATGATAACTCAGCAAAAAATCATCGTACAAAGCTCATGAACCGCTAAAATGGAAGAGGAAGAATCAACGCAAAAGAGCCTTAAGGTGAAATTACTGAAGTATATGTATTCAAGCTCGTAGATCTTTTGGAAAGCAAGTAAACATTTTGAAATTTGGTTTTTCCGCTGATCTCTTCTAGTATACTCAAAAACGGTCAACAATAAAAATATTTGACCTCTGGGTCTCGAAACTTTTTTTGTATTGCTTTACGACCATTTTTCGCCAAGTTACGCCTTTTGAAAATCACCTAAAAGTTTAGATATTTTTTTGTATCCTTTAATTTTTGTGACTGGTGTATATTGGGATGTTGAATAAGTTCTCGCTATTTTTTTCGTAAAATTGATGCTTTATCAAAAATAAATAATTCCTAATGCTGTGAAACGTTTCGAAACTGTTGTGAGATCAACTCCTAATGATGCTGCCAGTTCAGCAAGCGTCTGCCATGTAATACCTGGATGAAGTAAAATAAATAATTTTTTTTTAATTAAAAAAAATCTATTTATTTTACTTCATCCACCTATAGCTGGGAAAGAGTTGAATTTTCGGGCTCGGCTTATAAGACTTTTTTGTAGAAAATTACTTTCTCTATAAAGTTCTCATCTGAATGTTTTTCGATATATCTAATAGCTTAGGCGTTACAGCCGTTTGAATAGATATTTTGCACAATATTCACTTGAAATAATGATGCCGCTGAAACGGTTGAATTTATGGCCATGGTTCAATGAACTTTATTGTGGAGTATCATATTTCCTATGAGAACCCACTTGGAAAATATCGCGATATGAAAATTCACGGAATGGTAACACTCCTAATGAGAAAAACATTTTTTTCAATGTTAATCAAATGGGAAACCTTCAATTTTGATTCGCGACCTCTAAATATTTTTTGACAACACCCCGCTTTCACGAAAGTTTGTTTTTGGGTACCAACTAAAGGTTTTCGGGCACGATGGGTCGAAAAAAAAAAGTTGCCCGGAAACGAATCACCCTAATATATATGTGTGTGTGTGTGTGTGTGTGTGTGCGTGTGTGTCTGTGTGTGCGTGCGTACGTGCGTGCGTGGGCGCTTGCGTGCGTGCGTGTGTGTCTGTGTGTGCATGCGTGCATGCGTGCGTGCGTGTGTGCGTGTGTGTCTGTGTGTGCGTGTGTGCGTGCGTGCGTGCGTGCGTGCGTGCGTGCGTGTGTGCGTGTGTGTGTGTGTGTGTGCGTGTGTGCGTGCGTGTGTGTGGTAATTCTTTAGATAAGTGACTTTTCGACGAATAATGATTACGAGCAAAAAATAATCATAATTGTTCGGGACCCAACTAACCCAATATAGGCGTCGAAATGTTCAAAAATGCCCCATTTTATTACGTGTTTTCGCGAACTTCAAAACCCCATAAATTTTTATGGACGGGGGGGGATTCCAGCTTCCCTCGACTGAATATCACGATTTATAATGTAATAAATGAGAAAATAGCGAAAAAATATAGGGTTATTTTTCGGAAAATTTATTTATCTGAAGAAGTACCCTTTAAATAATGAAAATAAAGTAATATTTCAAGGATTGTATAGTCTAGGGGTAAGCTGGAAAGACGGAATCCTTCGCTGAGATTTTTTTCTTCACTGTGCACGTCAAGTTGTTAACGTTGCACAGCATTTCCAGTGTCCTTGTAGGGTACTTACGTTGTACTTTTATATAATGGTGATTTTTGGTGCCAATTTTTTATTTTTATTGGTTTGTTCCAGCCGTACAGGGTCTTCCCCTTTTTACGAGCCCCAATCCGCCTTAACTTCGTTCTACCTCCGATTCCACATCCCCCTCTACCTCCCTTTCCACTACCCCTATATCCCCTCCGCAATTGCACCCTACCTCCTACTCCGTAGCCCCGCCCCTACCTTGCGGCCGCAGCCGACTTCCCCTTCTATATCGTATTCACCATGACATACCTGCCATGGGCATAGTGAAACTGCGGAAAACCTATACCGATACAACAGGTCCCAAGTTCATCTCCCAGTCACGGAACTAGTCGTCTTTCGCCGAAAAATAGCGAAGAAAAACATTTCACAACGAAAGTGACGCGACTGGGATTCGAACCTGGGAACTCCCGATCGGCTGGCCAGCACGCTAACCACGAGACCAACGCATCGAGTCTGGTTTTTGTTATAACAGTAATGTGATTTTTTAAATAAAACTGAAATATTTCAAAAAATATTATTCCTAAGGTTTAACAGTTTTGTTACAACATTTTTAGTAAACCTGTTTGGTTATTTTATAGAGAGTAATTTCACTATTTTTGTATACTTAAGTTGAAAAATATAATAAAACCATTTTTTAAAGGAAAATACACAATATTTTGAGGTTAATCAGAATCTTCAATATGGCAAAACACGCGATAACGTTTTCGGGGGGGGGGGGGGGGTGGCTTTTATTACTTGGCGTTCTTTTTCTACTTATTCAAAGTTTTTAAAAGGGATTTCATAGCTTTTTGAAAGGGAAAAAACTTTTTCGTTTAGATTCAGTTTCAACTGAAGTGAATTTCAAATATCTCTGAAGAAACTATACGTCTATAGATTCAAATTCGTATTGAGAAGGGGAAAAGTATTTTCAGATATGTGAATTGATCGGAACCTGGGAAATAGCATCAGTGGCATTAATAATTGTAGCATAAAGCGTTTCCTAATTTTTTATTATTTTTATAAAATTGAAAATTCGATTTTTAAAATTATCATGAACGACTAAAAGAATATTCATAAACGAAATTGTCAAAGGAATTTTTATTCAATAAATTAATAATTCAAGCATTCGGAGTAAATCTTATATATATGAAAACTTTTCAGGCTTCGTCTCGGAAAAGACATTTTCCACGGATTTTTATTCGCAGAGGGTGTGCGATGGCAAAGTTAAATATTTTTATTATTATGTTTTATACGCATTGGAAGAAAGTCTATTTGATTTTGTCGTCAGACAGTCTGGAAATAACGACCAGCGGAAAATCTTTTTTGCGAGACGAAGCCTGGAATATTTTCCTAAACAGACTTAAAAAAACATTACTCAGGGTTGACATATTTTTAAATCTGTTTCCATCACCGATACACAATTTATCTTTGAGACTACTCAACAGTCCAGGAATCCAATATAGTGCCCACCAAAAATTGTAATGAACTGTTCGCCATTGCTGTCGAAGTCTTCGTAAATTAGAATCAGTGCGATATGTCTTTGGCGCTAAGTAGTTTACATAATATATTTAAAAAGACTTAACGCTTGCACGATTTTCTAACTGCGGACACGGTTTTGTTGCTGGCCAGGTAGATAGGGTATATGCGATCGACCTGTCGGTGCATTAAAAGTGGCATTAATGCGGCGAAGCTAATGCATTCATATCCATAGAATTTGTATCGATATATTTCAGATGCTAAGAGCAAGTTTCTTAATTGGAAGCATGAGTAACTGAGTGAAATACGGACTTTATTGTATATACAATTCAAGTTACTCTGTATAAATTAGGTACCTTTCTCTGTCCCTGTGATTCTGTGACAAGATTCATGGGTGTGCTCTGAGCACACAATCTACACTTGTACATTATTAGCTAGCAAATCCACAGATTTAGCTTGGCGATGCTTAGCCTTTTGCTTGATACCTACGGGTATAGATCTGTCGTTGTCCCTGAGTAATGAAAAGTTTATATTGTTTTTTCCTGACTTGTGTTCGATATGAGAAAATTTCATGCTTTTATCGTTTTCTTCTCTCCGGCGCAACGATTTATATAGATGAGCTCAATGTTCTGTTTGCCGCCCTATTGAAAGTTTCGAAACATTTTTGAATGTTAGAATTTTCGACACGAAGAACCTTCGTAAAATTATTTTTTTGCTCTGGAAAGGGCCGTTTATTTGACGTATTCGAAGAAGTTTTTTAGGGTTAACATGCATGACAATGACAACTTTCGTAAAATTGACTTCGGCCCGAAAAAGAGCTGTTTATTTTATATGCGCAAACGCTCTAACCCTCGTAAGAGGTTAAGCCGGCAGTACGTTTGAAGAATCCGACCGTTTTGACACTAATAGGGTGCAATCGTTTGTTTGGGGCAGTGTTGCACGGGCAATGATGCGAGGATGAGCAGGCGAGTCGAAAAACGTCACACTTTACACCATAAGGCTGAGCGTAACGCTCTCTTGCAAAGGACGTATGTAGTAATGCTTACGATGCGGCCGAATGTCATTACTCGATTGAGCAAACCGATGAAAGTGGTTTTCTCAACAAAATCGATAGAAAAAAAATCACATTACATTGGTAAAATGTCATTCGATTTTCGATTCGACACCACGTTTTCTCGTATTGTTTATTCAAAGTTGAAAAATCGTCTGTTAAAGCTCATCTTACTGTATACACAGTCGCGGCGTGTTCGTCAGTGTCAGTGGATCTCAGTGGTGGCGATTTTTATTTTATTTTATAACTTTGCGTCAAGCGCTGCCGCGTCTCTTGATATGTAGGCGATACGAAAATTCAAAAACTAAAGCTGGTTCAGTGGACAACGTCATACCTTATCACCCAGAGGTCTCGGGATCAAAACTACGTTACGCGTAAGCGCTTGTCTGATATAATTTAAAATAAAAAAATGTCAGGAGGTAATTTTATTCATTTCGAAGGGCTGATAGAGTGGTGAAAAATTCATTTTTGTCTGCTACGGCGAACGCTACGCTTATTGTAGCTTCCATGTACGGGGTATTTCCCCTTATTACATTTCCCACCATTTTCGCCACTCCACATCCCTAAACGATCCCCACCTTGCGGCCGCAGCCGACTTCCCCCACTGTATCGCAATCACCATGACATTTTCTGCTATGGGTACAGGGAAACTGCGGAAAACCTATACCAATACAGTCGGTCACGAGTTCGCTTCCCAGTCTCGGAGCTAGTCGCGTTTCGTTGAAAAATAGCTCACAGGCTACAGCCCGACACACTTGACACACACACGTACCGGTCCGTGTGCGCGACATCCGTGTAGAACTGGACCTCCGTCGCGCCCGTGTCTTTTTTTCTCCGAAAATACGAGACGGCGATTCGAACCCGCAAGCTCCCGATGTGCTGATTTTAGAGGCAAGCACGTTAACCACTAGACCAGCACATCGGTTAAAATTCATTTCTGTCAAGGTTTAGTTTTTGCGTTCTCGAGGTCATCAATGGCTGCTCAAATCGGAACATGTTTTATTTTTATTAAGACGTTATGGCAGATATGCAGACAAATCCAAGGACCTATGATATTGTTATATCTTAGCGAATGTGCCTTTTCTCGGTTATTCCCAATATCCTCATTCGCCCTTATAAGCTTATTATTAAATGTATAAATCTAAGAATAAGACGAATAACAGCGTAAAAAGGAACGTGCGTACGTTCCGCACGCATATCCAAATAACAGCGACATATACACGATAGCTGCACCGCCACAGTCATCGACTTTTCCTATCCCATTGGCTGTCAACAAGAACACGTTCTCAGGCGCATATTCCAAGAAGAGCTGACGAACAAAAAATTAACCATCAGCTCGATCAAAAGACTCCAAAAATCCTACGCCGTCCCATCCGCATGGTGACGAAGAGAAGCATCGACCCTATATTATTTAAACATAACATAGACTAGACGGCTCCGCCGAACTTATAACTCTGACTAAATAATAAAACATCCGGTCTCGCAGCGTAGTCCGATATACAAACTTCTCGATACGAGAAGTCACCAGAGCCATAAATTGACATAACACAAACCATGCGAATGCTTAGGTCTCAGATATCGAACTCTATATCCAATGCACTTTTTCGCCGAAACACGGGACAAAGGTCTCCTACCTTCCACGCGTGCAAATTCTATGTAAGGAATGATCGAGATCAGTTCTGCGAATCATGAATATCGCGACCAATCACGCTAAACCTTAAAGTTCCTTCTCCCACAATTTATCCCCTCTTAATTTTTATATGAAGAAAGACTTCCTTCCTGAAGTCAGTCTTTCAACAAGTTCCATCGCGTTCTGATCAGTCTCCCGACAATCTTCAGCAAATACCGATTTCAGTCTCGCAAAATCTTCCATCAAATTAACTTCACTTCTTAATCTTGTTCTGACAGAATTCGAAGTGTAGAACCGGTATCATAGAGTTTCGAATATTATACATCTTCGGGTTTTGACCGAAGTGTCGTATAAAAGTTTAGTCGACTCTCGCGGCCTCGAGTCCGTAGAATAGTTCAAGTGCTGTTTACTACGCGTATATACATAAATACTCTCAGCACCCTAAAAGTCTGGTGCTGGTGACCGCTTTCCGAACGCCAAGCGTGCCGTCCGTCAACGAGGCCCTTATCTGCGAGCGACAACCGATACTTTTGCCAGCGAGCGTACCTGCATACTGATACACTCACGAACACAGCGACCAATGTAAGCGACAAATTTCATTTTATGTTAATCCGATTGTTTCCCCGGCTTCACAGTCATTTTCATTGACAATTTTCCTGTATAAGCAACTTTATTCATCCGACCACTTATTTGTAATAGACTTTTAGTTAAGTTTGTACAAATTCGTCGGATTATTTCTAAATACCAATCACTGCATGACCTCCTAATTTCTAACTCATTCCAAGCACTACCCCTTTTTACCCTCATCCCGTACTATTGCGCTTGTCGTAGGCAAAAAGGAGGGAATCAAAAAATATATGCCCACGTCCCTTCCGGACGTGACAATATCATGACCTTAAAATGATGTTTCACCAACAGGCACGCGTAAAAACGGGAAATCGTGATGGTACTGATAATAAGAATATCCGAATAATGTAATTGAATTCTTTGTGCAGAACATTTATTGTGACAATAGTTCGAAGTGATGGTCATTAACCTCGACACATTTTTGAAGACGACGGATGAATGATTCTTTTGACCTTCGAATAGTTTTTGGTGTGATAGTGGTGCAAGCTCTTGTAATTCATTCTCGCATATTCGCCGGCGTCGTCGGAACACCATGGTAAACATGATCCTTTATAGCTCCCCATAGGAAGAAATCAGGTGGCGTTAAATCCGGCGAACGAGCAGGCCAAAGGACTACTGCACCTTTTCCAGTTGAGCGTCCGGGAAATTTTCGGTTTAACACTTCGCGAGCTATAACTGCCCAATGAGCTGGACAGCCATCATGTTGATACCAGATTCGGCATCGCTGTCCTAACGGGACATCTTGTAGGAATTCCCTCAAAGTGTTATCAAAACAATCGACGTATTTCCGTCCATTCAAATTGCCTTCTATGAAAAATGTTCCAATAATCCGGTGCTCAATTATGCCTTACCACACATTAATACTCCAAGAACACTGGTGCACAATTTGCCGGAGCTACTTCGGATTTTCGATTGACCAATAGTACATGTTATGCGTATTCAACTGTCCATGGTCAACTGTCCTATATTCTCTCATTTCGATAGTCAATACCATTACGATTTCCCTTTTTTACACGCGTAGTTTGGTGAAAAATCATTTCAAGGTCATGATATCATAGGTTGCTGGATTCGCCTGAATATCAGCTACAACTTTTTACAAAAAAAAACATGTTCCTATTTGAAAAACGATTGATGACCTTGACATCGCAAAAACTATGGCTTTGACAAAAAGAATTTTTCACGACTGTATCAGCCCTCCCTCCGAAATCAATTTAATTAGCTCCTGACATTATTTTCGTCACTCTGAAGGCACCGTTGGTCACGTTAAATGGCCCACCATGTGTATAACCGCAAGATTTTTTAAATCTGGTCGTCACCTAATTTTTTTGTTCTCAGACACGACCCGTGTAGAAATCTTCCCGGTTTGTTCCATGGAAGGGCCCGGTCAGATGAATCAGACAAGGCAAGTTTGGTTAGGGCAGTACACAAAGCAGGGAATGCCCGGTCACATTTCTGCACGGGTAGCTGAAAAATCATTGGTCATGGCTAGATCAGAAATATTATACAGCCGGGAGATGTCTCTTTTTTTTATTTTTGTATTCTGTCACTAAACAACCAGAGCGTTACTTGCTACTTGACTACCCCGCCGTGGCTGGGTAGTCAATAGCTAAAACGGCTAGGTAGTGGCGTTTCGGAATATAACCTAATTAGCTTGTGGCTAGGCGGTGATGAGTTACGTTTTCCCCTAGGTACGTTAGAGGGAAAACAAAAATGAAGTTTACGTGTATTTTAATTTTTGTAAAACTGAACGTTTAAGGTAGTATGAGCGCGCAATCTTGAATTCTATAGATTTTGTTCAAATTTTAACCAGACATTGTTCATAACATTATGCATATTTGAGTGCAATTTCAAAACAGTCGACTATTTAGATTGGGAGATAATGGGTTTGAAAATTGCAACTTTGAACACTGCAGGGTTTGCACTGAAATTCAAACAAAATAATTTTCCGTAGAAAATATTTGTCCCCTATAATAAGAAGACATATGGCAGCATCGCAGAACAGTATTGTTTAATATTTCGAGAAAAACATAATTATCGTGTTTCTAAAGTTGAAAATGTTGTCATAAAAAATATTTGCATTATAAATATTAATATTTGATATTGTTTATGTTATCTTCATTAACAAATAAAAGTGTTGGTTTATTTATAATTAATTAAAAACTTTGTTCGATTAAAAATTACTTCCAAATAAAAATTTTTGTTGCAATATTATTTTAAATATGCCACACAAACTCACGTCATTGGATACGTGGAACGATGCGGTGTTACCATATGTCTTTTTATTATAGGGGACAAATATTTTTTTACGGAAAATTATTCTGTCTAAATTTCAATGCAGAGCCTGCAGTGTGAAGAGTTGCAATTTTAAAACCCATTATCTCCCAGTCTAAGTAGTCAATTGTTCTGAAAATGCACTCAAAAATGCATAACGATATGAGCAATGCTTGGTTAAAATTTGAACAAAATCTATAGAAATCAAGATTGCGCGCTCGTACTACCTTAAGAGTGTAAACTACTCCAGCCATCGATGCAAACCTTTTCTCTCGCAATTCAAACTTCTATTCAAAATATTCCTCTTAAGTTAATATGAATGTTTTCATCCCGAACAAGCCATTGCGTAATTTACAGAGGGTGAACTCACGGGTGGACTTCCCCTTATCGAAGAAGGGTCAAAATTATATTTGACAGTTAACTTCAACATAAGTTGCAATACTAAAATGAGAGCAACACAACTCGAGTTTATTCATTGGTAAAATAAAACGGGTTCAAATATATCATATAGATTATGAATGTATATCGTGAATGTGCCAAAGAACAGCGCAGCGTCGTGACGGCAATTAATTTTTAAAAAATCGACGTCACTGACGATTCCAACGCCACCGATTTCGACGTCACTGATATTATATACTATCCGAAAAATGTAGTTAAGATACATGTATATATTGAATACTTAGCGTCAAGATGCTGCCGCGCTTCTCAATACATTCCTTTCATTTATCGTCTCGTATGTTGATACACGAATTAATAAATACGCAATTGTAGTTTTTCCCAAATTCGTTTACTATAAAAAATATTAACAATTTTAACAGTATTATTAACAATAATATTAAAATATTAACTTCACATCAACAATGTGTTGATGTGAAGTACTAGAATAAGTAAATGTGTGGATTCGTGTGCTGTAGCAGTCATATTAATATATGACTGGAGTATAATTACTCCAATATCGGATATTTATGAACTAATGTATGTATATTTATATTTAAAGCAGTGAAAAATGTACTGCTCAAAAACTGAAAAGTTCGTTATAAAACTGAGAACGAGGAGTGGTAGGGAAACACGACAAGCGGAACGTATAGTAATACAATTCCGAAGAACGCGAAGCGCACAAAAGAGTATGTACTATGACGGAGTTGAAATGTATAATGCATTGCCAACTGATCTAAAAGACTGTAAAAAGTTGAGCAGTTTAAACGAATACTAAAAGAATATGTTATGTCAACAGTAAAGTGAGATGTACTTAGATTTAAGGGAATATGTAACACTATGTATAACAAATAGCTGAGAAAGCTAATAAACATCAATCAATCAATCAATCTCTCACGGCTCACATATCTTCGAATTGTTATCATATCATATCTGTTTCCGAAATATGGTTACATGCTTGTATTTCCGATGAGTTAGTGTACCTACAAGATTATATCATTATACGTAATGACAGAGTAGGCAAGCGCGGAGGTGGACTGGCATGTTACATCTACCACTAATTCAAAGTACAAGTTCTTGCCACCTGTCCAAGTCAGTTTTCCAGTGCTCCCGAGTTTATACTGTTAGATTTACATGGTCCTAGAGCCAAGCCTCTTCTATTCGCTTTTATTTGTAGAAGACCCAAAGGATTCCTATTCAACGACTTTATTGAGT
Organism: Ophion obscuratus; assembly: GCA_964007375.1. Lineage (NCBI taxonomy): Eukaryota > Metazoa > Arthropoda > Insecta > Hymenoptera > Ichneumonidae > Ophion > Ophion obscuratus. Next base: position 219,209 of record OZ023316.1, on the reverse strand, counting down.
CTTTCTCACGATTTTCTTTTGCTTACGAGAATATCGTCCTAGCTGGTGACCTCAACTGCAACTTACAGAGCTAGCAACACCTTTGAAGCTATGTTTCTTCGTGAAATCGTTTCAGCTCCATCACTGCATATTGTCGAATCTGAACCCACGTTATTACAGACACCACCGCGAAAGTTCTTAGTCGCGAAAAAAAAACAGACACGACCTACATGAACTCACTTACGAGTTTGGTAGCCGGCTTACGAGTACTCGCACCATTACACGGCGCAATTTTAAACTCTTTGGTGCGAAATCATATACCGAGGCACTATCAGGTTTGCTTAGTAGACTTAATAATAATTCAACTACTATGTGTATGAATAATTGAATTATTGATGGTATAACGAACGAAATAGCTCACTCAGCCCTAGCATCTTTAGACAAATATGCACCGTTGTCTACTTTTAAAGTGCAAAAACCGAAGACACCATGGTTTACCGACAACCTTAAATCTCGAATTAAGAGGAAAAAGATCTTATTCAAACAAGCTAAACCCGCCGGAAATGTTCTGAGTTTCGCCATCTACCGGCACTATAGAAATCAACTCACCGCGAATCTACAGAAAAGTAAAGACGATTACCTTAGGGAACGATTAGCGAGCGTAACAGATAGAAATCGCTTATGAAAGGAACTGGCAACGTTGGGATTGATCAGATCAAGTTAGGCCTCACCGTCGGGCTACTTCTCCTTAGATGAACCAAACTCCTATTTTGCTAAAACCATGAACTTGTCTCCCAGGTGTGATAAAGCAGCATTTATCAACTGCATCGCTGGAGCACCCCAGAATCAGCCAATGTTTTATTTCACTCCCTTAACAGCAGAGACGATAACTTCCATCAACACCTTCTCCTCGTCGCAATCTCATTGCACAGGACCAAACGTATATCCCGGTTTGCCATCCACAATGCTCTCCCGATATTCTTACAGTTATTAGCTGACCTGTTCAATTGTTCAATTGAAGGAAAGTATCCTTCCAGCTAGCATACTTTCCTGCTGACTGGAAGAAAGTTTTTATTAACCCGCTCCTAAAATTGAATCCTCCAAAATCTCTCTCCGACTGTCACCCAATAGCTAACTTAACGGGTTATACGCAGTTAGAAATTTCAAAAAAATCGATTTTTTTATCGCATTTTCGGAATGTACAAATATCGGAAATATGTTCGGAATGTACAAATATTGCCTGAAAATTTCAAATCAATTCAGCGAATATTCTCGGAAATACACACATATTTGTAAGGACGCTTGGAGCGCTACATAGTTGACGGTTGGAACTTCAAATGCGTTTTTCCTAAAACGGTGTTTTCAAAGTCGGTGAGCACGATTTCTCAAAAACGGCTCAACCGATCGGTCTGCAATTTTAATACAACCTTGTCAGATACATTCTTCAGATATTTATCGAAGAAATAAGATTGCCGATAATTATTCCTATTTTTTTCAACGATTTAACGAAAAAAATTTGGTCGAAAATCGAAATTATGTCTTTCCGGAGCCACCATTTTGTCAAAAATTATAATTTCGACTATTCGTTCGATCAATTCCTGGATTCATCTATCCTCTAAAAGAATCTTTTTCGTTTTTTCATTTTAGATAATCCAAACCGGAGATACTTTGCTCACCGCTGGACACTTTTTTTTTCGGGGACCTCCAGGAGACATCCTACAGGAGCAATGTTAATGAACATTTTTGAAAATATAACATGCCAATCTAAAGCTAAAAGATCCCATTACACTGCCAAATACTTGTGTTTTGCCCAAATGAAATCCTTTTCCAGAAAAAAATGGTGAAAAAACGACTTTTTGGCCTTGCAACTGCGTATAACGCCTTAAGCGAATTCTCAAATATGGTCGAAAAAGGTGTGCATAAACAAATCACGAACCATCTCGCCACCCAAGAAATCCGCGATTCCCGTCAATCCGGAAATAGAGAACGATTCAGTACTCAGACAGCTCTGTTACGAATTTGCCGCGACGTGAGGCACGCAGTCGATAACCTTAAATTAACTGATTGACGATTTTAGTAAGGCGTTCGATATGGTGCCTCACTTAAATTTACTAATCAAGCTCCAGAATTATGGTTTCTCAGACAGGGTGATCCATTGGTTCTTCTTATACCTCACAGGTAGTTTCCAGGTTGTAATCGACAACTCTGGCGAGTGCTCCCAACGGCTAAACATGTCGGCGGGTGTACCACAAGGCTCAGTTCTAGGTCCACCACTGTTCGCCTTATTTGTCAACGATATTATTTCTGCTCTATCATTTACTCAACACATCATTTTTGCCGACGACTTGCAAATATATCTGAGTTGTTATCCATCCGAAATCGTTGGCGCCACTGCGAAGACCACGTGTGATGTGAACTCAATTGCCACGTATGCCCTTAATAATGGACTCAATCTAGCCAAATCGAAAATAATTTTATTAGGTAGTGGCGCCTACATAAGTCAAATCAATGTCAATAATCTATCATCGGTCAAAATTCACCACACAATTATCCCCTACGTTAACGAAGTACGGAATTTAGGTGTCATCATGACTTCGAATTTATCTTGGCACAAACATAGTAATAATATCTAACAAAGTAAATGTTGTTCTTTACAAATTACGATACTACAGGAACGCACTGTCCCAAGAACTCAAAGCCTCATTAGTGGTTGCTCTCATTTTTCCAGTGCTTGATTACTGCTGTCTTGTATATAACGACCTCACGAACGAACAAAATATTAAGCTCCGGAAACTCATAAAATGCTGCATTCGTTTCATCTTTAATCTGCGCCGTGATGTCCACATCACACCGTATCGAAGAGGGCTGGGCTGGTTGACTGTGAAATCGAGGCAACTGTATTTCATGGGAACAACCATGTACAATATCCTCCATCAAAATGCACCGCTATATCTCCTAGAGCTTTTTCCACGATCACGATCCTCTGTACGTCCCACGCGAATGATACCTAGTACTTTTCACATTCCTGTACACCGGACCTCTACTTTTCAAAACTCATTCGCATTGTCAGCTATATATTTTTGGCATTGTCTTCCGTTAGAGATAAATTATTATATTGGCAGAACGGCATTGGCATTGTCTTCCGTTAGAGATAAATTCTTATATCGGCAGAACGGCATTGGCATTGTCTTTCGTTAGAGATAACTTAAATATCGGCAGAGACGGAGAAGACTCCATCTCTGCCAATATTTAAAAGGCACTCGTTTGCCCATTTGTTTGCTTTGGAGGAACCAGCTTGAGGCGCGAGGGGTCAACTTGATCTTGGCGTTGATCTCGAATGCTAGCTTCTCCACGCACGTGTTACAGCATTATCATCAAGAATAAATACTTGTCAGTGGATCTAGCTCGCCCGATGTTTGATTTATATCCAGTCATTATGATACCACTATGACTACTATTGTATTTGCTTATTATAGTTACGATCACTTCGTAATGCACACCGCATACGGTAGTAGTACTCGCTACAATATTGTCAATTGCACTACTATTTTCTTCTTCTTCTTCTTCTTCTTCTTCTTCTTCAACTTTGAAAGATCATTTGACCCCTTAAAACGAAGTATTGGGAAATTTGAAAAATGTATTCTTTCGTTTTTCAAGCCTTTAAACATGGACAATTTTGGGCGAAAACGAAGGCGGACTGTAAAGTGACTTTCCTTATTAGTTGGTTTTCGCCTCTTTCCATGTGCGTAAGGCTCGTTCTCGTTGGACTGCCGACAAGTCCAATGCCAAACGATATTACGTTAATCCCTTTCAAACGAATTAGGGTCATAGCCATTTCTCTCATTTTCTGCTTCGCACAGACACAAGCGATGTCATATGAAGTTTTACATAACCGAATAAAAAACGTACTTCCTTAAGTTTACGTTTATGAATTTTTATCACTTCACCACAAAATGTTCAGTTGCACCGCTTACGAAAACCAAGCAAGCTTGAAAGAAAATGACAAAAAACTCTTATATATTTTATATTTCTTACGACAATTACGAATAATAGGACAATGAGATGGATCTAACTTCAATTTTTCATGCAACGGACATACGATGTTTGTATGACCGTCCTCTGATAAAATAAATTTCAAGGTACATGGTTGCGCTTCACCGTGACACAATTAGGGCTTCATTGCTGTACGAGTAATTCACGTTGGTACATTGTTGCATTAGACCGCTAATTATAGCCCTAATGGCGAGAATTTAAACTGTTAAAATTACAAGGGCACGGCTAATTTTGTTCCCCCTTTAAGAAGCGATTCGTGTCGTTGCGTCGGAAAAAGGTGAAGATTTCTGAAAAATGTATGGTTCACTCTAATAGTATTCTATTCAAATCGTATTTATTTCGCAAGCCGATATGTTTGCTTTTGGTGTTTGTATACAAAATCTCAGACCTTTCCACCATGAAATATAGGACTCGAAATGACATTAAAAAAAGTATATACTGCAGTGTTGTAAAAAAAATTACGGAGGTTACATTTCGAAGTTATTCATAATTCGATCACTACACAACACGGTAGCACACACCGAATTCAATACGCAGCACGCTCTATGTTTTCGGCTACTAAAGATTCATTTGAATTTTGCATATCGATTAGTACATGAATTAATACTCTATCAACCCTTTGACTACGGCGCGTGACACACATTGCTTACGCAAGATACTCGAAAGACTAAATAATAAAAATAAGAAAATATAAATAATGACACTTGACATTGACGATTAAATACAGTTCACGTATAATATTAAAAAATAATACAATTTGCTTAACCCAAGTTCAAATTATGTATTCTCAAACATGGATCGACGTACAACCCTGCATCACAATATTTGCATTTGTACCTACTTTCCTATCGAAGTTTGAGTTTGGTGCATACTACGCATTTTTTTGTTTAGTTCTTTTCTTTTCAATTCGGATTAAGGTTGTGATGGGGTTAAGTCAACATGTTACCACATAGCTGACATTTTTTCTGGAGTTTTATAACCTCTTCGCTGATAATCCTGTGCAGTTTGAATATGATCCACAGTACCATTTTTTAAAAGAAAAAATCAACAACTCGACGTATTTCGTTAGCTAATTACATTACATTTATGGAAAACTCCCGATCATTTGTCAGTATATTATTAATACCTGCTAAGTGAATGTTATCACGGAGTTGAAAAAATAGTTACGGTTCCACTAATCATCGGACTAACCTTTCGTACCGTGAACATGAGGATACACAGTACCGTTATAACATTATTAATGTTTTTGATAGGGAATTTGTGCGAAAATCGGACGTACAAAATATTAGACTGTGTAATCATGGCAACGTCGTAGACCGCACAAATGCTACCTATTATATCGGTATTTGGTAATTATGACCGGGAACCTCAAACTACTCGGTCAGGATAATTAACAAAGAATATTATTGGTATGTGACGATCCGAGCGGATGATTGGGGATTTCA